>CM054059.1:37216658-37528310 GCA_028641055.1 Alopecurus myosuroides | reverse complement strand
AACACCCCGGACTAGTGGCTTCATACGCTTATCCAATTGATAGAAGAGCTGGCAGCGGGGTGCCCAGCCCCAAATTAATACACACAAAATTTCTTCACTATTTTTGCCCCTGATTTATCAGTCAAAGCATAATTGTGTAAACAAAAGAGAAACAGGGATGACCTTCTACACCAGTTTCGTCCTTCACATGGGAGCCGCTCTTGTGAAATCTAGTTGGCTTGTGACGTGCTGTATTTTCTCTTTACCATTCGTTGACATTAGCATACATCTCCATAATACCGACACTCCTCCATGGTATGTGATTGTTGGTAGGCACCCGAGGATTTGGTTAGCCATGGTTTGTGTAAGATGGATGAGAGGAGTGTCAAACTTTTAATACCTCTATTAATAAAATAAAAGCTCTAGCACATGAGTGATCCATGCTTCCCTCTACGAAGGGACTTTCTTTTATTTTTATGTTGAGTCTCCATCTTCTAACTTTATGCACAGTTGAGAGAGCATTTTTGCCATTCTGAGTTTTATGTGCATTTGTCCTAGAAACAATATTAATTGATTCATGATGTGTTATTGCTTGTTCTCTAACTATTTGTTCTAGTATTCCTCATGAACTTTGAAGGTGTCCTGACATTTATGTTTTGTCCCACTCTTAAGGACTTGCGGAATACCACTTTGCCATGCTTTCTTTATACTTAAAACAAACATATATCTTTCTTTGCATTGTTATTCACGATCTTTTATTTGAGCTACTTCTCATGATGCAAAGTGATTGCTATGCTTTATTATTAAAGTTCTATTTATCATGTTGTGTTTAAGTTCTATGATCTCAGCTTACATATGCTTTTACATTATGATGATCAAATTTATGTTGGTAGCATGTCACCTCAGAAATTATTTGTTTTTTTATCGCTTACCTACTCGAGGACAAGCAGGAACTAAGCTTGGGGATGTTGATACGTCATAAACGTATCCCTAATTTCTGATGTTAATGTTATTTTCATGTTATTTCCCACATGTTTGCTATAGACTTTATGTCAATTTTATTGATTTTCCGGACTAACCTATTAACAAGATGCCACAGAGCCAGTTCCCTGTTTTCTGCTGTTTTTAGTTTTAGAAAAGTTGTTCTCGAAATATTCTCGGAATTGGAAAATTGGAAGCCGAAAGTCTTAGAAATCCCGGAGGTTCCACGAAGTCCCGAAGAGACCCGGAGGGGGGCCTCAGAGGGCCCACACCATAGGGTGGCGCGGTCCACCCCTTGGCCGCGCCAGGGGGTGGTGTGGGGCCCCCAGGCCTCCACGCCTCTGCCCTTTCTCCTATTTATTTCCCCCGAGGCGTAAACCTTAAAGATATCCCACTTTTCCCCAAAAAACACCCGAGGCCGCCGTCATCGTCATCCCGAGATCGGGAGGGTTCTGGAGCTCTCCCCGGCACCTTGCCGGGAGGGAAATTCATCACCGGAGGGGTCTACACCACCATGCCCTCCTCCGAAGTGATGCGTGAGTAGTTCATCCCTGGACTACGGGTTCATAGCAGTAGCTAGATGGTTTTTCTCTCCACTTTGTACCTCATGTTTAGATCTTGTGAGCTGCCTAACATGATCAAGATTATCTTTATGTGATGCTACATGTTGTGTTTGCTGGGATTTGATGCATGTTGAATGCTATGTCTTTTGATTATTAATCTATCATGTTATCATCATGCATATGTTATTTATGATCTTGCATGCTCTCTGTTGTTAGTAGATTCTCTGGCCAAGTAGATGCTAGTAACTCCAAGAGGGAGTATTCATGCTCGATAGTGGGTTCATGCCTCCTTTGCATCTATGCTCGAGTGACAGAAACGTGACCGATGAAGGATTTGTTGTTGTTATTAGGGAGAAAACAACAATGCTTTGTCTAAGGATGATGTTATTGTTTATATTACACACTTTGCTTACTGCAATTATCTGTTGCTTGCAACTTAATACCCAACGTTTGTTCGGATGATATTCGGAGGGAGGATTATTAGTCATAGATGCAGTTGTTGTAATGCCCGCATGAATCACATAGTAACCTTTATGTCTTGCATATGCACTACGGTGCAGTCTTCATTTCTGTCAATTTCCCAGCTATAATTTATTCACCACACATGTTATCTATATTTCACGGAGATACACCACTAGTGAACTGTGGACCCTGGTCCTTTTTCCTCATACTGATAAATCACCTACTGCTTTCATATTGCTCTCATACTGTTGCTACTGTTTTCCTACTGTTTTCCAAACATACGTTTAATCTCTTCGTGTTCAGCAAAACCGGTGAGATTGACAACCTCACTGCTACGTTGGAGCAAAGTAATTTGATTGTGCTGTGTAGGTTCCACGTTGCTGCTGAACCGGTATTGCGTCCTGCCACCTCAGCTGCATCAACCTTCAGAGATTGCTTGTCCTCCTACTGGTCGATTCAACCTTGGTTTCTTTTCTGAGGGAAAACTTGCTGTTGCACTCTTCACGCCTTGCACTTGGGGTCTACCAAAATGAGCCATCACCCTGGTGCGGGCGGCGCCGCTGCACGGGGGAGAGGAGGGGAGATCACGCATCACCATTGGTGTTGCCACCACCATCAATGGCAGCAAGCTCCTTTCTTGCCATATCATGCCACTTCTTGGTTACCTCATCCATCTCATCACGGTTCATGGTCATGATCTTGTTTTCTTCGGCAAGGATCTTGGAAAAGGCCTTATTTTCCTTAGGGCGCTTTTATCTTCGATGGCGGCCTTCGCAACTTCTCCTCTTTAATTAGGTTCCACCTCTCCTCCTTCTCTTGAGACTTCTTCATCGCCAACTTTTTTTCACTTCTAAAGTCTTAGCAATCATCAAATCATTTGAAGACACCATATGATATATCTTCTCTCTCAAACTTGATGCCTCCGACTCCCTCCTCATATTATCCTTGGATTTCTCGTTGCCTTCGGGATTGTCCTTGTTTCTTTCTCCGGCATCATCATCTTCATCATCGTCCAACTTGATGAAGGCACCTCTCTTCGGTGGTGCTTATTTGTCCCTCATCTTCAACTTCTCGCTATTTTTAAACAATAGCCAACAATGATCAAATGCAAAAGACTTGCCCTTGGAAGCCGGGATGTCCTTGTACGTTGCGGCTGCAACTTTTTCCTACTAGCAAAGCACCTATGTGAAACACTTTCATTTGCAACATCGGCAACAACAAAGTATAGGAAGAACACTCACCCAATCGGCTTCATTGGTACCACTTGGTGGGACATTGTAAACTTGTTCCGAACGTCCACTTCACCGGCTAACCGCCGGCTTGATCACATCCCAACGACCTTGGAGTGATCTATAGATGCATGGTGTCTTCTCAGCATTCTTCGACATCATCGGGAAAAACTTGTCTTCTATCCTTTGCCAATAACTCTTGTCGGTTTGGTCAGCGCCATGGACGGCATCGAGAGACACACACTCTCAAGCCCGGATCAACACCTCATCATCCAATTGAGTGTAGCTCTTCGACCTCTTGCTACACTTTGCTGATTGGGATGCCTCGAACACGTCCCCTTAGATCTCCTCCAACTCGTCCTTTTTTTCACCGCCACCATAATATCCATAAAAGCCGAGCGGTGCATCCTCAATAATCACCACGTTCTCGTCGAGGAGCGTCGCATATTCAGTTTGCACGCTATGGAATTGGAAGCTACAAATAGAGCCACCGAATTCTTAAATTGACCCCAATGGTGGAAATAGGAAAAGCGGCCAAAGATGATCATACGTACCTCCCAGGCATTCTGTGGAACACCGGTTGGGCGTTGATTGTGGTGGGCGGAGAAATCGTGGCCGCTTACGTCTGACCGCCGCCACCTTGATATTCTTCTTCACCGACGAAACCGGCTCCGTATCACCAAAGTTGATGTCGCCGGCGGCGGTAGTGCGACCTCCCCTCTGCTGATGGCTCTGGACATGGCATCGGGAGAGGGTACGCCTCCCTTGACGATGACGTTGCTGAGCCGCTTCCGAGGAACGAGGTTGCCTCCAGCGCGGGCGCGACATGGATGACGCGGACATCCGCCGCGGTGGCTGCGCCATTCGATTGGGCTAACCCAACTGCCACGATGAAGAGCACGGGGTCGGATCTCTACTTGAGTTAGTCTTTTTCCTCTTCTCCATGTGACCATGTTCTTGTTTATGGTGCAAGGCCGTCAGCAGTCGTGGCTCTAGCTGATTCAAGGTATCCATTACCTTAGTTATATGAACCAGACAGATTTGGATTTTTTTTCCGTTCCGTTACTAGTACCTCCGTGATCTGATCCCATTACCGTTTACATTAACAAAGTTGAACCAAACATGTCCAGTAACGAAACCAAAGCGGGAAACACACACATGGTGAACACACAGTTCGGTTGTACACGGACGTTATGGACTCTAGATACACACGGCTGGTGATGGTAGCTCAGCATACTTTTAGTCGGGCTGGTTGACGGTATATTAATAGACTAAGTGATATATAGTTTTCTTATGCTGCTGCTTTGTAATAGTTGTTCATGTTTAAACCTCATTTGATCTGTGATTGTATTTTATACTTTACAATAAAGCTAACCGTGTGCATCAGTTAATACAGAGGCCGAGGTTTTACTCCTCTATATATAAAAAAAATAGATTAGCCTCAATTCAGAATCCATCTCCCAATTTAGAATGTTACATTGGACGGAACATACTCATCATTTCAACCGCTCTATCAGTGTATCTTATCTTGTAGTACAGGACATGGTTTATTACAGAGTCAAGTGCCAAATCGATCGGGAGATAAAAACCAAACAAAATTTCTTAGCTACTCAATGGGTGACAAATTAATTTCATGCATGCCAGATTATGCACGGATCACCTCGACTCAACAGAACACATCAGTCCATCATGAGAAATTGAGAATACAACCACCAGGGTGCACATCTCCTCTCAGCGGACCCTTCTATGGTTGTTGTATGCGTAGGAGCTGGCAAGGCAGAGGTAGAGCACAAGCTCGACGAGGCTGAGACCGGCGAGCAGCCAGTAGAAATAGTCGAGGTGAGCACGGTTCAGGTTATCCGCGAACCAGCTGTCGGCGCCGTCGCCGCTGGTGATGCTGTCAATGACGGCGATGAGGGCACCGCTGATGAAGCCACCGATGCCGATCACACTATAGTAGAGCGCCAAGCCAAGGCTACGCAGCTCACTAGGCATTTGGTCATAGAAAAACTCCTGCATCCCGACAATAGCGAACACGTTTGAAACCCCCATAATCACATATTGGGGCACAAGCCACGCCCAACTCATTGGTACTGTCGCGCTAGCATCGTCCACAAGGCCGTGTTCACGTGCCGTCTCCAACCGTTGGGTCTCCACGAGGGCTGCCACCGACACCGCGAGGACGGATAGCACCATGCCTGCGCCCATGCGTTGAAGCAATGTAAACCCTGACGGGTTTCCCGTCGTGCGCCGCAACGCGGGCACTAATACGCGGTCGTAGATCGGCACAAACAGCAAGATGCTTACTGGCCCGAACGTTTGAAGCGCGGCGGGTGGCAGCTCTAGGCCACCGAAAATGCGTCGGTCCAGAGTGCGTCCCTGCTTGTTAAAGAGCGTTGTGATCTGCGCAAACACCACGCCATACGCCAAGCATGTCGCCCAGATAGGCAGTAGCCTCAACACGGCTCGCGCCTCCTCTGACTGGACCTTGTCCACGGAATCTTCATCTGCGGGGTGATCTCTTTTGTTGTGAAAGGAGAAGCTTGAGTTCCTACCAAGCGCGGCAAGGCCGCGGGCCAGGCGGACGAATGGGCTCTCGGCGCCAGAGTTGGGCGCATATAGGCGATAGGTTGGGGTGCCAGCAAGGAAGATGGCGAAGGCACAAAGCATGATGGAACAGAGCGAGGCAAATCCGATGGCCCAGCCAACGTTCTCCTCAACGTAGCTGACGACAGAGATGGCGACGGAGATCCCGACAGCCATAGAAAAGTACCACCAATTGAATACGGAACTTCGGGAGGCGCTCTCTTCGGGGTGGGTAGAGTCGAACTGGTCGGCGGCAAAGGCCAGGCCGCAGGGCTTGTCAGCACCTTGCGCGAGTGCGACGAGATATAGGGAGACGTAGAAGAGTACAACCTTCAGCGACGATGGTCGGGGCGAGAAGTCGTCGTCAAGAGGCGACGAGGGAAGCGCCGGCAGGGTGGACACTAAAGTGATCATGCCATAACCCTGCATGAAATAAATACACATGTTTTTTCACTTGTTAGTGGTTGATTAACATTTCGTTAATGTAAATGATAAAACTTATAAACTTTTCGAGGCCGCGGAACTTTTTCAGAACATATTTGGAACTAGCTAGCTAGATTGATATATTGAATGAGGCGTAGGTTAAAGAAGATTCTGTCGTTAATTTTATTATTAGGATGTGGACTAAATGTGCCTGTGGTGAAGAAACTATATAAATGATGGTGCATACCATGATGGATCACGTACGTACCAAGTCAACACTGGTCGACGATCCTCTGAGATGGATCTACTGCTAATTTAATGGGACTGCAAGTGGCATTCAGGTCGTCGCCTACAGTGGTGAGATGTAGATGCAGGTATAATCTGAAGAGAAGATCACGTACCAGGACATAGAGGATGCAGGCGAGGACGATGGATCGGAAGCGACCGAGGCATGAGTCGGCGACAAAGGCGCCCAGCAACGGCGTGAGCGCAGCTGTCCCCGACCAGGCGTTAACCGCGGCGGCGGCGCCGGCGGTGGAGTGGCCTAGCGGGCCCATGAGGTAGGTGATGAGGTTCGCCGACACACCGTAAGAGGCGAAGCTGCCAGCGATCTCCAGCACTGCACTACGCCATAGCTAATTTAATCACTGAACTACTCTAGCGAGAATATCGGATGGGTCGAGTTATAGCAAGCTAGGATGGATAGTACGTACCGGCGACGAAGAGGGCGGAGCGCCATCCGCCGGAGCTGGTGCGGTAGACGGGGCGGCCGCGGAAGTCGGAGACGCCGGCCAGCGGCGCGTCGTCGACGCTACTGCCGGTGAGCAGGAGAGGGACCTCCGTGTCCATATCTCAGTCTGTTTCCTTCTTGGTGGGCTATGGAGGAATAGTCCTCGTTTTATAAGTTAGTACACTACTAGTTTGCGTGCTAGCTGAGCATACTCTCACCTTCCTATCGAACTGTCCTTCCCTTGATAACTTAATGCATGACCAAGCAACCAGCTGACATGGATCACAGCCCTTTAGGGTCTCTTTGGATCAAAGGAATTTCATACGAATTTTGGAGAATTCCAAACCATAGGAATTTTTCCTATCGAATGCCTTTGGATTGTAGGATTAACACCACCAAATTTCTAAGGAATCTATTTCTTTACCCTCCATTCCATAGGAATCTTAACATGAGGTCTAACCTCTTTTTATTTTTTATTTTGAGAAGTCCAATGCACTCGTACTCTATCTCTCTCTACTCTCTCTCTCCCCAATCCTGCAAAATTCCTGTGTTTGTTTCCTGCGCGCAATTCAAACACATCTCTTACAAAATTCCTATGTTTTAAAATCCTGTAGGAATTGAAGTGCATGACATTGCAATTCTTTGTTTTCCCTATTCCTATGTTTTGAAAATCCTTTAAACCAGAGAGGCAATATTTTTTCTTTCAATGCAAAGTACGTTACAAAAACGCTCACTCTTTCTATCCGCAAGTCACGGACTAAGACTCTCTAAGAAGATCCCGCAAAAAAACGAGGCCAGTTTGCCGCGCACAGCAGACTCCACATCTGCAGCCCGGCCTGCAAACGTTTTCCGCGAAACCGCAAATGTACCCGAGGTAGGTATAAAAGCCGTTTGGGCTGCCATTTGCGGGGCCAAACCCTCATCTCCGGCGCCGAATTCGTCGCCGTTGTTCCCCTCTCTTCCCTAACTCCAGCGGCCCGATTCGCTCGCCATGGACGCCCTCCCTCCACATCTGCAGCAGGAGCGGCACAGGTGCGTCGCCGCCGCCGCCGCGCGGAAGCGCTCGTTGCATAAGGGATGGGGAGGGGGCTCCCGGTGCCGGAGTCGCTGCTCCGGCGGGAGACCGTGGAGTTCGACATCTGCCACGGTCTCGTGCCGGCCCCCGCGCCTCCCGCCGCACCCGCACCTCCCGAATCGCCACCGCCGATGTTAAAGGAGGGGAGCTCCTCCGGCACCTGGACCCTCTCCACCACGGCGTCGTCGCC
The DNA here is from genome assembly GCA_028641055.1 of Alopecurus myosuroides. NCBI lineage: Eukaryota > Viridiplantae > Streptophyta > Magnoliopsida > Poales > Poaceae > Alopecurus > Alopecurus myosuroides. The sequence goes on along the minus strand of CM054059.1, from coordinate 37,520,092 downwards.
GTACACGCCGGTGCCGGCCCACAAGGTCGCCGTGGACGAGGAAAGCTTCAAGATCTACGATCCGGCCGCCTTCGAGGGCTCGGTGAGCCGCAAAGACTTCGTCCCCGACGAGGACCTCCCAACGGTGACCGGCGCGGTGGTGGCGCGCTCCGAGGAGGAGGTCAAGTTGGACGCCAAGCACCGGCGCCCTGAGGTCGACATCGACCAGTTGATGCTCGAGCAGGACCGCCTCCACCGTGAGCGCCGGCAAGGCACGCGAGCGCGGCAAATCGGTCGTCATCTATGTCAACGACGACTCCGACGAGGAGTGAAGGCACTCCGGCAAAGGCGCGGCCGCACCCTGCGAGCTCCGGTGAGCTAATTTTGGTCTGCTTAGTGTTAGGGCCGCGTAGTTAAGCTCCGGTGAGCTAATTAAGCTCATTTTGGCCACTGTTGGCTCCGTTTGATTGCTATGTAAATGAAGAATGCGATGAAGCAACTCACGTGAAGTTTAAATTTTAAATTTGTAGTTCCGAATGTCGTGTCTGTTCTGCACGAATGTGCTAGCGGCCTGCACCCAGGTTTTCACGGAACGCATGCGCGGTTTGCAGGTTCAGTTTTTGCGGGATCTTCTAGAGGTGCTCTAAGCCAAGACAAGCAAATCTACTAGAACATGCACGGTAGATTTGTTAATTTCTTAGTGGGGTCATGTGCTACAACTAAGCGAGGGGTGGTAGTTGTGGTCGATTTGGTCAGAGTAAAAGCACCCACAAAGGCTTCATTGAGACATCGGACATAAAATTGCGTCACAACGGCACCCATAATGATCGTCCTACACGATATTCTGTCCGACATCCTTAATGGGCCTCCAACATTGGGGGCGGTGTCGATGAGTCATGTCGACAAATCACTCAGATGATCTGGTAGGGTTTCGAGTGGATGAATGAAATAGGCGCTGGCGGATACGACGGCTAACAGGGGGCACAATTTACCCAGGTTCGGGGCCCTCGTAGAGGTAATACCCTTACTCCTGCTTGTCTGTCCTTGTATTACGAAGATTGGTTACAATGATGGTGCGTAAGTCGAGAGATTAGATCTCGAGCTATGGCTATGGTGGTCAAAACCTAGATTTGATGTCCCCCCTCGGGTGGCTCTCCCAGCCCTTAAATAGGTGGTCGAGTCTCAAGCTGCACCCGGGGGGTTAAAAACCATAGCTCTAGTCGGTGGAAACCTTCCATCTTGTCCCGCAAGTCTTGCGGGTGGGCCATTGTTGGGCCTTCTAGAGCCACGGGGTAGTCCTTTACGCTGGTCTTTAGTGTTCGGTCTTAGACCAGGTAGGCCCATCCGACAGGTTCGGAAGTCATCCCCACTTCAGTAGCCCCCGAGTGTTTGTTCGACTAAGAATAGTCGAGTAAGCACTCAAAGCTTGTTTCTAGATCTTGCGACTGAGTTGTCAAATACTTCATCTGAAGGGCGTGTACCCTATGCGGGATGTACTCGAGTATCCCAGTGGTAAATACGCCTTGTGTCGGCTTTTTCGCAGAAGGGTAGGACTCAGTCGCTTGGCTCTCCCGAGAGATCACGGCTAATTAATTGCTTCTCGGGCAAAAACAGTTATGTCCTACACGAACTCGAGACCTTCGACTCGAATTCGGCGAGGTGATCATTGCGACTGGGCCGTGGAGCACATATCGAGTCGAATTTAACCTTAAAAGGGCACCCGGCGTGTCCGCTAGGATTTTTCTTCGTGTTGCTGACACGGAAAATTTACTGGAGGATGCAGCTTGACTCGATTCCAGGCCCACAGGACAAATCTTTGGGTTTTATCTTCGTACTCAAAAAATACGGCATCCGGACGGAAGTAGCAGAGAAGCTGCGTAACGGCGAAATTCTCCTGTTCACCACCGAACCAGAACTGTAGCAGAGAAGCAAGGAAGCTTGGATACACAGTGATCCCAGGGCAGCTTACTGACAGGCATAAACTTCCCGGAGGCGGGTGGGAGCACTCGTGGTGCCCGAGTGGTATTTCCAGAGCATTTTGCTTTCGAACGCGGCCCCAACATTCTCTAAGCTAGGGGGACGGGCCATGGCTGACCGTGGTTGCAGCGTAGTGGTTTTGGAGGACAAATGCATGATGGAGGTGGATGCAAAAGGAGCATGCAGGGGGTGGCGGGGCAAAGACTTAGCTGCAGGCCACTCAGGGCGACGAGGCGAGGTGTGGTTGAGCGGCGCGCTCCTCCTTCCGCTAGCCGCCGGTCGAATGGCCGAAGCATTGCCCGAGCGCCTCACACGGTTGACGCCGCAGTTGGATAGCCCCATGGTGGAGCTGGAAGATGATGGTTGGTGGGGTATTTGGTGGCACCACCGGCCGAGCAGCTGGTGACGGGTGGCTGTGGCCGCCGCAGTCGGAGCGAGGCGCTTAGGAGCTCGATGTGGTGACTACATGCTGGGCCAAGGAGGCCTGATGCCTCTTGCCGGCAGATGCAGCATTTCGGGGGGCTGAGGTGGTCGTGGTGGCCGGAGGCCGGCCGGAGAAGCCGGGAGCCGACGAGGAGCTAGGAGCGAGCTCTTACGCCTCTTGCCGGCAGATCACTTTCTTGTTTCCGACGTCAGGTCACTTTCAAAAAAATAAAAATCTTGAGGAGAAGTAAACAACTCTAGAGGAAAAGTCTTCCTCTCCATTAGTATGACATCAGGCCACTTTCAGCATCGGCCCTGTTGAGCATTGTTGATAGGGATATTTATCGAATTGCCCACAGCGAACCACTTCTACTCAGTTTTACCCCTAGCGCCGAATGGTGCTCAGTTTTGCCCCTAGTCCGTGCGCAACTACTATGGAGAGGCCGGAACGGTAAGTTTGGAGTCGAATCCGTTTCGCGAAGTGGGTCCGAGGAGTCAGACTCCGTTTCGTGAAGTGGGTCCGAGTGGGACTACAAAGTTCGCTGAAACCGTCCGGAGCTTACAGATGGGACCGCGCAGTTTGATTTTGCAAAAGGAGAACAAGCAGCCGGCGCAGGAGGAGGCGGCGCCCGAGCAGCAGCCGCCGCAGGAGGCGCAGCGCTAGAGGAGGCATAGGAGGAGGCAGCCAATCTGGCCCGAGCAGCACGCGGAGTTCTACTCATTCCAAACATGGCGGAACGAGGAGGCGTTCCACCAGGTGCGCGCTTGGCTCGAGGAGGCGGCGGCAGCGGCCGAGGCTGCCGCTGTTCGTGCATCCCTGGAGACCCACCAGAGGGAGGAGGCGGAGCGCCAGGTCTACCGGCAGCTCACCACAACCGCGGCGTCGGATGAGCAGCAGGCGCTCGTCGCGCTGTACGAGAGCGACCGGCTCAAGGTTGCCCTGCAGAGCGAGAGGCGGAACCGCCGCCATCCCTCCGAGCAGGCGCAGCTGCACCGGCTGCGGATCCAAGGCAGAGCGCAGCAGCGCTGGCTCGCTACGGTGGCGAACCAATCGCCAAGCGACCCATCGCCCTTCGCCAAGAACGACCACGAGGCGGGGCCCTCCAACATGCTTGCCTACGACGACTGCGAGGAGGACGACGAGGAAGAGGACGACGAGGAAGAGGACGACGTCTAAGAGGAGGGCGACGACCAGGCCGGGTGATCGCGGCGAGCCTCGGCCTGCCGTAGTTTTTTGAAGTTTTTTCTATGTTTTTAGTTAAATTATGTCGTCTATCTGTAAAAATATCGTCGAATCTATGAATTTGCGCCTATTTCAACGAGTTCGCCATTTTTTAATTAATTTTGAGTATTTCTGAACAAAATCACGAGCCAGAATGTAAATTAAAAGCGAAAAGAGGGAGTAGTTTGGATGATGTTTGAATAATGTTGTATGATGTTGAACCAAGTCATTCCAAAATTTTAGGCAAATGTGCTTCAAATGAGGTCTGAAGCTATTGTCAAAATTATCATAAAAAATTCGAACTTGTCAAAATTATCTGATCCAAATAAATTTGAGGAGCAACTATATCACATATAACAACATTGTTCGTTGGATTCATGTCATTTTGATTTTTTTTGAATTATTTATGCTCATTTGAAACCATCGCTCTATTCTCATGAGAAATGTGCTTCAAATAAGGTCTGAAGCTAGGGTAGACACCCCCGTTTGAAATTTCATGAAAAAATCGAACTTGTCAAAATTATCCGATCCAAATAAATTTGAGGAGCAACTATATCACATATAACAACATTGTTCGTTGGATTCATGTCATTTTGATTTTTTTTGAATTATTTACGCTCATTTGAAACCATCGCTCTATTGTCATGAGAAATGTGTTTCAAATGAGGTCTGAAGCTAGGGTAGACACCCCTGTTTGTAATTTCATGAAAAAATCAACCTTGCGAAAATTATCCAAATAAATTTGAGGAGCAACTATATCACATAAAACAACATTGTTGGTTGGAGTCATGTCATTTTTTTTTGAATTATTTATGCTCATTTGAAATCATCGCTCTATTCTCATGAGAAATGTGCTTTAAATGAGGTCTGAAGCTAGGGTAGACACCCCCGTTTGAAATTTCATGAAAAATTCGACCTTGTCAAAATTATCCAAATAAATTTGAGGAGCAACTATATCACATATAACAAAATTATGCGTTGGATTCATGTCATTTTGATTTTTTTTGAATTATTTATACTCATTTGAAACCATCGCTCTATTCTCATGAGAAATGTGCTTCAAATGAGGTCTGAAGTTAGGGTAGACACCCCCGTTTGAAATTTCATGAAAATTTCGACCTTGTCAAAATTATCCAAATAAATTTGAGGAGCAACTATATCACATATAACAACATTGTGCGTTGGATTCATGTCATTTTGATTTTTTTTGAATTATTTATCCTCATTTGAAACCATCGCTCTATTCTCATGATAAATGTGTTTCAAATGAGGTCCGAAGTTAGGGTAAATACCCCCATTTGTGCTTCAACTTTTTTTGGCATCTTGTCTACATTAGCCAAATTAATTTCCTAGACATCTATTCTACATATATAGTGTAAATCAGAAGTTTCATTATGTTTTGAATAATTCTTCTATTTTTGCAATTTTTTATTTAAATAACATGGTTTAATAGAAAAATCATATGTAAAACAGATAAAAATTATCGCTGTAGTAAATCTGAAGTTTCATTGTGTTTTGAATCATTCTTCTATTTTTTATATTTTTTTCCCTCCGTATCGAAAAGAAATCATATGTATAACAGATAGAAACCATCGATCCCTGTAGCCAACGGACCAACCAATCCTAGCACAGAACGAGCGTCTCGTGGATCGCTGTGGCTGTGAGCGCATCCTTCCGATGCAAGATTCCTTCTAGAAGGCGTCGATCCAACAGACCAGGTCGAATCTCTGGGTGTCCTTCTAAAAGCTTTTCGGTTGGGTCAAACAGAGGGTTGACCAAGCTTGGAATGAGCATAAATAATTCAAAAAAATCAAAAAATATAAAGCCGACGCACATAGTAGTGTTACGTCACATAGTAACGAGAAAAAAATATAAACCTGTCTTATAAAGAATGGAACGAAAAAGCCTTATCTATTATGTGATATCTTGAACAGACTAGTAGAGAGTTCAAGAAAATGAGATGAGTTTCAAACCTTTGGAGATGAAATAAGGTCAAAATCTCACCAAAACTTCATTTTGCTGTGACTAAGAAATATCCAAAGTTCTTTTTTCATTTTGATGTTTTAAACTTGTTTTATTTACGATTTTCGATTAAAACCATTATTATTCAAAAGAAAATAAATAATACGAATATTCATCCAATAAATTTTCAGGCTTCGGAATTACATTATATAGGTCGAATACAAGTCTAGGAAAAATATAAATAGGATTTATAAACATTAGAACGAAAGCCTTCACTAAAATGTGATTCCTCGAATACAGTAGTAGGGATTTCAAAGAATATGAGGTGGAAACATTGTGAATCTTCCGAAGAGGTGGGTTCTACCTTTTTGTTTTGTGTTCCTATGTGCTATCCTAACACAACCAAGCAAATAGTTCCACATTGCTACCCCCTTTCGACGCCGTTACCGCGTGTTTCCGTATAAGTCCGGTATTTCTCCAGCGGGTCTAGGGTTTCACCGGGAGGGGGGCTACGGAGCGTCTGGATCCCAACACAATCTAGGGGGTGCCATACCATGTTAGTATAGGTGTGTTGTGTGCTTTCGATGTCAAAGATTGCTCTCCGGGGTGTGACCCGCTTCACCGGCATCCACTTCTCTCTCGTGAGTTTACATGCGCTTATAGGGTGAAACTCCAGTATCGGACGAAACATCGAGAATCTTCCGAAGAGGTGGGTTCTACCTTTTTGTTTTGTGTTCCTATGGGCTATCCTAGCACAACCAAGCAAATAGTTCCACATTGCTGCCCCCTTTCGACGCCGTTACCGCGTGTGTCCGTATAAGTCCGGTATTTCTCCAGCGGGTCTAGGGTTTCACCGAGAGGGGGGCTACGGAGCGTCTGGATCCCAACACAAGCTAGGGGGTGCCATACCATGTTAGTATAGGTGTGTTGTGTGCTTTGGATGTCAAAGATTGCTCTCCGGGGTGTGACCCGCTTCACCGGCATCCACTTCTCTCTCGTGAGTTTACATGCGCTTATAGGGTGAAACTCAAGTATCGGACGAAACATCGAGAATATTCCGAAGAGGTGGGTTCTACCTTTTTGTTTTGTGTTCCTATCGGCTATCCTAGCACAACCAAGCAAATAGTTCCACATTGCTACCCCCTTTCGACGCCGTTACCGCGTGTTTCCGTGTAAGTCCGGTATTTCTCCAGCGGGTCTAGGGTTTCACCGGGAGGGGGCTACGGAGCGTATGGATCCCAACAAAAGCTAGGGGGTGCCATACCATGTTAGTATAGGTGTGTTGTGTGCTTTGGATGTCAAAGATTGCTCTCCGGGGTGTGACCCGCTTCACCGGCATCCACTTCTCTCTCGTGAGTTTACATGCGCTTATAGGGTGAAACTCCAGTATCGGACGAAACATCGAGAATCTTCCGAAGAGGTGGGTTCTACCTTTTTGTTTTGTGTTTCTATGGGCTATCCTAGCGCAACCAAGCAAATAGTTCCACATTGCTACCCCCTTTCGACGCCGTTACCGCGTGTGTCCGTATAAGTCCGGTATTTATCCAGCGGGTCTAGGTTTCACCAGGAGGGGGGCTACGGAGCGTCCAGATCCCAACACAAGCTAGGGGGTGCCATACCATGTTAGTATAGGTGTGTTGTGTGCTTTGGGGGTGCCATACCATGTTAGTATAGGTGTGTTGTGTGCTTTGGGGGTGCCATACCATGTTAGTATAGGTGTGTTGTGTGCTTTGGGGGTTCCATACCATGTTAATATAGGTGTGTTGTGTGCTTTGGATGTCAAAGATTGCTCTCCGGGGTGTGACTCGCTTCACCGGCATCCACTTCTCTCTCGTGAGTTTACATGCGTTTATAGGGTGAAACTCCAGTATCGAGAATCTTACGAAGAGGTGGGTTCTACATTTGGTTTTGTGTTCCTATGGGCTATCCTAACACAACCAATCAAATAGTTCCACATTGCTACCCCCTTTCGACGTTGTTATCGCGTGTTTCCGTATACGGCCGGTATTTCTCCAGCGGGTCTAGGGTTTCACCGAGAGGGGGGCTACGGACCGTCTGGATCCCAACACAAGCTAGGGGGTGACCACACTGTACCAACTATCTCTAAAGTTGTCTAGAAATGACATGTCCGAGTAGTGCAGACAACACCCTCTACATTATTGTACATGCCCTAAAAACAGAGGGAACCAGATCCTCTTACTTTGCCCACCGTACGTTCTCTGACTTTCTCCCCATGACACGTGGGTCCGGTGTGTGATGGGCTCCATTTGTCGGTGACGTCAGAGGATCCCGTTCCCGGCGTCTGCAGGCCGTTGCCGCCATAGTTTACATGCATGGACTCGATCTGCACCGTTCCTTACGATCAAACGATTGAAAATGACGCGGTGCATGGACTGGGTGTTTTGTCTCAATGTAACTTCATGCAACAACGGACACTGTCTAGTGGGGCCCCGTTCACCAGCCCGGTCCATGCAGCCCTGCACGCCTCGTTTTTTTAGAGTAGACAACGTCGCAGAAGAAGAAAACAGTAAACAACGTCGCGTCGCATTTGCAGCCCTACACGCCTCGTTTCAGACACACGAGTCGCGTCGCATTTGCAGCGACGCAGCCCTCCATGCCTCGTTTTCAGAAGATACGCATCAATGCATGCAGCCAGGGCAGGATTTGGCCTGAGACTTTGGATTTCTTCTCATCACCTCTTTAATACACGCATGCAACGTCGAATCAACTTTGACTGCCTAATGCATACGCTCGTACTCCGTGTATCACCGCCTACGCCTACGCCTGTTCTACACCGCTTTGACCATGCATCGACTCTTCTATATTGCATCCAACGTTTTCACACAGTTTGCTTCATCTACCCCAATTAATTCACGTCTCATCGTGTCTTGAAATAGCCCGTTTCACTTGTCCCACATCTTCTCATCCCTCTACAGCCCCTTGCCTTCTCTCCCTTAAAGCCCCGAACCATGTCTTCCTACTCTCTACCTTCTAGCCCCGAGTCGGTCTCCGACGAGGACAACCGCCCCAAACATCGGCCTTGGTAAGAGGCCGATTATACGCCGGAGGACGTCGAATCTCCCAAACGGGAGAGATCGCCGTCGCCGCCCTTCGTCCACAACCCCGAGCCCGCCCCCAAGACTTTGGACCTCTCCCCCAAGACGATCCGCCGCCTCAAGAAACTGGAGCGGCTGGAGAAGAAAGAGTTGAAGGCCGAGGAGAAGAAGGAGGCGCGCGAAGGCTTTCCGGGCCAGCATCAAGCGGGTCCGTGAGAGAGAGGAGGAGAGGATGCGGGCGGAGAACCGCCACGCCTGCGTCAACAAGGAGATGGAGGACAGGACGGCGGAGTGGAGGAAGTAGGGCGCCGGAGGGCGGCAAGGGCTCCCGCATGCAGAGTGGGATCAGTTAGGGTTTCTTTTTTTAAAAATTAAATGTAATGTCCCTCGGGCCCCACTGATTATATGAAAAGTGGGGCCAGTTATCCTTTCTAAGTATGTTTAATTATATATAAAGTTATGTTCTTATATTTGTCCAAATATGTACCCACTGTTTAGAAGTTTTATTCTTTCTAATTATCGTTTTTTTTGAAATATTTCTAATTATCGCTTTAAAATATGTATATTGTAAACAAAATTTATATATAAGAGATGTGATGCATTACGTTTTCTAAGATAATGTACAAATTTCAGTTGATCACAGTATATATTTTATAATATTAATACGAATAATTTGATGGTTTAATAAATGGATAATGTGTAGTCTGCATGTTGACATTGTGCCTCATTTGACATTGGGCCGCAAGCAACGGTCAACAGCTGGGGCCCACATGCAGCGCCAGCCGTCAACAGTTGGGGCACACAAGCCGCGCCAACGCTCAACAGCTGGGGCCCACAGGCCGCGCCAACGGTTCTATAATGGGTCCCACAGGTCAGCATCGTAACGGGGGCAGAAAGTTACGGTGGGAGCAGCGAAACGAGTCCTTATAGACAGACTAGGGGCAAAACTGAGGTCGATTCGGCGTTAGGCGTAAAACTGAGGTCGTGGTGCCAACTGAGGGCACCCTGTTAAATAACCCTCGTTGATACTGGGCTACTACCAATAGATCCAATGGTGCGCCGCGCTGCGCAGGTGTTCTTTTGTCTTGCGTCGAGGGTTTGCAGTGCGCGAGCAGAACAGCGGCGGAGGTGTGGCTGTTGTCGAACATGGAGGACAGAGAGGGGTGAATCAGAACAAGACGGGTGCATGCTTGACGGGGCTAGCTTGGATGCATCAGGAACATGCACGAACTGGAAACTAAGCAATCAGACGAGATGACACGCCAACACTACTGAGTAACTTCTTTTACCCCTGATTACAGACGGAAGACCAGCTGGAACCAAAAGGAGACTACACGTCTACACCACCGGCTACTAACAAATTAAAAGCCCAATGAAACGAACGAAGCAAGTCCATTACAAAGTTACATTGGAACGGACCGAATCTACAACACATTTCAACTGTCTTTTTAACAAGTTTTATCACCACGAATCTTCAAACAGTGAACATTCAGTTCAATAGAAGAGCACTAGGCACCAGATCAATCACGCTCGAAATAATATGTACGTCAGAGCTTCTTAGCTAGATAAACATGCTGGGATTGAAGAAATTAAGAACATACTGAAACCTACCATTTTGGTCTGTGTACTGATGATGCATTTGATTTGGGTATTAGTTATGGATTTCAGAGATGGATAACATCTTGGGATTGAAGAAATTGAGAACTTAAGAAAAACCTATCATTTTTATTTGTGTATTGTTGATCTATTTGATGTGTCTATTAATTATGGACGTCAGAGCATCTGAGCTAGATAGCATGCTGGATTGAACTAATTAAAGAAAATAGTAAAACCAATCATTTTCATGCAATTTAACAACAAGTTATTCCAGTAAGTTGGAACCTGTGTTTGGAGAAAACCAGAGGTTGGAGAGAGTTTTACCAGTAAGTTGGAACCTGCGTTTAGAGTAGATCGAGTGGCCTCTGCTTGCGTCAATGACTCTACACAAGTAAAGGCTGTGCGGCCTTGAAAGAAACCTCCTCCCAAAAAAACTGATTGGCCGACAGGTAATGGGGGCAGATCCCTGCGTGAAAAATGCAGAATGAGTATATTAACAGAGATGGAGCTGTACTGTAGTGAAGGGAGCCGTAGTAATGGAGCAGACACGCAGCAGCTAAACGAAGCAAATATGCGAAGAACCTCACCCGAATGCTGCTGCTCACCTCAGCCTGCGGCTCTAGCCAGTTGGATGGTCGTACGCGCGCATTGTTGTTGCTCACCGCAGATCTGGGAGCCACACGGAAAGTCATGGGGAAGGGAACAAGCCGAGAGAAAGTTCACTGAGCGAGTCGCAGGAAAGAGTGAGCAGTAAGAGAGGAGAGAAAGTTCAGTGCAGTGAGGCTCACTCACTCGCAGTAGCTAGTGAGTCATAAACTCTACCAGTGATGAGCACATGCCTGCCTTGCCCCGTCATAGCTCGTCTTCATGAAAAGCTATTTCTCTCCACTTCACATTGGCCCTGTGATGGGCGCATGCCCTGTCAGTCCGTCATTGCGTCCACCGCTATCTGACACTGTCCGCGCGGGAATTTCCAGCAGACTCCCGCGCGGACGCTGTCATTATGTCGAACAGCTACCGTGTGTCGCGGATGGATGCCCGGGTGGAGAAAAGGACTAGAGGAGGCCCCCCGGAGGAGGGGTCGGCGTCCGCGGCAAGGGCGAGCGAATAAGAACGCCGAGAAAGAGGTGCGTGCATTGAACCGTATCGCGGCGCGGGCGGCATTCCGTCGAACAGGTACCGCACGTCGCGGCTTGTGATGAGCGCAACGATCAAGCGTGCCCTGTTGGAATGTCTTGAGCGGTGCTTGAAGGTGGGAGCGGCCAGCCATGGTTAGTGGAGAGGAGGAGGGGCCGTTCCGCCGGACTGGAGGAGGGTCGGCGGTGGTAGCGACAACCCAGAAGCGGCGCGGCGCAGGACGGGGGTATTTTACATAAAAGAGAGCACCGGAGCTCGGGTGCACCAAATCCCCACTCGCGCGCATGAGCCCTTACTCCGGTGGATGCCTACCGGCGGCGACGCAGCCCACGGATGTGGTAAGCAAAACCAAACGCATGCGTGGCGCTATGTAGTGAATTTCTTCCGTAGCAAACAATGCCACGTGCGTAGGTGCAACGAGATGAAATTGTTCGTCGTTGATCCAAGGGTATTGTAAATTACCTATAGGGAATAATTGATAAAATAGCACGAAGCTGGAATAGCTCAGTTGGCCAGAGCGTGTGGCTGTTAACCACAAGGTCGGAGGTTCAAGCCCTCCTTCTAGCGTTTTTTGCGTTTTGTATTTATAATTTAGTCTTTATTAACTCCTATCATACTTTTGGAGAATGCAACTCCTAACTGCAGCTGTGCTAGCTGACATAGTTAAATTTTTTAGTGTGGAACTCTACGAACAAACCTTTTTTTTAAGCACTCCATGTACTCTTGGCAAGCGATAGGCGCGGGTCCCTAGAATAACCAATCTTAGATCTCCTCGTCAGCCGTTCGATCATCATCCTACGTATAGAAATCATCACATCGCACCTTTATATTTTAGCCTCCATATTTTTCGGACATAGAACCCGCACTCCACAGTAGTCTCACTTAAACGAATGGGTATATTGTGTTGCCCCCGGCCATCTCGGTAATTACAGCAAAATTATCATTGCAACAAATTCAGTCGTATCGCAACAAAAATTATCGCCCCGTGTACAAAAAAAGGTATTGCAACAAATTGTTCCAACAAAAATCGAAAATAAGTAATGCTACAAAGAATTGTTAAACAATATGTTTATTGGGTTGCAATAAAAAAGTTCAAACGATTCAACAAAAATCACAACCTATTGCTAGAAGAATCCCGTTTTCGATTTAAAACCTTTACCTGATAATCTTAAATATGCTCATATTGATGATAAGAAAACATATCCTGTTATTATTAGTTCTAAACTTTTAGGTAAGGAAGAGGAAAGGTCATTGGAAGTATTGAAGAAACACCGAGGAGCCATTGTATATACTCTTGATGATTTGAAAGGGATTTCCCTTGCTATATGTCTGCATGCTATTAATATGGAACCCGATGCAAAGCCAGTTGTTGAACATCAACGCCGTTTAATTCCCGAGATGAAGGAAGTGCTAAGAAATGAGATATTAAAACTCCTTGATGCTGGTATTATTTATCCTATTGCTAATAATAGATGGGTAAGTCATGTGCATTGTGTTCTCAAGAAAGGAGGAATTGCTGTTGTACCAAATGAAAATGATGAGATTATTCCTCAAAGAGTAGTAGTTGGTCATAGAATGTGCATTGATTTTAGAAAAGTTAACAAAGTTACTAAGAAAGATCATTATCCTTTACCTTTTATTGATAAAATTGTCTAAGAAAACTCATTTTTCTTTCTTGATGGATATGCTGGGTTTTCTCAAATTGATGTTGAAAAGCAAGATCAAGAGAAAAGAAATTTTACTTGTCCTTATGAAACTTATGCTTACAGACGTATGCCTTTTGGTTTGTGTAATGCTCTTGCTACGTCTCAAAGATGCATATCTGCTATCTTTCATGGTTTATGTGAGGAAATTGTGAAAGTATTCATGGGCGATTTCTCAATCTATGGAACTTCTTTTGATAAATGCTTGCACAATCATGATAAATTTTTTCAGAGACGTGAGGAAACTAATCTTGTTCTTAATTGGGAGAAATGGCACTTTGTGGTTAATGAAGGAATTGTTCTTGGACATAAAATTTCTGAAAGAGGTATTGAAGTTGACAGAGCTAAAGTTGAAGCAATTAAGAAAATGTCATGTCCCAAGGGTGTAAAAGGTACTCGTAGTATTCTTGGTCATGTTGGTTTCTATAGGAGGTTTATTAAGGATTTCTCTAAAATATAAAAGCCTCTTACTAATCTTCTCCCAAAAGATGCACCTTTTGTTTTTGATGATGATTGCGAAGAAGCTTTCGAAATTCTAAAAAAGGCTTTAATTTCTGCTCCTATTGTTCAACCACCCGATTGGAATTTACCCTTTGAAATTATGTGTGATGCTAGTGATTTTGCTGTAGGTGATGTTCTTGGGCATCGAATAGATAAGAAGTTGAATGTTATTCATTATGCTAGTAAGACTCTTGATTCTGCTCAAAAGAATCATGCTACCACAGAAAAAAAAAGTTCCTAGTTGCAGTTTTTGCTTGTGATAAGTTTAGACCTTATATAGTTGATTCAAAAGTTAATATTCATACTGATCATGATGTTATTAAATACCTTATGGAAAATAAAGATGCTAAGCCTAGGCTTATTAGATGGGTGCCGCTTTTACAAGAGTTTGATTTGCATATTGTAGATAGGAAGGGTGATGAAAATCATGTTGCTGATAATTTGTCTAGATTGGAAAACATTTCTTATGACCTTATTCCTGTTAATGATAGTTTTCCAAATGAACAGTTTCTGCAATAAAAGTAAGCTCGCGAGATAGTCCTTGGTATGCAGATTATGCTAACTTTATTGTTTCCAAGTACTTGCCTCCAACATTTATAGCTCAGGAAAGAAGGAAATTATTTTATGACTTGAGGCATTATTTTTGGGATGACCCACACTTATATAAAGAAGGATTAGATGGTATTATGCGAAGATGTGTTCCAGAACATGAACAACGAGATATATTGAGAAAATGTCATAGTAGTGCTTATGGAGGACATCACACTGGAGATAGAACTGCACAAAAGGTTCTACAATCAGGTTTCTATTGGCCTACTCTTTTTAAAGATGCACGAAAGTTTATTTTATCTTGTGATGAATGTCAAAGAGTTGGTAATATTTCTAGACACAATGAAATACCTATAAATTATTCTCTTGTTATTGAACCATTTTACTATTGGGGATTTGACTTTATGGGTCTGTTTCCTCCTTCAAAAATATATACTCATATACTTATTGTTGTTGATTATGTTACTAAGTGGGTAGAGGCTATACCTACAAAGAGTGATGATGGTGAAACCTCATTAAAAATGCTTAAAGATGTTATTTTTCCTAGGTTTGGTGTGCCTATATATCTTATGACTCATGGATGTTCTCACTTTATTCATGGTGGTTTTAGAAAAACTCTTGGTAAATATGATGCTAATCATAGAATTGCCACAACTTGTCATCCCCAAATAAGTGGGCAAGTAATATTATCAAATAGAGAAATTAAATCTATCTTGCAAAAGACTGTTAATAAATCTAGGAAAAATTGGGATAGTAAGCTAAATGATGCTTTATGGGTTTATAGAACCGCTTATAAAAATCCTATGGGTATGTCTCCTTACAAAATGGTTTATGGAAAATCTTGTCACTTGCCTTAGAATTAGAACACAAGGCTTGTTGGGAAGTGAAAGAACTTAATAGAGATTTTAAACTTGCTGGTAAGAATAGGTTGCTTGACTTGAGTTCTTTGGATGAGTGGAGAAGTGAAGCTTCTGAAAATGCTAGACTCTTTAAGGAGAAAGTTAAAAGTTGCTTGACTTGAGTTCCATGTTGGTGAGAAAGTTCTATTGTATAGGTCTCGCATAAGATTTTTGCAGGAAAATAACTCTCGAGATGAGAAGGACCTTTTGTTATCGAAGAGGTGTATCGTTCGGGTGCAATTAAAATTGTTTCACTTAAATATAACACTACACAAGTGGTGAATGGATAAAGACTCAAACATTCTATTTCTGGGGATTCTTATAATGAAGATGTTGATATTATTCAAGTGGTGACTCTGGAAGTTTTTATTAAAGAGCAAATTCAAGAAACTGCAGAGCCCGTTTTCGAATAGGTAACAATTTCGGTAAAAAAAATTGTGTTTGACTCTCCAACACATATTTTTGTTGTTTTTATTAAATATGGAAAATTACGAGACGAAAAGCGGTAGGAAACGGTGCCCGAGGACACCACACCATGCCACAGCGCGGTCCCACCCCTGGCCGCGCAACCACATGGTGTGGGCGCCTCGGAGCCCGTCTCCGACCCGTTTTCACCATGTACCTCCCTTTCGTTATGAAATTTTCTGCTATATAATCCAACGGATCCCCCCGAGGTCCGTATATCGTTTTCACGTCATGTTTTCGTTACGATCTGTTTCTGTGAGGAATTGTTCTCAGTTTTAGAGGCACCATAGTCTCTGATACGTCATAAACGTATTTATAATTTCTGATGTTCCATGGTGTTTTCATGCCTTATGCTACATGTTTTCCTTACACTTTATGTCATTTTTATCAATTTCCCGGGACTAACCTATTGACAAGATGCCACAGAGCCAGTTCCCTGTTTTCTGTTGTTTTTAGTTTCAGAAAATTTGCTCTGGAAATATTCTCGGAAATGGAAAATTCAAAGCCCGGAAGTCTTAGAATTCCCGAAGGTTCCACGGAGTCCCGAAGAGGCCCAGAGGGGGGCCACAGGGGGGCCACACCATAAGGCGACGCCACCCTGGCCGCGCCTGGGGGTGGTGTCGGCCCCTCGGGCGTCCACCGCCATCGCCCTTTCGCCTATTTATTCCCCCTGATACGTCAACCCTAAAAGGATACCACTTCTTCCCGAGTAACACCCGAGGCCGCCGTCATCGTCAACCTGAGATCGGGAGGGTTCTGGAGCTCTCCCCGGCACCCTGCCGGAAGGGAAATTCATCACCGGAGGGGTCTACACCACCATGCCCGCCTCCAGAGTGATGCGTGAGTAGTTCATCCCTGGACCACGGGTCCATAGCAGTAGCTAGATAGTTGTCCTCTCCACTTTATGCCTCATGTTTAGATCTTGTGAGCTGCCTCACATGATCGAGATCATCTATTTGTAATGATACATGTTGTGTTTGCTGGGATTCGATGGTTATTGAATGCTCTGTCTTTTGATTATCAATCTATCATGTTATCTTCATGTGTATGTTATTTATGATCTTGCATGCTCTCCATTGTTAGTAGATGCTCTGGCCAAGTAGATGCTAGTGACTCCAAGAGGGAGTATTTATGCTCGATAGTGGGTTCATGCCTCCTTTGCATCTGTGCTCGAGTGACAGAAACGTGACGAATGGAGGATGTGATGTTGCCATTAGGGAGAAAACAACGATGTTTACTTCGTTTACATTACACACTTTGCTTACTGCGATTATCTGTTGCTTGCAACTTAATACCCAATGTTTGTTCGGATGATATACAGAGGGTGGATTATTAGTCATAGATGCAGTTGGATGACGATCTTTGTATTTTGTTTTAACCCCGCATGAATCTCATAGTAATATTTATGTCATGCATTTTCTTTATCTGTTAATTGCCCAGCTGTAATTTGTTCACCACGCATGTTAGCCATGTTTTACGGAGAGACACCACTAGTGGACTGTGGACCCCGATCCATTTTCTAATACTACTACTGTTGTTTTCATACTGTTCTCATACTGTTTTCCACACCATAGTTTAACCTTTTTGTGTTCAGCAAAACCGGTGAGATTGACAACCTCACTACTTCATTGGGGCAAAGTGAATTGATTATGTTGTGTAGGTTCCACGTTGCTGTTGAACCGGTAGTGCGCTATGACACCTCAGCTACATCAACCTTCGGAAATTTCTTGTCCTCCTACTAGTCAATTCAACCTTGGTTTCTTTTCTGAGGGAAAACTTGCCGCTGCACTCTTCACAACCTTTCTCTTAGGGTTTACCAACGTCAGCCATCAACAAGTTTTCTGGCGCCGTTGTCGGGGAGGAAGAGAATTTATGCAAGGGGAGTCTCTCACTTCCAATCATTTTTACTTTGTTATTGTTTTGCTTGTTACTTGCTTTATTATGCTTGCTATCAATGTTTGATGTCTTTGAAACTAGATCTTATTGGCAAGGTGGGTTCACAGTTGAACAACAAAAATATTATAAGGAACACCGCTTGTCACAAAAAGTGATACACTTATGGGAGCAAATTAATAAATTGCATGACTATGCTAAAAACTTGTGCTCTACTTATAACGTTACTTATTTCTTTGATAAATCTTGTTGATGTAGGAGGTATAAACACTTCCCTTTTCAATGTGATATAATGATGATTTTACCATATCTTCTTATGTTAAGGGAAATTATGACTTTGATGATGTGGAACAAATTGAGGAATTTATTTCTTGGAAGGGTGCATTCGAAATTGCTTATTTTCTTGAAAATGTTGATGATTCACCTTATAAATATGAGATTTATGCTATACTTGAATATTGCTTTGATAATTACAAGGAATAGCAAAATACCCGTGTGTTGCAACGGGATTAAGTGTACTTACTGTAAATATTTATGTCGACCGTCCTTGTCCTTTTGGGATTTCAAATGCTTATGATTTGAATCTTGTAGATTTCTCCAATTTTTGCGAATGTATCTCGTAATTCAGCTAAGATATTCTTTTGATCTTGGAGTAGGTTCCACCCTTGGATCTCCACTCTACTAAATACAACTTGATTTTGGTACGTTCTTCAGATAAATTATTTTTCTTTTACCAAGTGTTCTGTCAGACTCTCACGGTGCATTTGCCAAACAATAAAATCCAATGAAAGTATTAGACTTTTAATATGACATGTTAATACAAAACCTATCCAATAAGACCAGACAGACCATGTCGTTCCAAAGCTACCAAAGTATTGGGTTTTGAATAGAACATGTTAAAGATGGAGGATGTTATGATACTATCATGCTAGTCGAGCGATCGGCTGAGTACACACATTAGATCAGCATGAAATCAACATGATTATTGTAGATGAACCCATAGGATGCACTTAAAGCGGCACCCAGCGATGCATAATATGCAAGTATAAGGTAACCTAAAGACACGTAGGAGCTTGCCGACGGTGGAGAGAAGGAGGGATGGTGTGGCCGGTATCCTCCTGGCTGATTAATATGTAGCCGGTGAATGATGACCCACAAGTATAGGGGGTGTATCGTAGTACTTTCGATAAATAAGAGTGTCGAACCCAACGAGGAGCAGAAGGTGTTGACAAGCAGTTTCGATGAAGGAATAACTGTAAATACTGAAAGATAAATTTGTAGGGGTTTTTGATATTGCAGATAAATAAAGTGCGAGTAAATAAAATGCAGTAATAATAATTGCAGCAAGTGGCCCAATTCTTTCTTCAGCAAAGGACAAGCCGGTGGGTTTACTTATGATTAACAAACGTTCTCGAGGACACACGGGAGGTTTCTGTCAAGTGCTTTTGTTCCATGTAGATGAATAATCTTAGGTGTTTTGATAAGTGTTGTGTGGGTGAACCTATGCTAATGTACCGTCCCATCCAAGCCTAATACATACTGGTGATTATACCCCTTGCGAACATCCGCAACTACAAGAAAGTAATTAAGAAATAAATCTAACCACAACTTTAAACTATGGGATCCTACACTCCCTCGTGTAATGGTTTCCTAATTGTCGGATATATACCAAATAGGGGTATAGAAGATGGTAGGCCAAGTGCCGGATTACCAGGGTGGCCTAAGTGGTAGTGGGCTTAGGTCCATTAGGCGGCCCAGTGATCCGACGCGCAGAAGCCGGATTCTAGAAGAACCCGGATCACATCCCATGTGATCTGGCTTGGAGGAGAAGACGGATTCCTTGCTTTCCAAGTTACAAGTTATCGTAGTTTTCTAGGTTTCCTATTCTGTAAGCCCTAATCCGGCTATTATATAAAGCCGGACAGGAGATAAACAAAACAAGGAACAAACAGAGAAGCTCTACGCCAACTCGCCGAGAAGCTCATCCTCGTCGAGTAGCTTAGATCTAAACCCTCACATTGTAACCCTGTTTACGGGCTTTAGTCCCCATTAGTGAGAAGTGCAGGAGTAGGCACGTCGTACTGTCCCGACGTACCGAACCTGGGTAAAATCCTGTGTTCTGTGTTACTACGCTATCCCGTTACCCCACGTCTCTACCGTAGTCTCATGGCACCCCCGTCTATGAAAACTACTACGATGTCTCGACAGTTGGCGCCCACCGTGGGGCAAACGACGTCAGGCGTAAGATTCCGATCTGGGATACTTGGCGGAATCGGAAAATCAATCACTGTCGGAAGCTTGGAGTTCGACGACGACGTCGGGCGCTTCCTCGACAACGGATCCTACATACCGGCGCAAAACCACCTGGTAAGTGCCTGCGTGCTACCGATAGGATCTGCTAACATCTTTATCGGGCTAACTGCAGAAGCAATGGGGTTTTGCGGTGGAAGCAAATTTATCCCACCCGCCCTATACCGAGTCGAAGATGACTATGATGCCGGATTCTGCTCAGATCGCCGACACAAAAGTGATACACACTTTATCGGCATGGTGCAATCCGAAATCGCCGAAAACACGGATGATGGAAATCCCGTGCAAGAGGCAGACAACAACGCACCCGTCATGGAGACGGAAGATCAAACACCCGTCACAGAGGCGGAAGATCCGACATCCGTCAACAAGACGATGAACTCGGAAGCAGAATCCGTACTTGCCGCCATTGAGGCGAGGTTGGAGTCGGAAACCGGATCGGATAACTTCGACTCTGAAGACGAAGATGAGGACGCCTTCGTAAGAAAGGTTAAATCCTTTCAAGAGGGATTCCATGAAGTCTTAATGGCAAAACCGGCTGATACCACGGACGCCGGCAGCCAGGAAAGCCCTAAAACCCCTCCGCCAGTCGAAGAGAGAGAAGACGGAGAAATTTCTCCGATATTCCCCAATGTCAAGGAGATGACAGAAGATGAGCCTGTCAAAAAACCTCCCTCTTCCAAGAAAAAGCACCGTGCCTCTAAAAACCTCCAATACAAAATCCGGAAGAAAAAATCAGCTGATCTCGCTGATGAAAACCCGGAAGTTGGAGATGTTAGTGGAACAAAGCCTGCGGAGAAGAAATCTAAGGAAATCACTGCTCCGCCAATGACGGAACAGGAAGAGCAAGAGCTACTGCAAACACCAGTGGGACCAGATGAACCCCCTGAGATGCTGGAAGCCAGGAGACAAGCTTTCCAACGGCAACAGCAACATCTACTCAGATCTCGGCAACATCTCCAACAAACCCATAATGACATCAAAGTCATGAAGGAAGAAATAGAGGAGTACGATAGAAAGAATAGATCCGCGTTAAAACCTACTAGGTTACCCGGCATCGCAAGAACGGAAGAACTGCCGCCAAAAGAAAGGTTCCATAACCCGTCTTGGCAAAAGCAGGTAAACGGCAAAGATGCCAAGGGCGAACCAATATACAAGACCGCAGCAGAAAACGCGGAAGCAGCGTTCGCGATTCTTAACAACGATCTGTATTCCAACGGGGAAAAACTCCAAGGGGTGTATGCTTTCCTATGAAAAGCATTGCAACAACAACAGCGCGCTCAAGAGCGATCAGGGAGGTTGCATGATAATTACGCCCTATGCAAGACAGCTACTTGCGCTGTTGGAGCACCTGGACCGGAAGAACCCGGGGATTCAGACAACTCAAAAGACAAAAAAGAGGATCCGAGAAAAGACAAGAAAAACCCCGACAACCGGGATGCAGCGTCTAAAACCGGATCCCATCTCCCGAACGATGGGTATAAACCCCATGATCGGGAAGACAAACACCGGAAAGATGGCAAAATAATGCCACCTCCGAGAAACCCAGCTAAGAAAGCTGGACGATACGATATACCTCACAGGCGTGAGAGATCCCGGACACCGCCTAAGGACAAAGAAAGGCATAGGAGTAGAACTCCGCCTAATCCAAAAGGGCGTGAACACGGAAGAGATAGAAACAATCCCGGAAGAGCGCGTTCGCGCAACAATGGAAGAGAAAGAAGCAGATCCCCTTCTGTCCATTCAGCCGGAAGATATTCTGCACACATTGACAGAGCAGAAAAAGATGATCTATACTTTGGTCCTAAATGTTTTACCGACAGGATCCGAAGAATAACGCTGCATTCTGGCTTTGCCAAGGTCGGTCCAACATACCAGAAATACACTGGCAGCACAAACCCGGATACCTGGCTCTCGGATTACTATACAGCCGTCCAGATCAACAATGGGACAGACTTGGAAGCTGTCAAGTTTCTTCCCCTAATGCTGCTGGACGGAGCCAGAGATTGGATCAATGGATTACCATCACGAACAGTCGACAGCTGGGACGATATGGCTAGAGTATTTACTCAGCATTTCCGGGGAACATACAAACGCCCGAACAACATCAACCAGCTAAACCGTTGCATGCAATTTGAGGATGAACCATACGTGGATTTCATCTCCAGATGGACAGCAATGAAGAATAGTTGCTCTGGAGTAACTGACGTACAAGCAATGCATGCTTTCGTCAATGGCCTAAAACCCGGACTCGTACCGTTCATGGTTGGTTCCAAAAAGCACAAGGATCTCGGATCTATGCTTACAACCGCCAATGAGCATGCTGCAGCCGAGGATGACATCAGAGCAAGAGGAGGCAATATTGAATCATTGATACTCGCCAAGAAAACCCCTCGTTCTGACAAAAAAGCCACTCCAGAAACAACGACGAAACCCAAAGAGGTGAACATAGCCTTTGGAGGAGAAAAGGGAAATAAGTGGAAAGGACGCAACCCAGATCCAATCAATTACACTCCAGAGGAGTGGGAAAGGATTAAGTCGGAACCTTGCGTTCACCACTCGCAATTTGGGAAACCCACCCATACAAACGCGCAATGCCGGCTGAATAAGCACATGAAGAGCAGTGCAGGGTCCGGAAATAAAGGGAAGGGTTCCAAAAGGAAACCCGCCAAACAAAAGCCAGAAGCTGACAAAGAAGACAGTGAATCGGACACTGACGAAAAAATCCAGGAACAACAGCGTAAAGGCGAACCCAAGTTTCCGAGAGTTGATGGAGAAGCAATGCTAACTTTTTTAGCAACCCCATCAGCAAAGGTGGCAAAAAGAACACTTCGAGAGATAAACGCGGTTGTTCCGGCAACCCCGAAATTCTTGAAGTACTCCAGTACACCGATAATCTGGGATCAGTCTGATCATCCCGGAAATATCCCTGAACCCGGCACGCAAGCTCTTGTTGTAAGCCCTATTGTTCAAAATACTAGGCTAAGAAGAGTGCTGATGGATGGAGGATCCAGCATTAATATAATGTACCTGGATACACTGAAGCACCTGAAGATTTCCGAGTCTCGGCTCAACTACAGCAATATACGTTTCCATGGTATCGTCCCTGGCAGGCAAGCACGATCCCTAGGAGAAATTTACCTAGATGTCACCTTCGGAGATAAAGATCACTTCCGGCAGGAAAAAGTATCCTTCGAAGTAGTGCTGTTCGAAAGCGTGTATCACGCAATACTCGGACGTCCAGCTTTCGCCAAATTCATGGCAAGATCTTGTTATATTTATAACAAGCTGAAGATGCCAGGACCCAAGGGAGGAGTAATCACTATAGCTGGTGATTTTAAGCTGGCAAATGAGTTGGAGAAAGAAAACGCCCTTTGCGCTCAGAGAGTTATAGCAAAGGAAGAACTGAAGGAATTAGCCAAGGAGGTATCGCCGTCAGAAATGCCGGCAGGAAAAGAAACTCGGAAGTCAACAGACAGCTTCAAGGCATCCAAGAATACAAGACAGGTAATCCTAGATCCCAAAGATCCGACAAAATTCGTCGTAGTAGGGACTGGGATGACTGACAAATAGGAAGGCGAGCTCATCAAGTTCCTCCGTGAGAACTGGGATATTTTTGCCTGGTGTCCAGCGGACATGCCAGGTGTACCCAGGGAACTTGCTGAGCACTAACTTAAGGTTATTCCTGGATCAAAACCCGTCAAACAAGGTCTCCGTTGATTTGACGGAAAAAGACGGAAGGCTATTGGCAAGGAAATTATCCGGCTTTTAGCAGCGGATTTCATCAAGGAAGTGATCCATACTGACTGGTCCGCAAATCCGGTATTAGTACCGAAGAAAGACACTACTGCTCTTAGAATGTGTATAGATTACACAGGCTTGAACAAATTGTGTCCGAAAGATAGGTTCGCATTACCGCGAATCGATCAAATAATAGATGCTACAGCAGGCTCTGAGCTTTTGTGCTTTTTGGATGCATACTCCGGGTACCACCAAATACGCATGAAAAAGGAAGATCAAATTAAGACTTCTTTCATAACCCCATACGGGACGTATTATTACGTAACCATGCCGTTTGGCCTGAAGAACGCAGGTGCAACCTACCAGCGTTGCATGCAACGTTGTTTGCATAGTCAGATTGGAAAAAATGTCCATGTTTATGTGGACGATATTGCTGTCGTAACCAAAGAAAAAGATACACTCCTTGAGGATTTGCGAGAAACTTTCGAAAACTTACGCACCTACAAGATGAAGTTGAATCCATCTAAGTGCGTATTCGGGGTTCCCTCAGGAAAACTTCTGGGTTTCATCGTTTCTCACAGAGGAATAGAAGTTAACCCGGAAAAGATCAAGGCAATCTTGAACATCACAAAACCTACTTGCGTCAAAGATGTCCAAAGATTGACAGGTTCCGCAGCTGCTGTTAGCAGATTCATTAGTCGGCTGGGGGATAAAGCATTACCACTCTACAAGCTACTGAAAAAATCCGACAAGTTCGAATGGACAGAAGAGGCCGATGCGGCGTTGACTCAGTTGAAGGAAACCTTGATGAAAGCTCCGATTTTGGCATCCCCAAAAGACGAAGAGCCCATGTTATTGTACCTTACGGCTACAAATCGGGTTATTACTGCGGTAATCGTTGTGGAACGGTTAAAAGAAGAACAAAGCATACCAGACCAACATCCGGTATATTACATAAGTGAAGTTTTTTCCGAGTCAAAACAAAGGTACCCACACTACCAGAAACTGGCGTACGGTGTATTTTTCGCGTCTAGAAAACTACGCCATTACTTCCAAGGGCATTCCATAACAGTGGTTAGTAAAGCACCACTAGGAGACATTATAAACAATGCAGAGGCAACCGGACGAGTAGCCAAATGGGGCATTGAGCTGGTAGCCTTCGACATTAAGTACCAGCCAAGGACGGCCATAAAATCCCAGGTTTTGGCAGATTTTGTTGCCGACTGGACAGAAGCAATGGAAAAAACACTAATGCCGGAGTCCGAGTACTGGATCATGCATTTTGACGGATCCAAGATGAAGGAAGGAGCTGGGGCTGGCGTAGTCTTAAAATCTCCTAAGGGAGACACAATGGAGTACGTGTTGCAAATACACTTCAACGCTAGTAATAACGTGGCAGAATACGAAGCCTTGCTTCATGGCTTGCATATCGCAAAAGAAATACGAGTGAAGCGCATCCTGTGCTATGGCGACTCGGATTTAGTGCAGCATCAGCTCAATCAAACCTGGGACGCAAAAAGCCCTATAATGGCCGAATATCGGAGAACGGTAGACGAGTTCGCCATCTGTTTCTTTGGATTCGAGGTCCTTCACATCAAAAGGGAGGAAAACTGGAACGCGGATGCGGTAGCCCGCATGGGATCAGAAAGGGTAAAAACCTTACCGCCAGGAGTATTCGTTCAGCACTTACATGAGCCATCCATAAAAGGTGGAGACGTTGATTACCCTCTGGCGTCTGAATCAATTGAAGTCATGATCGTTAAACCGGACTGGACAATTCCGTACTTAAACTTCTTAGTCAATCAGAAGTACCCGGAAGGAGCGGTGACGAAGTCTTGCAAAGACAAATACAGCGTCGATGCAAAGGATACACAGTAATTGACGGCTGCCTATATAAATGCAGTATTTCTGGAATTTTTCAGCGGTGCATCTCACCAGAAGAAGGAAGAGAAATACTGGAAGAAATCCACGCCGGCGATTGCGGACATCATGCTCAATCAAAAAGCATAGTCAAAAAAGCATTCCGCGCAGGTTTTTTCTGGCTAACAGCCAAGACAGATGCCGAGCATATAGTTAATACATGTGCATGGTGTCAATATTACGCTAAGCAGACCAATTTGCCGGCCCAAGCACTTAAAACTATCCCCATTACGTGGACGTTTGCGGTCTGGGGGCTAGACATGATGGGACCATTCAAAACCGCAAGAGGCGGACTTACTCATTTGCTAGTAGCAGTGGATAAGTACACTAAATGGGTGGAGGCCAAACCCATCAAAAAGCTGGATGGTGCAACTGCTAGAAATTTCATCATCGACTTGGTGATGAGATACGGTGTGCCACACAGCATAATAACCGACAACGGGACAAATTTCTCCATCGGAGAGTTGGCAAGATATTGCCGACAAACGGGAATTCGCCTAGATCTAGCATATGTGGTACACCCGCAATCCAATGGACAGGTTGAGCGAATGAATAGCTCAATCCTGCAAGGAATACGCCCAAGACTCGAAACTCCTCTTCACAGAGCGGCCGGAGCATGGGTAGAAGAGTTGCCTTCCGTGATTTGGAGTATAAGAACGACGCCAAATAGGTCAACTGGGCAAACCCCGTTTTTCCTAGTTTACGGCGCGGAAGCTATTCTCCCAACAGATATGATCCATGATAGCCCAAGAGTGCAAGATTTTGACGAATTAGACGCCGAAGAGGCACGACAGAATGCCGTTGATCTCCTAGAAGAGGAACGAGAGCTTGTGCTTCAAAGGTCCGCCATTTACCAGCAGGGTTTGAGACGTTACCTTAGTCGGAAAATCAGGCATCGTTCTTTTAAAGAAGGTGACCTAGTGCTGAGGTTGGTGCAGCAAAGGAAGCACAAATTAGCCCCAGTATGGGAAGGGCCGTTTGTCATAAGTAAAGCCATGAAAAATGGATCATACTATCTTGTCGACATTCGGGATACGGAAGACGATCCCGAGAAACCGAATCGCAAAAGAAAGAGAAAGATAGATGATGAGCTAGGAGAGACAAAGAGACCTTGGAGCATTCAGCAGTTACGTCCCTTCTATACTTAGTTCAATATCTATGTAAACATCTTTTGAGATCATGAAATAAAGTCGTTGGAATTCTGATATCCATGTTTTTTACAAGTTCATTATAGTAAAAGCATGTTTCCACCTTTTCTATTTCCCAATGATCTCACAAAATACTCAATGTTAACCCGAATTGTGCCTGCGTGCTCGGTGTTAAAAAACTGAATGATTTCAGCCTGTTAATGGCTAAAGGAAACTCGGATTGTGCCTGCGTGCCCAAGTTTCAAGAAAGTTCCTTACAAATCTTTAACCACTACCTGATCGAATATATGTTGGGTCACTGGATCTGGTTAGTAAAAATGCCTTTAGTATGGTCCATGTTTTCGAGTTCTAACTGATTGGTTATACCCAGTTACTCGTCATGACGATCATAATGCTATCGAGTCATTTAAAACACTAAAGACAGTCAAAACACATATGCCAGAGAACTTAGTGGATAAGGGAGCAATTCAACCCGACAAACTTGCAAGGAATTTCATAATTCAAAGCTGCAAAAGGCGGAGTTCTTGTTTCGACAAATGAAATAGAAGCGTTACAGTATGAATTACAGTGTTAATAGCGCTCCTATTATACAAATCCATCATCCAGGTTAAAAGCAGTCTTTCAAGTATCCGAGTCTTCCTCGCTGCTTTCATCTTCGGGGATCGCGGGAACCTCTTCTTCTGGATAAGTGATAGAAATGTTAACCATGGAAGCAATCTTGGAGGCGTGGCCTTTGACTTCATCAAAGATGGCGGTTCGTTGATCCTCTGTATACCCTTGAGGGACACCAGAGGCCACGCGCCAAGATTTCGCATCAGGATAGTGCAGGCGCATAAGGCCTAGTGCCATGCGCGCACCACCTCGTGCAGCGGAGCGTAGGATGAATTCCTTTGATCCCGCAACTTCCATGATGGCACCCGGGAGTTTGTAAACTTCCGAGAAATCTATAGTACTTGCGAGAAGGAATTTATTAATCAATTGCATTCCTGCATTTCTGATCGCGTTCCATACTTTTCCAAAAGCTCGGATTTTCTCAATCCGAGAAATGCCTGGAATATTCCCTGTTTTGATGGCAGAAACAAGTTTAGGCCACAAAATAAAGGAAAGTAAGACATGGAGAAATTGGTAAAAGGAACTAACTTACCAAGAACCTTGTCAATTTCGGTGCCTTCTTTCATGCGCGGGAATAGCATACTTTCAAAATCATGGATAATAGATTTATTTTCCGCCGCTTGCAAAGAAGCCTGGGATTGAGCAATCCCAAGGGCCAGATTACTGGCTTCCAGGTCTTTTTCAACTTTCGCAAGTTCTTTGCGAAGGCTCGAGTTTACTGCACGGAGCCGAGATATATTGCTAGCGTCCTTGGCTATTTTGTTGGCTTTTGCTAAGGCAGCTAGGGGACACAAAAACATTTCGAGCTTATGAAAATTCGGGACAAATGTTATTCGGATAAAAACTGCAGAGAATACATACCTGTTGTTTTAGACAATTGTAGCTGAGATGACGCCAGCTCGTTGCTTTTCAACTCAATCATAGATTGAAGGGTTTTTACTTCTCTACTTTTGAGATTAAGCTTCTTAAAAACTTCCAAGTTTATGGCATCTGCGGAATGCTGAAAACGGAAATGAAAGCCAAAATGCTTAAGTATGAACAAGCATATGATGAAACATTAAGAAGAATTCAGATTTTCAACTTAATGCTTGGGGGCTAGAGGTATCACCTGGCTCATTTCTCGCAAGTCGGCTAAGTTCTCGTTGAATTCTTTGGCATATTCAGCAAAAAGAATCCAAACGTGATGAAGGCCATCTTGTAAGACCTGGCGAGGGTTAAATACAATATCATTGCGAACAACTAATCCGCCCTGTGGCCAAGGACGAATTAGAGGGGCAGGAGCGAAGAACTTTTTAGCCTCCGGACGAATATATCCGAGATCGTCGAACGGTTCTTCTTTTATCCGGATGTTACTGTCCAAATTGGAAACGGGTTCGTTTCCAGCAGAGGTCCGGAGATTTTCACCTGTCTGTGCTTCCGTTCTATTCCTCGGGCCCATGGCTGCGGAAGAAGATTCTTCTTTGATAGCAGCTTCATTTTTCTTCAGCTTCTTTGTTTTCAAAGGAGTTGGGGCAAGACTGAAAGAAGAATATCTGAGAGTTAAAAATCTCGAAGAACTGAAGGAGGATGGTAACTAGGAAAATCCCGGTAAGATACCTGGAGGTGGCGATAGGAATTCCGTCAACAGTTACCATTTTTTCGAAAGTCACCTGCCTTTTGCGCTTCCGGTTGTTGTAAAACCTAGCATGTATTTCGCTGAGTTCGGCATCGGAAGCAAGATCATTTCCTCCGAGTTCGTTGAACTAGGAAAGAATTCACAACATGATCAAAAGGCAGAGATACAAGTTAATCTGAGAAAAACTCGGAAACAAGGAAAGTATAAATACCTTAGGAACTCGATTTTCCACGTGATAAATGGCTAGGTTTTCTTCGATGTGGGCGCTGGAGGCAACCAGCTGATGAAGTCGCTTTATAAAATCTTTCTTGGTATAGGCTTTATCTGTCCCCCTCATGCTATCTTCTGGCCCTTGGTATTCGCAAAGAAGCCGGGAACGAAATGAAAGGGGTTGAATGCGACGTCCAAACCAGCATAAAACAGTGTCTTTCCCAGTTAAGGAAGGTTTGGAAGAAGTAAGCTTGGCAATACGGCGCTTTATCTTCATTAAATTTTCCGGCAATGTCTCAACTGCTTCAACTGTCCAACTCCCTCGAGGAATGGCGGCGGAATTAACGAATGAAGGAACCCCGATTTCCTTGCCAGGGAATGGGATGTCCTGATGATAAAAGAAAGAACCCAGCCAGGATTTGGTGGGTTCTGGCATTTGTATTCTCGGAAACCAATCCTCTCTATTTTTCTGAAGAATGAAAGATATGGTTCCACAGACAGGGGAAATACCTTCTGTGATGTTATGTTTTACTTCAAAACAGTATCGCCAAAAATCTAGACTAGGAGTTATTCCGAGATATCCCTCAAAAAGGGCTTGGAAGCTAGCTAGATGGAGGATGGAATTTGGAGAGAGGTTATGCGGTTGGACGCCGTAATAGTTAAGGATGTCTATGAAGAAGGCAGAAGGAGGTAAACCCATACCTCGCGTAATGTGAGATGTAAGGAGGACACACTCTCCGTCTTTTGGTCTGGGTTCGAGCTCCCCATCTGACTTTCGCCATTTGCCTTTAACTATTAATCCCTCTTTTGACATTTGTCGAAGGAGGATAAGGGAAGAGTTACTCGGATTCCAGTCGCCGACAAATTCTACTTCTTCCGCGGCGGCGAGCTCGTCGCTGAGGAGTTGGATCTTCTCCTCCGCCGTTTCTGGAGCAAACGGCGGGGAGGCTGCGGAGCTCGATCCCGCAACGTCCGCGGCGGCGGAAGGATTTGCTTCACCCGCCGCGGAGGCCGTGGTCTTCTCCGGCTCGTCGCCGGTGTGCTTGGGCGATCCCAGTTGCGGATCTAGATCGCTGATGAGCTCGTTGATGGCGGCGCGGGTCGGCGATGACGGCGAGGAGGCCATCTCGTGGCGGCGCGTTGCGTTCCGGCGTGCTTGGATGCTAAATGCGCCT
Organism: Alopecurus myosuroides; assembly: GCA_028641055.1. NCBI lineage: Eukaryota > Viridiplantae > Streptophyta > Magnoliopsida > Poales > Poaceae > Alopecurus > Alopecurus myosuroides. Next base: position 37,489,999 of record CM054059.1, on the reverse strand, counting down.
GGGACAGTGCTTTGCTCTCGAGCTCGTTCGCGTCAATGGCGTGGGCACTGGGGAGTGAGGAAAGTTTTCGTTGAGGACGAGGACGGCTATTTATAGCCGGAAAACCGTCTAGATGCGTGCCAAGGCTATTTTGACCGTTGGATGTTTGCCGCGTGTCGCTCGCCGGAAAATCCGGGAAATGAAACGACGGAGTAATGATGATTATCTCCTCGTTTCCCGCGCGAATCTGTCAGAGATATGTTTCTGGGTTTTTCCGAGTAAATCTCAAACGTCGCCTACGTCGGCATGGTTGAGTGCGCTGACGTAGAAAGTTTATTCTCCACGAAGGATCGTGAGAGAAAAGCCGGATTTTCAGGATTCCGAGTTTCATGCCACCATCTTTTTTCAAATGAAGAATAAGAAGAATCAAGACTGCTGAATCAATATTTCTCGGACAAGGAACATTTGGCGAATAGCGGAGAATCAGAGTTTTGATCCTTCTTGGGGGCTACTGTCGGACATATACCAAATAGGGGTATAGAAGATGGTAGGCCAAGTGCCGGATTACCAGGGTGGCCTAAGTGGTAGTGGGCTTAGGTCCATTAGGCGGCCCAGTGATCCGACGCGCAGAAGCCGGATTCTAGAAGAACCCGGATCACAGCCCATGTGATCTGGCTTGGAGGAGAAGACGGATTCCTTGCTTTCCAAGTTACAAGTTACCGTAGTTTTCTAGGTTTCCTATTCTGTAAGCCCTAATCCGGCTATTATATAAAGCCGGACGGGAGATAAATAAAACAAGGAACAAACAGAGAAGCTCTACGCCAACTCGCCGAGAAGCTCATCCTCGTCGAGTAGCTTAGATCTAAACCCTCACATTGTAACCCTGTTTACGGGCTTTAGTCCCCATTAGTGAGAAGTGCAGGAGTAGGCACGTCGTACTGTCGCGACGTACCGAACCTGGGTAAAATCCTGTGTTCTGTGTTACTACGCTATCCCGTTACCCCACGTCTCTACCGTAGTCTCATGGCACCCCCGTCTATGAAAACTACTACGATGTCTCGACACTAATGGGGGTTTAGGTTTCTGTCACTCCGGCAACCCCACAATTAGTAGCCAAATACACGATGCATTCCCCTAGTCCCATAAATGGTGAAGTATCATGTAGTCGACGTTTACATGACACCACTAGGAGAATAACACCACAACTTAAATATCAAACATTAAATATTATTCAACATTACTTCACTACTAACAACTTGACTTCTCCCATGTCCTCAAGAACAACACGAACTACTCACAAGACATCATATGGATCATAATCAGAGCTTATATAATGGATGATAACAATCTGGTCATAAAGTGTAAACACCGATAAATCTCACAAGCATCAACTACTAACAAGTAATCCACACCAGGAGAGAGATCTAATGTAAAACAACGATAGAGGCCCCTAATGGTTACATCAGGATGACGGTGGATGATGATGGTGATGGTGATGATGATGATGGTGATGGTGATGATGATGATGGTGATGATGATGATGATCTTGATGATGCCCGTAGTGATGACGGTGACGATGGCGGTGATTTCCTCTCACCGGAGAGGAATTTCCCCGACAGATTTTTCCCTGCCATAGAGCTTTTCTCTCTCGGGTGTTTTCCGCCCCGAGGCGGTGCCGGAATAATTCTTCGACGATGGGATGAGGGTTAGGGTTCCTTCGGGGCCAAGTACGCCAAAAATATCCACCGGGGTGGGCCAGGGTGGCCACACCACCTGGTGGCGCGGCCAGGGGGCGCGCCACCTCATGGTGTGGGCCCCTGGGTGCCCCCTCTAGCTCTCCTTCTGGCTGGACTCCTCCTCTGGACTTCTAAGACACCCCGGATGCCCCCCTTCTTCTACCGATCTTTTGAAATATGGTATCTCGACGGTGCTTTTTCCATCAGATTTCTGGTCCTGGTGTTTATTCTCCAAAAATTATGAAACATGCAAAATAAGATAAATAACATAAGGGATGCATCATAACATGAAATATATCGATGAATAATAGAAAATTATGATATAAAATAGTGATGCAAAATGGACGTATCAACTCCCCCCAAGCTTAGACCTCGCTTGTCCCCAAGCGAAACTGAACTCAGTAAACATGACCACAGGTTTATGGAGTGGAGAGTCGATAAATAAAATACAGACAAGAAGCATCACATTTATCTATGCACCAATCATTATAGACAACAACTTCCTCTCATATAACCTAACTTGAAACAAGCAATAGGAGTCACAAACAAAGATGCAAAAGAGAGAATCAAAATTGGTGATGGCAAACTTTGTTCTTGGTTAGAGAACATTTAATGATATCATACTTATCTTAGGTGAAGTCTTTATAACAAGGTTTGTAATGTAGAGCTTAACATGTTTAATTATAACAACTCTTTTACAGTGATTCATAACTTTCAAAGTAATATTCATTCAGATAATAAACCATGTGCTAAACAAAGAAGGATAGAAAACATGATTGAATACATCAACATATAGATGGTGAGATCACAACAACTCAAATGCTTGCTGGAGACAAAAGGAAGTAGGTTCACTGACTCAACATAAAAGTAAAAGATAGGTCCTTCACAGAGGGAAGCATTGACCACTCATCTGCTAGAGCTTTTATTTTAATAAACATAGGTATAAAATGCATGACACTCCTCCTATCCATCTTACACAAACCATGGCTAACTAAATCCTCGGGTGCCTGCCAACAATCACAAACCGTGGAGGAGTGTCTAAATTTTGAGAGAGGTGTATGCTTATGTCAACGAATGGTAAACAGAAAATACAGTACGTCACAAGCCAACTAGACTCACAAGAGCGGCTCCCATAGAAGGACGCAACTGGTATAGAAGGTCATCCCCATTTCTCTTTTGTTTACACAGTTATGCTTTGACTGATAAATGAGGGGCAAAAAGAGTGTAGAGAATTTGTATTATTATTTGGGGCTGGGAACCCCGCTGCCAACTCTTCTTGCATTCGGATAAGCGGATGAAGTCACTAGTCCAGGTGTGTGAGTCCAATCAACAAGTGAGATAAAGATTCTCTATTTGCGTCCTCATGAGCTAAAACAGGAACACAAAATAGGGATTATTTGAAAGTTTTAAAGGTATCACATGAGCAATTTACTTGGAGTAGCGGTGAAATACCACATGTAGGAAGGTATGGTGGACACAGATGGCAAGGTTTTGGGGTTCAAGGTTTGGATGCACGAGAAGCATTCCCTCTCAGTATAGGGTTTGTGGCTAGCAAGGCTGGGTAGCAAGCATAAGAGTTGAGGGAAAACAAACAAATATACATGTGATGAAACCAATCATGCAATCTTCATTGAAATCCCAAGCGATCTTAACTTGTGAATACCAAGTTTATGAGCTAATAGGAAAATTCCTCTTTCTTATATTAGCATCTCAAATTATTATTTCTACTGACCCAAGCTAAGTTTACCAAAACCAACTAGATTAACTTGATGATCTCCAGAGTGATACCAAATAATAACAACAAGCTCAACCATATGACAGAAATTGAAAACTAAAATAATGTGTGCAGAAAGTAAATGATGAAACTTCTCATTAATATTTCAAACCGGCAACTCACACCAAGGGATACAACGATAACCAACTAAAGAGAGACACTTCCATATTGCAAACCATCCTATATGATAACCTCTCTACTCATGATATGACTCTACTGAAAAGGTAAAAAGATGAAAGATAGTGATGTGATACCGCGGCACTCACCCCAAGCTCAGAACAAGCAAATGGGATGCCAATACCAGTGACAAATCAATTCTTTGGCAGTGGTGGTGAATCCTTCTCGATGAGCTTATCAACTGATTTCTTCACGATCTTCAATTGCGAACATAAGCATACGCATCACCTCTGTATTGCGATCAATACAGTTTGCATGCGTGTCAGACTGTGAATCCCAACGACCAAGATTTCCCCCCCACTCTTCCTTAGGTTGAGAGCTTCCTTCATCTGGACGGTTAGAACGATTGATATCCCACATAGAGGGCAAATCCCTATGGGGCACCTTTTCGTACTGATAATCATGAATTAATGTGTGGAATTAGTTCTTGACGCCCGCAGCAGGCACTGGTGCTCATCCGCGCGCCTCTCTTGAGCTTCAAGGGATTAGCCACCACTCTAATGCTTGCGAGGGTGGCGCGTGGAACCACTCTCGGTCTCCTCCTCCGGCTCCAGGTCTTGGACATCATCCTCCTTTGTTCCCTTCCCATTGTTGTCATTGGCGGAGACCATGATGCTTCTAAAACCAAAAACAGATCCGGGCAGAAACAGCTTGAAACAGAAACACGACGAGAAAACAATATACGGACCTCGAGGGGTCCGGGGGATTATATAGCAAAAAGTTTCATAACAAAAGGAAAGTCCATGTCAAAAACGAGTCGGAGAGGGGCTCCGGGGCGCCCACACCATGGGATGGCGCGGACAGGGGTGGGCCCGCGCCACCCCATGGCGTGGAGCCTCCAGGCTCCATCTCCCTCTTGTTTCCGGTTCATAATTTTTCATATTTTCCAAAAACAGTAAAAATAAAAGTTGGAAGATGTTTCGCGAACGTTTTCTTACCAAAACTGATACCTATTCGAAAATTGACTTTGCAGTTTATGAAATATGCTTCTTAATAAATTCCTCCGGGATCATGGCTCGAATACAATCAACATTTTCATTATAAGGATCTCCAGAAATATAATGCTTGAGTCTTTGGCCATTCACCACTTGTGAAGAGTTGTCTTCAAGGGAAACAATTTTAATTGCCCCCGAACGATATACCTCTTCGATAACAAAAGGTCCTTTCCATCTTGAGAGTATTTTTCCTGCAAAAAATCTGAGACGAGACCTATACAATAACACTTTCTCACCAACATGAAATTCTCTTTTAATGATTCTCTTATCGTGCCACCTTTTAACTTTCTCTTTGAAGAGCTTAGCATTTTCATATGCTTCACTCCTCCATTCATCTAAAGAACTTAAATCAAGCAACCTTTTCTCAACAGCAAGTTTAAAATCTCTATTTAGGTCTCTCACTGCCCAATAAGCTTTGTGTTCTAATTCTAGGGGCAAGTGAAAAGCTTTTCCACAAACCATCTTATAAGCAGACATGCCCATGGGATTTTTATAAGCAGTTTATAAGCCCACAAAGCATCATTTATTTTCTTAGCCCAATTTTTTCTAGATTTGTTAACAGTCTTTTGCAAGATAGATTTGATCTCTCTATTTGATAATTGTACTTGCCCACTAGTTTGAGCATGATAGGTTGAGGCAATTCTATGATTAACATCATATTTAGCAAGAGTTTTTTCTAAAACCACCATGAATAAAATGAGAACCCCCATCATTCATAAGATATCTAGGCACACCAAACCTAGGGAAAATAATGTCTTAATTTTTAACGAGGTTTCACCATCAGCACTTTTAGTAGGTATAGCTTCTACCCATTTAGTAACATAATCAACAACAACAAGAATATGAGTGTAGCCTTTTGAAGAAGGGAAAGGACCCATAAAGTCAAAACCCCAACAATCAAACGGTTCAATAACAAGAGAATAATTCATAGGCATTTCATTACGTCTAGAAATATTTCCGACCCTTTGACATTGATCACAAGATAAAACAAACTTTCTAGCATCTTTAAAGAGAGTAGGCCAATAAAAACATGATTGTAGGACCTTATGTGCAGTTCTATCTCTAGCGTGATGTCCTCCATAAGCACTACTATGACATTTTCTCAATATCTCTCGTTGTTCATTTTCAGGAACACATCTTCGCATAATACCATCAATACCTTCTTTATATAAGTGTGGGTCATTCCAAAAATATTGCCTCAAATCATAGAAGAATTTTCTTCTTTGCTGAGCTGTAAAGGTAGGAGGCAAATACTTGGAAACAATAAAGTTAGCATAATCAACATACCATCGACTCTCTTGAGAGCACACTTTTACTGCAACTGTTCATTAGGAAAACTATCATTAACAGGAATAGGGTCATCAAAGATATTTTCTAATCTAGACAAATTATCAGCAACAGGATTTTCAGCACCCTTCCTATCCACAATATATAAATCAAACTCTTGTAAGAGAAGCACCCATCTAATAAGCCTAGGCTTAGCATCTTTCTTTTCCATAAGGTACTTAATAGCAACATGATCAGTATGAATAGTAACTTTAGAATCAATAATATACTGCCTAAATTTATCACAAGCAAAAACTACAGCTAGGAACTCTTTCTTAGTGGTAGCATGATTCTTTTGAGCAGCATCAAGAGTTTTTCTAGAATAATGAATAATATTTAACTTCTTATCTATCCGATGTCCAAGAACAACACCTACAACATAATCACTAGCATCACACATAATTTCAAACATAAAATTCAAATCAGAGGGTTGAGCAATAGGGGCAGATATTAAAGCCTTCTCTAAAATTTCAAAAGCTTCTTTACAATCTTCATCAAAAACAAAAGGCACATCTTTTTGAAGAAGATTAGTAAGAGGCTTTGATATTTTAGATAAATCTTTAATAAACCTTCAATAGAAACCAACATGACCAAGAATACTACAAATACCTTTGACATCCCTAGGACAGGGCATTTTCTCAATAGCTTCAACTTTAACTCTATCAAATTCAATACCTCTTTCAGAAATTTTATGTCCAAGAACAATTCCTTCATTAACCATAAAATGGCATTTCTTACCACATCCTTCATCTTAGGAGTTTCAATACCTCGTTTCTTACCACATCCTTCATCTTAGGATTTAAACAGCGCTGATGCTCAACAACTGGCTTTGCATCAGGTTCAATATTAATAGCATGCTGACATATAGCAGGAGAAATCCCCTTCAAATCATCAAGAGTATAACCAATAGCACCTCTGTGTTTCTTCAATATTCCCAATAATCTCTCCTCTTCTTCACCAGAAAGTTTAGAACTAATAATAACAGGATATAATTTCTTATCATCAATATGAGCATATATAAGATTGTCAGGCAAAGGCTTTAATCAAAAACAGGATCCTCCTTGGGTGGTAATGTGGTACCTAGGTCTTCCACTGGTAAATTATGTTTCAGCATCGCTGGCTGATGTAGGAAAATCTCTTCAATTTCATTCCTTTCTTCCATAAAGACATCACTTTCGTGGTCTTCCATGTATTGCTGCAAAGGATTGTTAGGAGCAAGAGAAATAACAGCCAATTGTTCAACTCTATAATTCTCATTAGGTAATTCAGCTTCATAAGGTGCTTTAGCAAATTTGGAGAAATTAAATTCATAAGACTCTCCATCAAACTTTGTAAGAATTTTATCCTTTTTACAATCAATAATAGCACCAGAAGTGTTTAAGAAAGGTCTACCAAATATAATAGGACAAGTATCACTAGCAAAAGTTCCTAGTACTAGAAAATCAGTAGGATATTTAGTTTTACCACATAAGACCTCCACATCTCTAACAATACCAATTCGAGAAATAGTTTCCCTATTAGCAAGTTGAATAATCACATCAATGTCTTCAAGTTCACAAGAACCAATTTCATGCATGATTTCTTTATAAACCTCATAAGGAATAGCACTAGAACTAGCACCAATATCACACAAACCATAATAGCAATGATCACCTATCCTAACAGATAGCACAGGAACACTAGGTTTCCTAGATTTACTAGGATGAGAGACAATATTAGAAGCATCTTCACAAAATAGAATGTATCTGTCACATCCCAGTTTTTAGACCCTTGATCTGTGCTCAAGAAGACAACTATTAGGGCCAACAAAGTAATGTTTACAACAACATGATTGTTTTAAATAACTTGTGTTATGATCCTAATCATATTTGCAACATAAGTTTTGTTATAAAACCAACACCTTATGTTTCTGAAAAATATTCCTGATATTTTTCCCTAATGTTTTCTTATTAATACTTGAGTGGATTTTCTTTCCAAGACTTGGACCATTCTTGTTTGCATCTTAAAACAAACTTTTAACCTTGTTGGATCCAAGAAAACAAGTTTCCAAGATGATCTATGAAGGTTTTCTTTTAACTTTCCTATAGAAAACAATTCCTGAAAATAAAGCCAAGTACCTGTTTTCTACCATTGTTTTCACCAAGCTAGAGATTGTTATTTTATGATTTCTTGACTTCTAATTAATCCTTGATATATGTACTACAAATCCATAAGCTCACTTTTATTTTGGGATAAATAAAAACTATCTTTTGCTTGTTGTTTTTGTGGTATAAAATTAAGGCAGTTTTTAGAAACAGATAAAAACAGAAAGTATACCTTTTTCCACATTGTTTTCATGGCCTTAAACTATTTCAAAATTGTTTCCAAAAGTTGTTTCTGAAAGTTTATAACATGGTTAACAAGTCCATGTTTTGAAAACAAATTTTGGAGAGCTTTTGAACCCTGAAAACAACTCCAACTTTTGCTATCTCTGTCTGCTGATTCCAGCACTTAGAAAAATTCAGAAAACTGCCTAACTGAATTTTTCTGACAGAACAGTGATTACACTTTTAAACTTGATGATTTAACTTGTGTGTACTGATCCAAGCCTTGCCACTTTGCCAATTCGAAAAACAATGTTATTGAGCTTCTAGAAGGGGCATTGGATCCTCTTTTGGTCGGCTAGGCAGGGAGAGAAGGAGGTGGCAAGTTGGCTAAATGGTGAGGTCACACATAGTGGTTGGAATAGTTGCATTTTCACTTTTGCCCATACCTTGGCCTCTCCCCACTCCTTGAGCCATTGTTGACTTGCCCCTTCTGCTAGTCTTGGCCCCTGGCACGATTCCTTGCTTGTGCATGGTCTGAAATGCCCCCTGGGCGCCCCCATGCCGATCCCAACGTCACCGAGAGCGCCCCCATGCCTTTTTACTCGTTGCCGTGTGTACAAGTTATCCCTTGCCCAGCCCTTTCGCCATTGTGCTCCCCCACCTCTTCCTCCCCACCCCACCAAGCCTCAGCTCTCCTCTTACTCTCTGCAAGTGAGGAGAAGCTCGCTCTCGCCGTTGCCCGTGGAACCTTCCCGGGAAGATTACCGCCACCTCCGTGCTCCGTTCCATGCCTTGTTTGTTGCGTTAGAAAGCCCTACTCGAGGAGCACGTACCTGACATGGGCGTTTGGCTTGTGGACCTGCAGGTTCGTGGCGCCATCCACGGCCCGTGAAGGACGTCCTCGAGCACCACCGTCATTAGGAGCGTTGCCGTCAAATCTGCATGCATCCCCTGCGTTCATCAACCTCCCTCAACCCCTGCAGCACTTCTACATCGCCCAGAACCGCCCTAGGTGAGCCACCATGAATGCCCAAACATTTCTAGGGTTTCTTCTTGTGTTTTGCATAGCTAGAGGTTGAAGATGCACAGCAGCCGTCGATCTGGTCTAATCCTGGCCATCCAAAGTCACTTACCCCTTCAATCCACGTCCAGGCCAGTACAGCCCAGCAACAGTTCGGCCACAGCAGATCCGGCCCACTTAGTTTTTTTTTCTGAGAGTTATCTCTTTTCCTGTTTAGACAGAAACATGATGTTTACTTTGGACGTGGTAAAAATACTAAAAGTGCACAATAAAATCTGAGAAAAATCATGGACATACATACATGAAATCCAAGCCATGTCAAATTTGCAGATCTGGATTTGGGCAAATATTTTGGACACAATGACTGTTTTGCCACAGACTATCTCTGAGAATGTTTTGGCCATAACTTTTCAAATATATAATCAAATGGAACAAACTCAACTGATCTGGATAGGTATTGAAAATATCTATCCAATAAGCCAAGCCTCACATCAAGGTGAGTTGTAGAACGAAAATGCCATCCAAATTGCTAAAGGACCAGTAGCCTTTTCTTTGATTTTTATAAGGAGTTTAAAAATGATTTTTGGAGCAAACCCAATTGGATGAGTTTGGAATTGAGTAGATCTATCTTATCCTATCTTAGATTAATTTTTTGAGCTCTAGATTATTTTTGGTGGACAGATCTAGAAACAGAAGCTTTTCTGTTTTGATTTCTTTATTTGTTTTTGTTGGAATGAAATGCTTGGTTGGCTTAATCTTTGTTCCTAGGTTGTAGAGATGTGTTGGATCTTGTTATTAGGTTGTTTTCTTGCATTACATCTACCACACAAAGTGTGTGCATGTTTGCAATATCTTATGGCTAAAGAAGTGACATATGTTGTTGCACTAGTTTATTTATTTGATGTTTTGTGTGAACCAACTCCTTGTGTGCTTGTGACCTATTTTTGTGCTATGATTGTGTTGAGTCCAGTACCATTTTGGTACTGTGATTTATATGCTATTATCTTCATTAACTTGCATGTGATCTTATAGCAAAGCATGAGTAGCATTTGTTATTGTTCTAGTGTTTATTCTTTGGGATTATTGTGAGAGCTAGATCCTTGTGTTAATGCCTTGATAATTTTTGTGCTATGTTTGATATAGATCCAGTACCATTTTGGTACTGTTATTTTGATGCTTTTGTCTCTGATAGCTTGCATGTATTTTTTAAGGTGAAGCATGTGTAGGTTTTGTTACTCTTATGCACTAGTCTTGTATGCACTAGAATAAATAGCATTGTTTTATTTATTTTGCTATACTAATTTTTGTCATGAGTAACCAGAGGCTTAGAACCTCATTTACCTTTATATAAATGGGCCCATAACCCACTGGTCCCATTGCATCTTGGTTGTGGATGAAAATTCCCAACTATGCCCATGTGAGAAATTAACATGTTTTCATTATGTGGTTGATAGGAATATTTTCCACCATGGAAAATATAATGGTTTGTTTTCACTTATGCAAGTGAGAAGTTTATTTATTATAAGTATCTACTAGTATATTAGGTGTGATCCATTTGTTATCATGATATTCCTTAGGAGTATCTTGTTAAGAGATGATTCACTATTGAGTGCTAAATTAAATTGTTTGCAAATAAACTAAATTCCTTTTGAGTGATAGATTGTTTGTGAATGATTTTAAATTGAGTGTTTGGATTTTTGAAGAGGTTTAGATAACTTTTCTTTTGTTGCATAGCTACTGGTTGTGTAAGTTATACCTTGCTTGCTTGCTAGTAATTGTTTAAGAAAAACATAAATTTCTAGAATTAATTTATGCATGTTTAATAGTTGTTTCATGGGATTGTTTTGATGTTTGTGCTTGCTAGCATGAGTAAGTTTTGTGTACTGTTATTAGGTACATTTTATGATCATTACTTGCTTGTTTAAAGTTAAGCATCATAGTAGCATTGTTTGCTTCTCTAGTGTTGAACTAGTGTCACCACTAGAAAATGGTGAATTTTGCTCTAGTGTTGTCATCTTTTGTTTTATGAGTGTATGAGTTGATTATAGCATATTTAGGAAGTTATTACTTCTGTTATGATTCCATGAATTAATTAGTTGCTTGTGCTATAGTTGTAGAATACAAATATTCCTTATAGCATGTGTGTATAGAATTTCCATACTAGTATGCTATGAGTGCAGTTTTGTTTTTATGTTATTTAATAAGATTATTTTCTTGAGTGAAGATAGTGTTTTAGACTATTTTTATGAATAGATTCATTGGTGATTAGCTACTGGTTGGTTGCTAAATTTTCATGATTGATGGATTCCAAAACTTCTAGTAAACAAGAACATAGTGAATAAATAGTCTATTCAATTATGGTGTGTTTGCTTGTTGTTTGGATTTTGTTGGAATGTTTTACCTTAGCATGAGTTTATACTTATGTTATGCTTGTGTTTAAGAGTATCTTGTGGAACTAAAACATCCAACTAAAAATCATGAACACATAAAGAAATAGTTGCTTGTGGTGAGTAATACCCACTGCCATGGGTATAATTCTGTCTGTTTGTTTTACCTTAGCAACCTAACCTTTTTCACCCACAAGCTATATTTTTAGCTTCTTATATATCTTGTTATGAGAGTGGTATACCACTCCATATATGGTATGTATGATGTGGGATATGGTTTTCTAAACCATACCTAGTGCCTGACGACAGTTTTGGACCGTGAGAGTTATGTGAGATAGTTTTCGCGTTATTGTTTCGAGAGAACTCGAGAATGAACAATTGTTGCTGTATGTGTTTCTTAGCTTAGTTGTTTGTCTTTTAGACCTGAGTGTGTGTCTTTTATTTCCTTTACGACGCTAGAACGCGAAGAAGGAGAAGAAGCAGTTGTGGAGCTGTGCGTCAAGTTCGATTTGCTTCAAGGCCAGGGACATTAAGAGACTGAGGCAAGCATCCTGATTGCTTGCTGATACAATACTTACCATTATATATCATGCATGTTTTACCTCTGAAGTTTTACCAAAACTTGATTATCAAAACTATTTTTGATGTGGAGATTACTACTATATTAGTATATAGGTTACTATCATGCCAGGAGTTAAACTTGGTAATACCAAGCCCATAAGCCAGCCTATGGTATTCATTACCATCAAATATACTAGTCCCTAAGTGGACACCCTAAAATTGTGATTCTACAAAACAAAGGCTTTACGGAAAAGCCCGGAGAAAAGGCGGATCCTTGTTCTCCGGAGGAATGTGGAAGTGGTCATTTTTGAGAAGGTGGTGTTTTCAAAAATGACACATAACCTAGTCTTCGCCGGACAACCTTTACCGTACTGCCACCCTACCCCAACATGGGCACGGGGCTTAACTTGAAGTTTGTTCTTATTAGTGTGTGCTATCTCAATCGCTATAAGGGACGTCGTACCCTCGAACCGAATGTCGTCAAAACTCCCAATGTTGAGACATAAAAAGTGTGGGATTAATTTTCCCTCCGGTTGCATCGGTTGAGTCTCCTGTCATGGCGATGTGCGACATGGTGCCGAGGAGATTAAACTCAACTGAAGAGATAGGCATATTCTAGCTTGAACATAGTGGATGGTTATGATCAGATACCTGATGTTTACATACTGTTGTTACAGTCCGTGATTGTTCACGGGAGGTGTACTGGATCTGGTGGATGTGTACACCTCTGCAGAGTATAACTTTTTCGAAGAAGCCGCGTCCTCGGATATGGACAGTTGAATGGCCATGTAGCTAGCATTGTGTCAATGTTTTCAAAAAGGGAATTTTGGAAAGGAAGTATTGAACTTGTGAAGTTCGGAAAAGAATGGAAACTTATACCGTGGAGGTATCGTCGATGATGAAAAGCCAGATGATGTTATACAAAACAAAATGTTTTGCAAAGAAAACCTTTTCTACTCTAAGCAAGAATTCTGGAAGCTGATTCCAAGAAGTTTTGCAAAGAGAAAATATTCTTTAACAAAGTTTTACAAAACCTCTTGTACATGCGATATCTACAAGAGAAATAAAACTATATTATTTTTCTTCTGAAGTATCTTCTTCAACGAAGATACAGATAAACCTGACTGCAACTATGGTGTCATCATATATGAACACCATTGATAGTGAACCATATTTATAGCCTACCTATTCCACCATATAAGCATACTTGCATGTTTAGTAAGTGACATGATGGATGTCTTGCTGAGTACATTCAAATGTACTCATTATGGTTTCGCCCCTGGTATCTACTTATCAGATTTGGAGAAGGAGCCTCCCAAGGAGATCTATGAAGAGAAGTACGGAGTTGACGGCTTTGCGAACTAGGATTGTCTCCGGGTCAGCAGCCTGTAGGTTAAGGCGTGACTTGGGCTCAACTACGTTGTGTTTTATTTGTCTTCCGCTGTGTTTGTTAAGTGCCTGCCCTTTTGGCAGTTGTGCTAGACTTGATCATGTGATCATTTGTGTAATACCTTTATGTATTCGTGTAATGGATGATGTATTTCTGTGTGCCAACTGTGTATGTTGTTCACGACTGATCTTTCTGGGATCGTGAATGTATGCATACGTAGGGTTTCAGACTGCCGGTCTGGGGTCCTTACAGAGTTGGTATCAGAGCCATCCTGACCTTAGGAGACCTTAGTTAGCATGGACGTCAGATAGGAAAGATAAGTATTTTGGAGTAAAAACCTATTTACTATCTAGATTTTTTTATCTAAGGGAATTTTAGTATATTTTCCCTCCTTCTGATCTTTTCAAAAGATTCTAAATGCATATCAAGGGCGTCCTTGAACAGTGGTTCGAAGGGCGGGCCTTACAGAGTTGGCATCTCTCTCGGTTAAGAGTTTATTTCTTACTTGTTTGCAACTGCTCCGCTCTGTTTTTGAAACATCTCTCGTCTTTGAAGTTTTCTGTTCAGAAAATAGTTGGGGTTTCAAAAACAGATTGTTGCGTAGTTTTACCTCTCTCAGTTAAAAGTTTATTCAAAAACTTTACTTCTATTATCTTGTTTCCATTCAAAAACTTTATACTTGCCGATGTCCCGAGAAGACCAAAATAATTGCCTAGCTCTACAGTGATGATGGTCAGAAGTAGATATAGTTCTTCAGCCACTTCTAGGATTTTGGATTAGTCTAGTTTGGAGTAAATTTAGCGATGACTCCATGAGTCACCACCCTCGACGTAGCTCCAATGGAGTCTTGTTTGTGTGTTATGGCTTGCTTATGTGTGTCCGTAGGACTTTGTGCTATTGTGTGGTGTAGATTTTGATTCATCTAGGCTTCTATATGTTTGCGGAGTGCTCAAGTTTTGCAAATTTGTGATTGCCCCGCTCTTGTTTTTGAATCGCCTCGTGTTAAATTTTTGCAAGCAAAAATGTTTGTATAGCATTCAAAAACAAGAATTTGTTGCTTAGACTTATACTCGTTTTCGCTTCATAATGCGACCCGTCGTGAACCACCACCATTTCCCCACCATCAATGAAAGCACCGTTGGGCCTAATAGAAGAGGACCATCAAGCCACACGAACTGATAGCGTTGCTACCAGTGATGCACTCCAACAGATAAATCTCCAACAACGACAACCTTCATAGAAGAAAGGGCATGAAGAAAACCAACCTATACTGACCAAAACCCCTATGTTTTGCCTGTTTGCAAAAGACTCTTTTTACCATGTTGGCTAAACATTGCACCTTATTATGTCCCCTTTTAAAAGACCAAACTAGAGAAATCCCCTTTTAAAAAGTTATATACCTCCCTTCTCTAGAGAAAGGTGCAAAAGAAGTCTAGACACGCCATGATGCGCAACCCCCTCAAAAGCCAATCAAAAGAGCACGATTCAATATCCGACGTACGATGACGCTAGTCGTATCTTGTCGGACAAACATTATTAAATAAAAAGCTAACAAAACTAACATGCTTTGTCTAATCTTAGGATGACACCTAACCAAAGCATGTGAAATACTGACAACTCTTTCTAAACCAAGGAATTAAGTGACTTACGGCACTTTTTAATCTAGTTGGTAAAAAGAAGAAGTCACGAGAAAATAAAAGGATAATCTAGTCGTTTACTAGTCAATAAGACATCAGGTGTATCTACTTTGGAAGCCAAATCTTAGTAGACATGGTAGGTACCATGAAATTCAAGGTTTAGAAATTAAGTGAACGATGGAATGGTTATCATGAATCTAGGAAACCGCAGATTTCCTGTTTGTGTTCCTTTGGTGCTCTTGATTGAAATGAATTTGTGTTTTATTCAATCTTGCTTCCTAACTTATATGGAGTTGTTAGGACTTGTTATTGTGTTGTAAGCCTTATCTGGTAGCCTTGTGAACCATTAAGATAAGTTATGCTTGTTAAGACTCGTTTTTCACATACGTGTTAATCTGGGTTTGAGTTGGTTTTAGATTCGTCGATGTTTGCTTGTTGTCGTGTTATCTACCGTTCTCATATCCGTTATGAGCCGGTATATGTCACGAGCCTTTAAAACCAAGACCACCTTTAGTTATTATCGTCTTACACCGTTCTTTTTCTTCAGCATGGCCAACAATCCACCTCCGTCACCTGAGCCAACAGTTGCTCAACTGTTTGCTTTGTTGAGGGAAAATCGTGAAGCCGCTCGTGCTGAGCACACCGCCACCCATGCTATCCTGGAACAGTTGACTCAGCTTGCCATCACCAACGCTGAGAATACTATGTTCCTTATGAGAGGATACCAGCAACTGCTTGCTGGAGAGAGCCGCAAAAGGAAGATGGTGACGCGAGGAGAAACTAGTCTATGGGTGACTGAAGAGTGTTTTGTCTGTGGGACGGAAGGGCACTTCGCTCGTAATTGTCCCCAGAGGGAGTATGATCCGGCTTGGTCTGAGAAATCTTCGAGGGGACGGGTGAAAGTCAAGCCTAAAATCAAGGGTTGTTTTGCCTGTAGACAGGAAGGACACTATGCTCGCCAATGTCCCAATAAGAACCGTATTCTAGCTCATCCTGAAGAAACCCAAGAAACCCAGGGTCCAGCCCAGAAGAAACGCAAGAATCTGATGAGTGGGCCTCGAGACAGAGATGATGTTGCAGGAGCATCTTCGACTCCTGCCATAGCCAATGGTACGTTTCAAACCACACCTGTGAACCCCCTTGTTTTGATTATCGTCGCACCATGAGAAAACCCGACGTAAATGGGACACTAGAAGTGTCACGTCAGACTAAGTAAAATCTTAAATAGTTAAAGATACTAACAAAAATCTAAAAGGATTTCAGCTAATTCTAGTTCGAGGCCTTACAGAATTGGAGACCTTACCAATTGGTAATATAACCTCATCTAATCGTAAGCTTAAAACCTTACAGTGTTGGCTCATCACATTTTCGTTTAAATACCCTACAGAAGTGGTATCTAAAACCAAATACCTTACAAAGTAACTTATAGAGTTGATATGTTGCAGAGTTTGTAATCACCGTTTAAAAAGAAAACGTGTAATCAACTTTTCCAAAAACAAAGAGAAAGGTGCCTTAGAATGATTCTATAGCTATTTTTGAAGTAGTGAAAGGTTGGAAAAAAATATTAGAGGGGTAATCTATGATCATTACTAGGCGACAATATCTCCCGTATATATGTGTTGGAGGAACCCGATTCTACAGTATGAGATAGTAGAACTCGTTTGAGGCTTAGAAAGATTGGTGGATATATATTGAGGATGATAGATTTTAGGAAAAATCATTATGAGCTTGGAGTTTCTGTAAGAAACCTTATATAGATGATAGTACTCAGAGTTGTTATAACTTTATGATCTAGATAAACTACCTTTGAGGAAAACAAATGTTTTGGGATTTAACTATAATAGGTTAAGAGGAAGGTAGTGGATTTTCCTGGATTTTGGACGGTGAGCAATGGAAAGCTCATACTTTTTAATTGATGATGGATATCCATTAGATTGATCATTGAGTGGTACGCAAATAGAGCTTATGACTAAAGAATAACCACTGGTTGGACATCATGGTTTTAAGGAGCAATATGTTCGAGGTTTAGACCATGGCACCCAAACCTTTGTAAAGAAAACAAATTTACCAGGGAATTCTGGTAAGAAAAATCAAAGGGGGGAAGCCCCTGTAAATAAGGTTACAAAACACCAACACATGTTTTGTAAACAAATCATCTAACATTGTTATTTGACCATACCCTCTTTTCGCTTGCCTGCGAATCTCGGGACGAGATTCTGGTAAGGGGGGAAGGTCTGTCACATCCCAGTTTTTAGACCCTTGATCTGTGCTCAAGAAGACAACTATTAGGGCCAACAAAGTAATGTTTACAACAACATGATTGTTTTAAATAACTTGTGTTATGATCCTAATCATATTTGCAACATAAGTTTTGTTATAAAACCAACACCTTATGTTTCTGAAAAATATTCCTGATATTTTTCCCTAATGTTTTCTTATTAATACTTGAGTGGATTTTCTTTCCAAGACTTGGACCATTCTTGTTTGCATCTTAAAACAAACTTTTAACCTTGTTGGATCCAAGAAAACAAGTTTCCAAGATGATCTATGAAGGTTTTCTTTTAACTTTCCTATAGAAAACAATTCCTGAAAATAAAGCCAAGTACCTGTTTTCTACCATTGTTTTCACCAAGCTAGAGATTGTTATTTTATGATTTCTTGACTTCTAATTAATCCTTGATATATGTACTACAAATCCATAAGCTCACTTTTATTTTGGGATAAATAAAAACTATCTTTTGCTTGTTGTTTTTGTGGTATAAAATTAAGGCAGTTTTTAGAAACAGATAAAAACAGAAAGTATACCTTTTTCCACATTGTTTTCATGGCCTTAAACTATTTCAAAATTGTTTCCAAAAGTTGTTTCTGAAAGTTTATAACATGGTTAACAAGTCCATGTTTTGAAAACAAATTTTGGAGAGCTTTTGAACCCTGAAAACAACTCCAACTTTTGCTATCTCTGTCTGCTGATTCCAGCACTTAGAAAAATTCAGAAAACTGCCTAACTGAATTTTTCTGACAGAACAGTGATTACACTTTTAAACTTGATGATTTAACTTGTGTGTACTGATCCAAGCCTTGCCACTTTGCCAATTCGAAAAACAATGTTATTGAGCTTCTAGAAGGGGCATTGGATCCTCTTTTGGTCGGCTAGGCAGGGAGAGAAGGAGGTGGCAAGTTGGCTAAATGGTGAGGTCACACATAGTGGTTGGAATAGTTGCATTTTCACTTTTGCCCATACCTTGGCCTCTCCCCACTCCTTGAGCCATTGTTGACTTGCCCCTTCTGCTAGTCTTGGCCCCTGGCACGATTCCTTGCTTGTGCATGGTCTGAAATGCCCCCTGGGCGCCCCCATGCCGATCCCAACGTCACCGAGAGCGCCCCCATGCCTTTTTACTCGTTGCCGTGTGTACAAGTTATCCCTTGCCCAGCCCTTTCGCCATTGTGCTCCCCCACCTCTTCCTCCCCACCCCACCAAGCCTCAGCTCTCCTCTTACTCTCTGCAAGTGAGGAGAAGCTCGCTCTCGCCGTTGCCCGTGGAACCTTCCCGGGAAGATTACCGCCACCTCCGTGCTCCGTTCCATGCCTTGTTTGTTGCGTTAGAAAGCCCTACTCGAGGAGCACGTACCTGACATGGGCGTTTGGCTTGTGGACCTGCAGGTTCGTGGCGCCATCCACGGCCCGTGAAGGACGTCCTCGAGCACCACCGTCATTAGGAGCGTTGCCGTCAAATCTGCATGCATCCCCTGCGTTCATCAACCTCCCTCAACCCCTGCAGCACTTCTACATCGCCCAGAACCGCCCTAGGTGAGCCACCATGAATGCCCAAACATTTCTAGGGTTTCTTCTTGTGTTTTGCATAGCTAGAGGTTGAAGATGCACAGCAGCCGTCGATCTGGTCTAATCCTGGCCATCCAAAGTCACTTACCCCTTCAATCCACGTCCAGGCCAGTACAGCCCAGCAACAGTTCGGCCACAGCAGATCCGGCCCACTTAGTTTTTTTTTCTGAGAGTTATCTCTTTTCCTGTTTAGACAGAAACATGATGTTTACTTTGGACGTGGTAAAAATACTAAAAGTGCACAATAAAATCTGAGAAAAATCATGGACATACATACATGAAATCCAAGCCATGTCAAATTTGCAGATCTGGATTTGGGCAAATATTTTGGACACAATGACTGTTTTGCCACAGACTATCTCTGAGAATGTTTTGGCCATAACTTTTCAAATATATAATCAAATGGAACAAACTCAACTGATCTGGATAGGTATTGAAAATATCTATCCAATAAGCCAAGCCTCACATCAAGGTGAGTTGTAGAACGAAAATGCCATCCAAATTGCTAAAGGACCAGTAGCCTTTTCTTTGATTTTTATAAGGAGTTTAAAAATGATTTTTGGAGCAAACCCAATTGGATGAGTTTGGAATTGAGTAGATCTATCTTATCCTATCTTAGATTAATTTTTTGAGCTCTAGATTATTTTTGGTGGACAGATCTAGAAACAGAAGCTTTTCTGTTTTGATTTCTTTATTTGTTTTTGTTGGAATGAAATGCTTGGTTGGCTTAATCTTTGTTCCTAGGTTGTAGAGATGTGTTGGATCTTGTTATTAGGTTGTTTTCTTGCATTACATCTACCACACAAAGTGTGTGCATGTTTGCAATATCTTATGGCTAAAGAAGTGACATATGTTGTTGCACTAGTTTATTTATTTGATGTTTTGTGTGAACCAACTCCTTGTGTGCTTGTGACCTATTTTTGTGCTATGATTGTGTTGAGTCCAGTACCATTTTGGTACTGTGATTTATATGCTATTATCTTCATTAACTTGCATGTGATCTTATAGCAAAGCATGAGTAGCATTTGTTATTGTTCTAGTGTTTATTCTTTGGGATTATTGTGAGAGCTAGATCCTTGTGTTAATGCCTTGATAATTTTTGTGCTATGTTTGATATAGATCCAGTACCATTTTGGTACTGTTATTTTGATGCTTTTGTCTCTGATAGCTTGCATGTATTTTTTAAGGTGAAGCATGTGTAGGTTTTGTTACTCTTATGCACTAGTCTTGTATGCACTAGAATAAATAGCATTGTTTTATTTATTTTGCTATACTAATTTTTGTCATGAGTAACCAGAGGCTTAGAACCTCATTTACCTTTATATAAATGGGCCCATAACCCACTGGTCCCATTGCATCTTGGTTGTGGATGAAAATTCCCAACTATGCCCATGTGAGAAATTAACATGTTTTCATTATGTGGTTGATAGGAATATTTTCCACCATGGAAAATATAATGGTTTGTTTTCACTTATGCAAGTGAGAAGTTTATTTATTATAAGTATCTACTAGTATATTAGGTGTGATCCATTTGTTATCATGATATTCCTTAGGAGTATCTTGTTAAGAGATGATTCACTATTGAGTGCTAAATTAAATTGTTTGCAAATAAACTAAATTCCTTTTGAGTGATAGATTGTTTGTGAATGATTTTAAATTGAGTGTTTGGATTTTTGAAGAGGTTTAGATAACTTTTCTTTTGTTGCATAGCTACTGGTTGTGTAAGTTATACCTTGCTTGCTTGCTAGTAATTGTTTAAGAAAAACATAAATTTCTAGAATTAATTTATGCATGTTTAATAGTTGTTTCATGGGATTGTTTTGATGTTTGTGCTTGCTAGCATGAGTAAGTTTTGTGTACTGTTATTAGGTACATTTTATGATCATTACTTGCTTGTTTAAAGTTAAGCATCATAGTAGCATTGTTTGCTTCTCTAGTGTTGAACTAGTGTCACCACTAGAAAATGGTGAATTTTGCTCTAGTGTTGTCATCTTTTGTTTTATGAGTGTATGAGTTGATTATAGCATATTTAGGAAGTTATTACTTCTGTTATGATTCCATGAATTAATTAGTTGCTTGTGCTATAGTTGTAGAATACAAATATTCCTTATAGCATGTGTGTATAGAATTTCCATACTAGTATGCTATGAGTGCAGTTTTGTTTTTATGTTATTTAATAAGATTATTTTCTTGAGTGAAGATAGTGTTTTAGACTATTTTTATGAATAGATTCATTGGTGATTAGCTACTGGTTGGTTGCTAAATTTTCATGATTGATGGATTCCAAAACTTCTAGTAAACAAGAACATAGTGAATAAATAGTCTATTCAATTATGGTGTGTTTGCTTGTTGTTTGGATTTTGTTGGAATGTTTTACCTTAGCATGAGTTTATACTTATGTTATGCTTGTGTTTAAGAGTATCTTGTGGAACTAAAACATCCAACTAAAAATCATGAACACATAAAGAAATAGTTGCTTGTGGTGAGTAATACCCACTGCCATGGGTATAATTCTGTCTGTTTGTTTTACCTTAGCAACCTAACCTTTTTCACCCACAAGCTATATTTTTAGCTTCTTATATATCTTGTTATGAGAGTGGTATACCACTCCATATATGGTATGTATGATGTGGGATATGGTTTTCTAAACCATACCTAGTGCCTGACGACAGTTTTGGACCGTGAGAGTTATGTGAGATAGTTTTCGCGTTATTGTTTCGAGAGAACTCGAGAATGAACAATTGTTGCTGTATGTGTTTCTTAGCTTAGTTGTTTGTCTTTTAGACCTGAGTGTGTGTCTTTTATTTCCTTTACGACGCTAGAACGCGAAGAAGGAGAAGAAGCAGTTGTGGAGCTGTGCGTCAAGTTCGATTTGCTTCAAGGCCAGGGACATTAAGAGACTGAGGCAAGCATCCTGATTGCTTGCTGATACAATACTTACCATTATATATCATGCATGTTTTACCTCTGAAGTTTTACCAAAACTTGATTATCAAAACTATTTTTGATGTGGAGATTACTACTATATTAGTATATAGGTTACTATCATGCCAGGAGTTAAACTTGGTAATACCAAGCCCATAAGCCAGCCTATGGTATTCATTACCATCAAATATACTAGTCCCTAAGTGGACACCCTAAAATTGTGATTCTACAAAACAAAGGCTTTACGGAAAAGCCCGGAGAAAAGGCGGATCCTTGTTCTCCGGAGGAATGTGGAAGTGGTCATTTTTGAGAAGGTGGTGTTTTCAAAAATGACACATAACCTAGTCTTCGCCGGACAACCTTTACCGTACTGCCACCCTACCCCAACATGGGCACGGGGCTTAACTTGAAGTTTGTTCTTATTAGTGTGTGCTATCTCAATCGCTATAAGGGACGTCGTACCCTCGAACCGAATGTCGTCAAAACTCCCAATGTTGAGACATAAAAAGTGTGGGATTAATTTTCCCTCCGGTTGCATCGGTTGAGTCTCCTGTCATGGCGATGTGCGACATGGTGCCGAGGAGATTAAACTCAACTGAAGAGATAGGCATATTCTAGCTTGAACATAGTGGATGGTTATGATCAGATACCTGATGTTTACATACTGTTGTTACAGTCCGTGATTGTTCACGGGAGGTGTACTGGATCTGGTGGATGTGTACACCTCTGCAGAGTATAACTTTTTCGAAGAAGCCGCGTCCTCGGATATGGACAGTTGAATGGCCATGTAGCTAGCATTGTGTCAATGTTTTCAAAAAGGGAATTTTGGAAAGGAAGTATTGAACTTGTGAAGTTCGGAAAAGAATGGAAACTTATACCGTGGAGGTATCGTCGATGATGAAAAGCCAGATGATGTTATACAAAACAAAATGTTTTGCAAAGAAAACCTTTTCTACTCTAAGCAAGAATTCTGGAAGCTGATTCCAAGAAGTTTTGCAAAGAGAAAATATTCTTTAACAAAGTTTTACAAAACCTCTTGTACATGCGATATCTACAAGAGAAATAAAACTATATTATTTTTCTTCTGAAGTATCTTCTTCAACGAAGATACAGATAAACCTGACTGCAACTATGGTGTCATCATATATGAACACCATTGATAGTGAACCATATTTATAGCCTACCTATTCCACCATATAAGCATACTTGCATGTTTAGTAAGTGACATGATGGATGTCTTGCTGAGTACATTCAAATGTACTCATTATGGTTTCGCCCCTGGTATCTACTTATCAGATTTGGAGAAGGAGCCTCCCAAGGAGATCTATGAAGAGAAGTACGGAGTTGACGGCTTTGCGAACTAGGATTGTCTCCGGGTCAGCAGCCTGTAGGTTAAGGCGTGACTTGGGCTCAACTACGTTGTGTTTTATTTGTCTTCCGCTGTGTTTGTTAAGTGCCTGCCCTTTTGGCAGTTGTGCTAGACTTGATCATGTGATCATTTGTGTAATACCTTTATGTATTCGTGTAATGGATGATGTATTTCTGTGTGCCAACTGTGTATGTTGTTCACGACTGATCTTTCTGGGATCGTGAATGTATGCATACGTAGGGTTTCAGACTGCCGGTCTGGGGTCCTTACAGTATCCCTCTTCTATATTTTCAGAAACAAGGTTCTTTACTATTGCTACTGTAGGTTCTACAGTTATTTGTTCCTCAGGATCTACAGGTCTCCTTGCACTTTTATTAACCACACTAGCTAACATAGAATGTTATTTTACCTTAGCAGGGAAAGGCATTTTCTCAATATAAGGTTCAGGCACAATAGAATCAACAGTATGAACTTCTATATCTCTAGAAGGAACACAATTAACATTATCTTTATAAGGTGCATGGTACTTGTCCCATTCATTTTTAGGAATATCAAAATAAGAAGAAAAAGCCTTATATAAGTTTGCAACAACTTGAGAATCAAGACCATAAAAATACTAACATTATGAAAATTATCGGATGACATAAAAGTTTTAATGCATTCATAATCATAATGTATACATGACTTTCTACCTTTGTCATCTTCCCATCCTTCAGTCTTTTCTTGAATACGGTCAAGAATATCTCATTTAGCTTCATCCTTCATATGTGTAAATGATCCAGAACAAGAAGCATCGAATAAATCCTTATCATGAAGAGAAAGCCTTGCATAGAAATTATTAATAACAATATTACTGGGGATCTCATGAATGGGGCATTTGAGCATTAGTAACTTCGGTCTCCCCCATGTTGTGGCAATACTCTCTCCATCACGAGGCCAAAAAATATATGTATAATTCTGATATCTATGAATTTCACTGGGAGGATAGAATTTAGAATAAAAGAGAGGCACAATTTCCTCCCATCCAATAGTCTGGCTATTTTTCAGCAGTTTGAACCATTCAGCGGCTCGGCCTGTCAAAGATATAGAGACTAATTTCCTCTTCACTTGCCCCATTGTAATACCTGCACACTTAAATAACTCGCATAATTCATGTAAAAAGAGCAAATGATCACCAGGATGGACAGTTCCATCACATGAATAGGAGTTATTCCTAACATGTTTAACAATCTTTATAGGTATTTTATAAGGATCCAAATCATCAGGCGGTGGGTCACTTACTACCCTAGCAGTGGCAGCAGTGCCTGCAAATAAGGACTCAAAAGGAGATCAAAACATAGTGTAATAATGCAGTACAAAGTAATAAAACACAGCACTTACAACAGAAGTTTCCTTTATCAATTCCACTTCCCAATAGCGCTTCACTCCCCGGCAACGGCACCAGAAAATAGTCTTAATGACCCACAAGTATAGGAGGGTGTATCTTAGTACTTTTAATAAATAAGAGTGTCAAACCCAACGAGGAGCAGAAGGTGTTGACAAGCAGTTTCGATGAAGGAATAACTCTAAATACTGAAAGATAGATTTGTAGGGATTTTTGATATTGCAAATAAATAAAGTGCGACTAATAAAATGCAATAATAATAATTGCAACAAGTGCCCAATCCTTCCTTTAGCAAAGGACAAGCCGGTGGGTTTACTTATGATTAACAAACGTTCTCGAGGACACACGAGAGGTTTCTGTCAAGTGCTTTTGTTCCATGCAGCTGAATAATCTTAGGTGTTTTGATAAGTGTTGTGTGGGTGAACCTTTGCTAATGTACCGTCCCATCCAACAATAATACATACTTGTGATTATACCCCTTTCAAGCATCCGAAACTACAAGAAAGTAATTAAGAAATAAATCTAACCACATCTTTAAACTCCGGGATCCTACGCTCCCTCGTGTAATGGTTTCTTAACGGGGGTTTAGGTTTCTGTCACTCCGGCAACCCCACAATTAGTATCCAAATACACGATGCATTACCCTAGGCCCATAAATGGTGAAGTATCATGTAGTTGACGTTCACATGACACCAGTAGGAGAATAACACCACAACTTAAATATCAAACATTAAATATTATTCAACATTACTTCACTACTAACAACTTGACTTCTCCCATCTCCTCAAGAACAACACGAACTACTCACAAGACATCATATGGATCATAATCAGAGGTAATATAATGGATGATAACAATCTGGTCATAAAGTGCAAACACCGATAAATCTCACAAGCATCAACTACTAACAAGTAATCCACACCGGGAGAGAGATCTAATGTAAAACAACGATAGAGGCCCCTAATGGTTACAGCAGGATGACGGTGGATGATGATGATGATGGTGGTGATGGTAATGACGATCTTGATGATGCCCGGAGTGATGACAGTGACGATGGCGGTGATTTCCCCTCTCCTGAGAGGAATTTCCCCGGCAGATTTCTCCCTGCCAGAGATCTTTTCTCTCTCGGGTGTTTTCCGCCCTGAGGCGGTGGCGGAATAATTCTTCGACGATGGTATGAGGCTTAGGGTTCCCTCAGGGCCAAGTACGCCAAAAATATCCACCAGGGGTGGGCCAGGGTGGCCACACCACCTGGTGGTGCGGCCAGGGCGCGCCACCTCATGGTGTGGGTCCCTGGGTGCCCCCCTCTGGGTGTCCTTCTGGCTGGACTCCTCCTCTGGACTTCTAAGACACCTCGGATGTCCCTCTTCTTCTTCTGATCTTCTGAAATATGGTATCTCGACGGTGCTTTTTCCATCAGATTTCGGGTCCCGATGTTTATTCTCCAAAAATTATGAAACATGCAAAATAATATAAAATAACATAAGGGATGCATCATAACATGAAATATATCTATGAATAACAGAAAATTATGATATAAAATAGTGATGCAAAATGGACGTATCAGCGACGTACCAAGGCTGAAGGTGTATGAGATACTTGGTATGTATTGATGGAGAGGGAAGCAACATGGAGACTATGTATACATACGTTTCCTGCTCTATCGCTATTTTTGCCAACCCCGTCTCCTCCTTCTGATCCTTTTCGACCTGATCTTGGTCTCCTAATTCGATTGCTATTATTTTTTCCTAAGCATACGTGGGTAGCTGGGCTTGACGTACCAACCATCGCCACCTGAAGCAAAATTATATAGTAGAGATTGTAATTACTACATACTTAAACATCTTAATAGATGCTCTCCCCGAAAGGGAGAGAATAATGCCTTGTAGGAAACTATGGAAGAAGAAACTGCTGGATTTGGAAACTCATTGGATGAAGAAGAGGAGGAGAGTGATGATCAAGAGGAGGAAGAATGGAGTAGCTACCCATGTCTACCTCTCAATAAGAGTAACTCTTTAACTCATACATTATTTTATGAAAGTGATGATCCTATTGATTCTTTTGAAATATCCCTTTTTGATGACATTGATACTTGCTATACTTGTGACCTTGATACTACTATGAATGAAACTTATGACAATGATATTGCTACTGTTATTATGATAATCCATGCTACTTTGATAAATCCTATGATAATCCTCTATTTATTCCAACTATTGATATGCATGATAATGAGGAAGTTTGTTTGGAAAATTTATATGATAATGCTCTTGATGAGTGTCCTATGTTACTTGATGTTATAAATCATAATGATAATGAAAATGGGATTGCTATTAGTAGTCCCATACCTTTTATGAGTGATCAATCATCTTGTTTTAATATTTCTAAAAGTGGGGAAAAAGAGAAGCTGGTTTTAAATTCTGATCCCACTATTTTGGAGCTTGATATGAATTGTGTGCTTTTAGACCATGACAAACATGCTTTATGTGATAATTATGTTGTTGAGTTTGTTCATGATGCTACTGAAAATTATTATGAGATAGGAAAATATGGTTGTAGGAATTTTCATGTTACTAAAACACCTCTTTTTTTGTTGAAAGTTTTGAAATTGCTCTTGTTCTACCTTCCCATGATTTCTAGTTGGAGCTTCTTTAATTTATTTATTTACAAGATTCCTATGCATTGGAAATGGGTTAGACTTAAATTTGTTTTATACTTACTTCTTGATGCTCTTTTTTGCTTAATTTACATTTCTTATGTGAGCATCTACTTGCTTCAATTTTTCTGGGCCTAGCTAAAACACGTTAAAGAAAAGCACTTCTTGGGAGATAAACCATGGTTTTATTTTTGCTTTGTTTTTCTCTGTTTTCTTTGAGTTAAGGGGTTGTATAATTCTGTAGAAACTCCTTTGTATCTTTATTTTCATGCATTAGTTGTGCCAAGTGAAGTTTCTAACGAAAGTTGGAGTTGGTTTTGGATTTCTGCGCAGGAAACACATTTCTGCTGTCCACCGTAAAAAATCGTATAAAATCCAGAAAGATCAGAATGACCTGAATTTTTTTTTGCTTGTTCCACAGCGAATTACAAAACTTTTTCATTCTTTAAGGTTTTCGATTTGAGAAAAGTAAGTGCCCCGAAAAAATTCGTCTTTACAGATTGTTCTGGTTTTGGCAGATTTTGTCATTTTTCTTGCATTTGCTCTTTTACGATGTCAAGTGGATTTATTTGCTTCACGAAACATCAGTGGATGTATCTAATTTTTAAAAGTATCAATAGCACTTGTGCCCATGCAGAACCCATGAATCTTTGAGTGTTGCACTAACCCTACAATCTGAAATACTCTTTGAGTGTGGTGTGAAGGAAGTTTTCAAGGGTCAAGAGAAGAGGGTGATATAATGTGATCAAGAAGAGTGCAAGGTCAAAGCTTGGGAATGCCCCCTTGGTTCATCCTATAAAATCCTAAGAAGACTCAAGAATCTAAGCTTGGGGATGCCCAAGGCATCCCCTTCTTTGTCATCAAATTATCAGGTCACTTCTAGTGAAACTATATTTTTATTCGGTCACATCATATAAAGTTTACTTGGAGCGTCTGTTTGTTTTTCTTTTGTTTTCCTTTGTTTTATTTTGTTTTTGTTTTCCTTGCTGCAATAATATATTTGGACCCTAGCATTCTTTGTGTGGGAGAGAGACACACTCCGCTTTTTTATTTGAATACTTGTTATGCTCGTATTCTTAGTTTTTCTTCTAGCTGCTGCAAAATTCATGTTTAGCTCTTGTTTTTCTTGCATATCTTATTTAGAGTTGTTAGTTTTAGTAGAGTTGTGTTGTTTCATTGCGATATCTCTTGGAGAGTTTTTTTTGTTTGGTGTATTCTGGAACTAGAAAATGCTACGTGTGGTAGATGGTATAACGAAAAAGGTTGCATATTCTTGTAGATCACTAAACTGTTTCACTTGATTATTTTATCTTGTTTTGAGATATTAATATGCTTAATGGTAAACTTGCTGGTCTAGCAGAGTAAAAACAATTAATGGTTGGTCTAAAATCTTGAAATTGTGCCACACTCAAATAACCAGTTGATAGGATAATGGTATATGATTTTCTTTGCTGATAGCAATCGTAATGGATTTTTGTTACGCGCTACGGTCGGGGTAGCTAAAAGTGACTTGTCACTGGCACGGACTCTCTTGGAGTGATTTTCATTATGCCTTGTGAGATCATGATTTTATTTGGAATCTTTTAACTTCTGAGTTCTATGTTGCGGTTTTCTGTCCCTTCCACCATCCATATTTGCTAGCCTCTTCGGTACTGTGCATTGCTCATTCTCACATTGAGAGTTGGTGCAAACTTTGCCAGTGCATCCAAACCCCGTGGGAGAACTTTGTTCTTCTACACATAAGCCAAAATTGATCTTCCTCAAAACAGCCACGATACCTACCCACCATGGTATTTCCATAGCCATTCCGAGATATATTGCCACACAACATCCATCATCATTATGTTATGTGTCATGCTTCATTGTTATTTTGCATACTGCTACACTCGCAGGGGCATTTAGTTTTATTTACAGCAGAGATATTTCAGTTTGAGTTATGAGTGCTAAAAGTGTGTTGATTCATTGTAAAATAGAGTGTTGCCCCTACCAGTGAGGTTATATATATAAAATAAATAAATAAAAAGAGAAAAGCATAACACTTCTTCCCGAGAAGCACCCGAGGCCGCCGTCATCGTCAACCCGAGATCGGGAGGGTTCTGGAGCTCTTCCCGGCACCCTGCCGGGAGGAAAATTCATCACCGGAGGGGTCTACACCACCATGCCCACCTCCGGAGTGATGCGTGACTAGTTTATACCTGGACTACGGGTCGATAGCAGTAGCTAGATGGTTATCCTCTCCACTTTATGCCTCATGTTTAGATCTCGTGAGCTGCTTCACATGATCGAGATCATCTATTTGTAATGCTACATGTTGTGTTTGCTGGGATCTGATGATTATTGAATGTTATGTCATTTGATTATCAATCTATCATGTTATCTTCATGTGTATGTTATTTATGATCTTGCATGCTCTCTGTTGTTAGTATATGCTCTGGCCAAGTAGATGCTAGTGACACCAAGAGGGAGTATTTATGCTCGATAGTGGGTTCATGCCTCCTTTGCATTTGTGCTCGATTGACAGAAACGTGACAGATGGAGGATGTGTTGTTGCAATTAGGGAGAAAACAACGATGTTTACTTCGTTTACATTGTTTACATTACACACTTTGCTTACTGTGATTATCCGTTGCTTGCAACTTAATACCCAACGTTTGTTTGGATGGTATTCGAAGGGTGGATTATTAGTCATAGATACAGTTGGATGACGATCTATGTATTTTGCTGTAATGCACGCATGAATCGCATAGTAATCTTTATGCCATGCATGTTCTTTATCTGTTAATTACCCAGCTGTAATTTGTTCACCTCGCATGTTAGCTATCTTTTACGGAGAGAAAACACTAGTGAACTGTGGACCCCGGTCCATTTTCTCATACTAAAAATACACACTGCTACTGTTATTTTCATAATGTTCTCATACCGTTGTCCACACCATGCGTTTAACCTATTTGTGTTCAGCAAAACCGGTGAGATTGACAATCTCACTGCTTCATTGGGGCAAAGTGAATTGATTGTGTTGTGTAGGTTCCACGTTGCTGCTGAACCGGTAGTGCGCCCTGCCACCTCAGCTGCATCAACCTTCGGAAATTGCTTGTCCTCCTACTGGTCGATTCAACCTTGGTTTCTTTTATGAGGGGAAACTTGCCGTTGCACTCTTCACAACCTTTCTCTTGGGGTTTACCAACGTCAGCCATCAGTCTCCACCAACAACGACAAGGGGAAGGAGCCTTTGGAAGATGACCTACAAGGTCCTTATCTGGAGGATAAGGTCAAGAGTGAAGCTGAACGAGAAGTAGAAGAAGCCCGCGTGTGTACCCTCGCGCCACCATTGCAAGCATTGGAGTGGTGGCAAACCCCTTCATACTCAAGAGAGGCTTGCGGATGAGCACTGGAGGGATGGTTCCACGTCAGTTCTTCAGGTATCAATAACCCCTTAAATCCTTTAACCCATAAGCATCAATTTCAAAGGGTGCCTGATGGTGCAGGGCTTGCACTCGTTGGGAAACCCCAAGTGTCCTTAAGAATGGTGCAAAACATAAATGTCAGGACACCTTCAAAGTTCAAGTGGATGACTAGAACCGATAATTTGAGAGCAAGTAATAACACATCATGAATCAATTAATAATAGTTTCTGGGACAAATGCACATTAAGATCAGAATGGCAACTATGCTCTCTCAACTGTGCATAAAGTTATAAGATGGAGACTCAACATAAAAGTAAAAGAAAGACCCTTCGCAGAGGGTGTAACATCCCAAGTCTGAAAAATAGCCTTTAGAATGTTTGCTCTCTGTTATTTTATGTTTTGCACCATGGCATCATGTTGATTGCATTTGTTTTGTTTGTTTTCCTTTTGTTTTCCTCTGTTTTCATTTGTTTTCCTTTGTTTTCTATTTGAATTTCAAACCAAAATTCAAACCTTTTGTTTCATCCTTGTGATGTTACAATTTCCAAAATGTTATTTCAAATAAAACAACCAATTTGCTTTCATATCTTTCCACATTGATCAACTAATATAATGGTGCTTCTATTTCAAATAAATAATTCCCAAATTGTTTTCAAACTCAAACTCAAAGTCAACAACACCTCATTTGGAAATTATAAAATATCAAACCATTCCAATAATTCTAATCCAACTAATAATAGGGTTCACCCTATTAAATTGTTGGTTTAATCAAGCCATTAATCCACTCAAATAATTCTAAATTCATTTCAAATTCAAATCAATTCTCAAAAATCAGTACCTTTTTGAATCCATGAATCTCAACACACATTTGTACTCTTTAAATCATTTTAAAAACTTAGGGGTAACCCTATTGAAAATGCTTTGTTTTCTAAAATTAGTTAATATTGAAAATTTCATTAAATTGGGTTTAATTTTCAAACAGCAAGCAAACCTTTGAACTTTTGAAAATAAAACTACCAAATGGTTGCTTCTGGTCTATTAAACTTCCCCAAATTTTTCCAAATTTTTTCCTAAAACTAAAACCTCTCTTTTCTTCCAAAAGCAAAAGCTACAAAAAAAAAATAACAGAAAAAGAAAAGAAAAGGAAATCCAGCGCGCGCGCAGCACCTAATCTAAGCCCAGCCCACCTAGCTGCTACCCGCGCGCGCAGCAGCCCACAGGGGCCCGGTACCCCTTCGCCACGCACCTCACCTCTCTCTCCCGTGTACGGCAGCCGATCCGGCTATGCCACGACGGCAGCGGACAGCTCCGACGGCCATCCAGCGCCCTAGTGGCCTATAAGATCCCCTCTCGAACCCCGTGCAGCCTAGACCTATCCCTAACCCCTCTACCCTAGCCCGCGCCGCCGTTTTTCCTCTCTTCCATCGCTCTGCCCTCTCTCCCATCTCTCTGTTCCTCTCACCACTCGCCGGAGCACGCCTCCCTGAATCTCGTTGATCACCGGCGCTGCAGCTCCACCACCAACCTCCTAGCCACCGGGAATGGAAGCCCCACTCCTCCTCTCCCGTTTACACACCAGAACCAGCCCGGAGGCGCACGGAGCACGCGCCGCCGTCCTCGACCTCCCCGCTGCAACCCGCCGGCGTCTTCTCTGAATCTCCGGCCACCACCGCCGCCTCGCACCTCCACCCTCCTATCTAGGCCCAGAAACTGAACCACCACCACATCCTCTCTCTGTTGGACACCCGTGCGCGTTCGGAGGCACACTGGTTCGCCGCCGCCAACTGCTACCTCGCCGCCGGCCGCTACCTCAACCCGCTGCATCCACGCCAACGCCGGTGAGCGATCACCATCTCCTCCTCTCTGTCACCTGCTGCATCCGCGCTCGCACACGATCTCCACCAGCAGCAACCACGCACGCACCGCACGGTGGCAGGTCGTCGCCGGCGAGCCACCTCGTTCTGCCAGTCGAGGAAGGAATCGGTCGTCAGTTAAATTCAGTTAACCGTGCGATGCAACGTTATCCTGTTCGCGACTCGTATGCTGTCACGAAACACACGAGAGACGCACTGGTTGTGTCCGTTCCGCGCAGCGCCAGCGAGCTGGGTTCGAACCCCCGCGGCCGCAAAGGCCAAATCTTTTTCGCGTTTTCGCCCGCGCCCTTGGCCCCACACGTCATACACCCCCACGGCCTCGTCACCTTCCACCCGCCTCGTTGGCACGCCACAGTGGCATGTGGTCCACTGCGCAGTGGCAGCGTGTAGAGGCCAGCTGAGTAACAAAAGGATTTCTGCGAATTTCCTAAAATCCCTAATTCCTTTTAATAAACAGAATTAAAACAAAAACTTCAAAAGTTAATAACTTTTATTCTGTAATTCCTTTTAATGCAAGTTTTATATGATTTCTGATCCAAAATTTCTAATCTTTCCAAATATCCAACTTGTGCACTGTTTTGAATTCTCCAAATACATTTAAAAATTCAAATTTGAATAATTACAATGCAATTTGTAATAATTCATAAATAATTCATACTAATTCCAAATAAGGCAAATAAAATATGTTTTCCATACCATTTTGAATATCCTATTCAAATATAAAACTTGTTTCATTGTTTGAATAATTTAAATTGCCTAAATAATTTAATACTTGTTTAATTCAATTAAAATTGCTAAAATCATAACTTGCTTAATATAAAATATTTTTGAACATGCAAAATATGTTTTCAAACCATCAAAGTGTGAACTTTTCAAATGTGCATTTGAATTTATGATTTGAACAACTAAATTTCAAATAATACTCAAGCTTGTTTAAAATTCAATTAAAACTTGTTTAATATTGTTTAATTCATAATAAATTCATCCTAATTCCAATTTCAATATTTGAAACATGTAATCCAACTAAAATTTGATGTTCTTTTCAAATATAAACTTTGTTATTTGTTTTGAACACTTTAACTTGTTGAAAACAACAATTAATTGTATAACATCATTAAGTAACCAAACTTTCCAAAATTAATCAAAGATTTTCCAAAACTTGTTCCAATCCTTTTTCACTTGCATCTATCATTGTTATTTGTTGTTATTTTTCTGTTTTCCTCATCCATGCATCATGCTAATCCACTTTCATATGATGATTAGTTGTAAAACAATTAATTCAACCATAATTCATGGGTTTTTCATATGCAATCCAATTGCATGTGGGTTCCTTTAATCCTGTTTCTATCTTGTCAACTAGTTTATTTCTATGCATCAATTAAATTGCCATGCATCATCCCATTATTTGTGCACTATGCCATGTTATTGATTGTTTATCTTTCTGCCTTGTTTGTTTGCTTCTTCTCGGATAAACGACGACGTTGAGACCGACGATACTTTCGACACCCCGTCTAAGGAGTTAGCTCAGTACCAGGCTACTGGGTTTTGCAGGCAAGTTATCACTCACATGAACCACTGTGTTCCTTTCAACATCGATTACCGATACTTTCCGTTGCTCTTTTCTGCTAGCTTTAGTAGTAGTTGTTTCTGTTACGAACCCATCACATGAATCCCTTAACCTTGATATTGCCTCACCTCCACTCCTATCACCCCTTTGGTTGAGCCAGTGTCTTACTAGCATGCTTAGGTTGCTTTTGCTCGAGTCTGTTACCCGTTACTTTCAGTTACTATATTTCATTATATTCTGGGGGGCTCGATGTTTAATCAATCAATCAATCATGCTAATGTTGCTATTAATAATAAATTTGATGATAAGGCACCGGCAGGAGGCCCCTAGTGGTTTTGAGGCCTGCTAGTGTCGACCCTAATAGGAAAAGGGTCTTGTCTACTGATCCATGATGAGCGCACTACCCGCATGTGGGAAGCGAGTATGGGCGCCCCCCTCAACTTGACCTGATTCGCATCTCGTCCAAATCGCCTCATTTAGTTCGGGTTTTCCATTTGCTGCATGCATGATCTTGCGAGCCCTTGGTACCCGGGTGGAACTTTCGTAGTCGGCATATAGGGGGACACGTTCTTAGAGTGCTATGAGGGTCCATTTTCTTCTGGGCTCGATTAGCCGTGCGCCCAAGGTGCTTTGGGCTTGATGCGAAGAATGGTTGGTTGTGTAGAGTACCCCGCTTGGTGGAAGTGCATTTCCATCTGGCGGGTTATTCTTGCGTGTACGGCCAAATTGGTGCAACCCTGCAGGGATAATCTTCTCGAGAAGCCGTGTTTTCCGCGGTTATGGATTACTTGGTGAAAGTACTGGCTAACAAGTACTCAGGACAACTTAAACCTAATGATTAACAACCTTACAACCAATGATTAACAACTTGACTAGTAATAGGCTTATTGACACAATAATATGAACCCTCATTAACTCCACTGTGTGAGTTATCCTCGGATTGCTTCTTTGGATAAGGGGCGAGATCCAGGATGGGTTTTGCTTGAAGTTATCTTTCAGTTGGTTACAATACTCGATCTTATCTCCTTTCTAATAGTTGGAAGTGATAGAATCTATGTAGTTGGTTAGTGCAGCCAGTTGCAGCAGCTTTTATATCCCCTCCTTTCCGTTGAACCCAAGGCATCTGTGCTTGGTGTTGACGGGTTACACTTTGGTGAATTGTGAGTCTTGCTTGCCAGTACGTTGGTGTACTGACCCCTTTGGGGCTGTGGTTTACGCAGACGACGTTTTCGAGGATCTACATGGTGGCTACTACGTGGAGTATGATGACGAGGCTGCTGACGAGTAGATAGCGGACCCGGGCAGGATCCGAGACTTCGTGGATGGGCTCCGTCTTTTCGTTTCCGGCCTCTTAGGCCTATTTGGTTCTTGTCTGTACTCAGACATGTTGAATGCTTCCGCTGTGATGTAATGATGATATGTTGGGGCATGTGCCCTCTGAATGATTGTATTTGCTATCTCTGCTCTAATGAGAGCTATTTGCAACTTATTTCAATCTTTTGTGTTGTAGAGATCTGTTGTGATATCACTTGTTCCAATGCCGTTGACGTACCATGTGTGTATGTTTTGAAGTACGTCAATGGAAGTATCCTGATTTCTACGGGATAGTTTACATCGACGGTGAACGGTAACGGTTAGTTGTCGCACATAAGTGCTGGCCTACCCGTAAGGGGACGCGGGAGCCGTTAAGCCCCGTAATCCAACCAAAATACTGTTCAGTTCGTACGGTGAGTATCCTCTAGAAGTCCGGGTGCGACAGAGGGAAGCAGGGATTAACTCGTGTGCTAGAGCTTTTTATTTTATTAAATAGAGGTATCGAAAACATTTTTTAGAGAGGTGTATGCTTATGTCAACGAATGTTAAACATAAAATACAGTATGTCACAAGCCAACTAGACTTCACAAGAGCCGCTTCCATGGAAGGACGCATCTGGGGTCAGAAGTTCATCCCTCTTTCTCTTTTGTTTACACAATTATGCTTTGACTGATAAATCAGGGGCAAAATAGTGAAGAGAATTTTATAGTAACCAATTTTGGGGTTGGGCACCCTGCTGCCAGCTCTTCTATCATTTGGATACACTGATGAAGCCACTAGTCCAGGTGTGTAAATTCCAATCAACAAGTGAGATAAAGATTCTCTATTTATGTCCCGATGAGCTAAAACACGGGCACAAAACAGGAATAATTTTGAAAGTTTTAAAGGCGGCACATGAGAAATTTACTTGGAGTAGCGGTTAAATACCACATGCAGGTAGGTATGGTGGACAAATTTGGCAAACTTTGGTTTTGGGGAGTTGGATGCATGAGTAGAGCTCATACTCGGTACAGGTGGAGGCTAGCAAAAGACTGGAGCGACAAATCAAGAGAGCAATAATGGCCATAAGCATGCATAACGACAAAAACATTATTAGTCAAAGCATAAAGGGTATTACAAGTCAAAAAAACTAAATGATCATAGAGGCTATAAGTGACTAGTTTGTAGTCATAAACATGGTGTAAGCATGTGCCAAGTTAACCAAATAAAGCATTCGAAAGAGAACACCATAAATTCATGCCTCAATATGATAAAAAATAACTCATTTCAATGGCACATTAAGCACTCTCAGCTATTTGAGACAAGTTATGCTACAATAACAGGTACTAATCATAGAATTAAAATAACATCTAGCATGACATGAAAAAGTCTAGCCACAGTCTATACAAGCTTCTATTTGCACCGTCATAAGCACGAAACTTGTACTACTGCTTTCCAACACCAAACATTTTATGCTAAAAAACTCTCCAAGAGATATAGCAATGAAACAAGAGAGTACTAACATAACTCTACTAGAACTAATAACTCTGAATAAGAGATGCATGAAAAACAGGAGCTAAAAGGATTTGAAGCAGCTAGAAGAAAAACTAAGAATACGAGCATAACGATTATTCATATGAAAAAGAGGAGCGTGTTTCTCTCCCACACAAAGAATGCTAGGTTCCAACAATATTGTTGCAATAAGGAAAACAAAAGAAAACAAAAAGATGCTCCGA
Organism: Alopecurus myosuroides; assembly: GCA_028641055.1. Taxonomy (NCBI): domain Eukaryota; kingdom Viridiplantae; phylum Streptophyta; class Magnoliopsida; order Poales; family Poaceae; genus Alopecurus; species Alopecurus myosuroides. The sequence goes on along the minus strand of CM054059.1, from coordinate 37,452,662 downwards.
GTAAAATTCATATGATGTGACCGAATAAAAATATAGTTTCACTAGAAGTGACCTGATAAATTGTTGATGAAGAAGGGGATGCCTTGGGCATCCCCAAGCTTAGACGCTTGAGTCTTCTTAGAATTTTGTGGGTTGAACCACGAGGCATCCCCAAGCTTTGTCTTTTCACTCTTCTTGATCACATTATATCACCCTCTTCTCTTCACCCTTGAAAACTTCCTTCACACCACACTCAATGTAATTCGCATTAGAGGGTTAGTGCACAATAAAAAATTCACAGGTTCTGCATGTACATAATCATTATTAATACTTTTAAAAATTAGCTACGGGCACTGATGTTTCGTGGAGCAAAGAAATCCACTCGACATAGTAAAAGAGAGAATGCAAGTAAAAAAGACAGAATCTGTCAAAACCAGAACAGTCTGTAAAGACGATTTTTTTAGGGGCACTTACATTGCTCGGATCAAAAAACGTAAGGATCAAAAACGTTTTGGAATTAGCTGAGGAATAAGCACAAAAATTTGTAGGTCATTTTGATTTTTCTGTGAATTATGCGATTTTATATGGTGGACAGCATAAATCTGTTTTCTGCGCAGAAATCCAAAACTAACACCAACTTTCGCTAGAAACTTTACTTGGCACAACTAATACATGAAAATAAATATACAAAGGAGTTTCTACAGAAGTATACAACACCTTGACTCAAAGAAAACAGAGAAAAACAAAGCAAAAATAAAAACATGAGTTATCTCCCAAGAAGTGCTTTTCTTTAATGCCTTTCAGCTAGGCACAGAAAGAAAGAAGATGCTCATATAAGAAATATGAATTAAGAAAAACAGAGCATCAAGAAGCAAGTATAAAAAAAATTTAAGTCTAACCCACTTCCTATTCATATAAATCATGTAAAGAAATAAATTAAAGAAACTCAAACTAGAAATCATGGGAAGGTAGAACAAGAGCAATTTCAAAACTTTCAACAAAAAGAGAGGTGTTTTAGTAACATGAAAATTCCTACAACCATATTTTCCTCTCTCATAATAATTTTCAGTAGCATCATGAAAAAACTCAGCAACATAATTATCAAATAAAGCATGTTTGTCATGGTCCAAAAGCACACAATTCATATCAAGCTCCAAAACAGTGGGATCAAAATTTAAAATCGGCTTCTCTTTTTCCCCACTTTTACCAATATTAAAAAAAGATGATTGATCACTCATAAAAGGTATGGGACTACTAATAGTAATCCCATTTTCAGTAGCATTATGATTTATAATATCAAGTAACATAGGACCATCATCAAGAGCATTATCATATAAATTTTCTAAACAAAATTCCTCATTATCATGCATATCAATAGTTGGAAAAAATAGAGGATTATCGTAGGATTTATCAAAATAGCATGGATTATCATAAGTAACAGTAGCAATATCATTCTCGCAAGTTTTGTTCATAGTATTATCAAGGTCACAAGTATAGCAAGTATCAATTTCATCAAAAAGGGATATTTCAAAAGAATCAATAGGATCATCACAATTATGAGTTAAAGAGTTACTCTTATTGAGAGGTAGACATGGGTAGCTACTCCATTCTTCCTCCTCTTTATCATCACTCTCCTCCTCTTTTTCATCCAATGAGCTTCCAGTTTCAGCAATTTCTTCTTCCATAGGTTCCTGCGAGGCATTAGTCTCTCCCTTTGGGGGAGAGAATCTATTAAGATATTTAATTATGTAGTAATTAAAATCCCTGTATTTATCAAAGCAATATTCAAGTATAGCATAAATATCGTATTTATAAGGTGCATCATCAATATTTTCAAGCAAATAAGCAATTTCAAATGCACCCTTCTAGGCAATAAATTCTTCAATTTGTTCCACATCATAAAAGTCATAATTTACCTTAACATGAGAAGATATGGTAACATTGTCATTATACTCACATTGAAAAGGGAGGTGTTTATACCTCCTATAGCAATAAGATTTGTCAAAGCAATAAGTAACATTATAAGTAGAGCACAAGTTTTTAGCATAATTATGCAATTTCTTAATTTGCTCCCATAAGTGTATCCCTTTTTGTGACAAACGGCGTTCCTTATAAAATTTTTTGTTGTTCATCCGTTAACCCACCTTGCCAATAAGATCTGGTTTCAAAGACATCAAACATTGATAGCAAGCATGATAAAGCAAGAAAAAAAGCAAAACAAAAAACACGATAACAAAAATACCAACTATAATAGGAACTAATTTTTTTATGTTTTTTATATAGAGAAGCAAACAAGATAAAATAAAATAAACTAAGCAAAACCAAAACTAAGTAAAAAAGATTGGAAGTAAGAGACTCCCCTTGCAGAAATCCTCTTTCTCCACGGCAACGGTGCCAGAAATTGCTTTATGGTGCAGGGATTGCACTCGTTGGGAAACCCCAAGTGTAAGGTATGAAGAGCATAGCAGCAAGTTTCCCTCAGAAAGAAACCAAGATTGAATCGACCAGTAGGAGAAATAAATCACTTCTGAAGGTTGATGCAGCAGATATTGGCAGGGCGCACTACCGGTTCAGCAACAACATGGAACCTACACAACACAATCAAATCACTTTGCCCCAACGAAGCAGTGAGGTTGTCAATCTCACCGGTTTTGCTAAAAACAAAGAGGTTAAACGTATGGTGTGGAAAACGGTACTTGTTTGCAGTAGATGAAAAGAGAATAGTGGTGGCAGTAGGAAAATAGTGGTAGCAGTATGAAAATAGTGATTGAAGTGGTTGTATTATCAGTATAAAGGAAATGGACCGGGATCCACAGTTCACTAGTGGTGTCTCTCCAGAACAGATAGATAGCATGTTGGGTAAAAAAATTAAAGTTGGGCAATTGACAAATATAAAGGTTGCACCATAGTGCATATGCATGACATGATGATTACTATGTGATTCACGCAGGCATTACAACAAGATACATAGACCGTTATCCAACTGCATCTATGACTAATAATCCACCCTTAGAATGTCATCCGAGCAAACCTTGGGTATTAAGTTGCAAGCAACAGATAATCGCAGTAAGCAAAGTGTTTAATGTAAACAATGTAAACATCGTTGTTTTCTCCCTAGTGGCAACAACACGTCCCCCACCCGTTTACGTTTCTGTCACTCGAGCGTGAGTGAAAGGGAGGCATGAACCCACTATCGAGCATAAATACGCCCTCTTGGAGTCACTAGCATCTACTTGGCCAGAGCATCTACTAACAACGGAGAGCATGCAAGATCATAAATAAAATACACATTAAAAGAACATGATAGATTGATAATCATTGGACATAGCATTCAATATTCATCGGATCCCAGCAAACACAACATGTAGCATTACAATAAGATGATCTTGATCATGTAGGGGAGCTCACAAAATCTAAACATGAGGCATAAAGAGGAGCGAACAACCATCTAGCTACTGCTATGGACCCATAGTCCAAGGATAAACTACTCACACATCATTCTGGAGGCGGGCATTATGGTGTAGAGCCCTCCGGTGATGATTCTCCCTCTCGGAAGGGTGCCGGGCAGAGCTCCAGAACCCTCCCGAACTAGGTCGGCGACTGTGGGTTTTTTCGTGGAAAAGTCTTTTATATTTAGGGTCAACCCTTCGAGGAGAATATATAGGAGCGAGGGCGACATCGGTGGTCCAGAACCCTCCCGAACTAGGTCGGCGACTGTGGTTTTTTTCCGTGGAAAAGTCTTCTATATTTAGGGTCAACCCTTCGAGGAGAATATATAGGAGCGAGGGCGACATCGGTGGTCAGCCAGAGGCGCCACACCACCCCTGGGCGTGGCCAGGGGGCCCGCGCCCACCCATGGTGTGGGGGCTCCAGGGAACCCCTCCGGGTCTCCTCTGGACTTTGTGTGCGCGACAACTTTCTAAGACTTCCAGGCTTCGAATCGTCCGATTCCGAGAATATTTCCAAAACAACTTTTCTGAAACTAAAAACAACAGAAAACACGAACGGGCTCTGTGGCATCTTGTCAATAGGTTAGTCCCAGGAAATCGATAAAACTGGCATAAAGTGTGAAGGAAACATGTAGCATATGGCATAAAAACAACATGGAACATCCAAAATTATGGATACATTTATGACGTATTAGTGCCTGAGGCAGAGTTACCCTCTGGTTGGAATATGGATTGTTCTAAGAATGCAGGAAAGGAAAGCTCTAAATTTGAAGAGGTGTGTGGGAATAATTCCAAGAGCTGGGACTCACGGGTTGACAAGTTCATGAACCGTATTGAGCACAATACAGAGTTGATTCATACTCTCACCTACAAGATTGATGAATTGTAGGAGTTGGTTGATAGTCTTATTAAGGATTCACCACCACCACCGAAGGAGTAATTCTTCATTGGTATTGCCATCCCCTTGGCTTGTTCCAAGCTTGGGGGGTGCCGCGGTATCACACCATTATCTTTCACCTTTTAATTTTCAATAGATTCGTGTCATGAGTAGAGAAGTTGTCATATAGGATAGTTTGTAGTGTGGAAGTATCTCTCCTTTAGTTGGTTATATATGTATCCCATGGCGTGAGGTGCCGTTATGGAATATTAATGAGAAGTTTTATCATTTACTTTCTCCACACCTTATTTTGGTTTGCAATTTCTGTTATATGATTGATCTTGTTGTTAGTATTGGTGTCACTTTGGGAGCATCAAGTTAATCTATTTGGTTTTGGAAAACTTAGCACTGGTAAGTAGCAATGATACTTTGGGGCTTAAATAGAAAAGAGGGAGATGCATGTAGATACATTATTGCGTTATCTTTCTTTCTTGTTGGCTCATAAGCTTACTATTCTCAAGTTAAGATCGTTTGTATTTCCAAGGAAGATTGCATGATTGTTTTCTATCACATGTATATTTGTTTATTTCCCTCAACCCTTATGCTTGCTACCCGATACGTCTCAAACATATCTATAATTTCGGATGTTCTATATTGTTTGCATGACATATGCTACATGTTTTCTATACACTATCTCATTTTTATGGATTTCCTGGGACTAACCTATTGACAAGATGCCACAGAACCAGTTCCTGTTTTCTGCTGTTTTTGGTTTCAGAAAAAGTTGTTCTAGAAATATTCTCGGAATTGGACGAAACAAAATCCTAGGGTCTTAGAAATCTGTCACGTACACAGAGTCCGGAGGGGGCCCTAGAGGTCCCACACCATAGGGCGGTGCGGCGCCCCCCTTGGTCGTGGCACCAGGTGGTGTGGCCCGCCTGGCCACCCACCGACGTTGCCCTCTCGCCTATTTAAGCTCCTCCATGGGTTAACCCTAAATGCCCGAGCCTTTTTCCACTAAAAGTTACGTAGCCGTCGTCATCGTCAACCCTAGTTCGGGAGGGTTCTGAAGCTCTCCCCAGCACCCTGTCGGGAGGGGAAATCATTACCGGAGGGCTCTTCATCACCATGCCTGCCTCCAGAGTGATGCGTGAGTAGTTCATCCTTGGACTACAGGTCCATAGCAGTATCTAGATGGTTATCTTCTCCTCTTTATGCCTCATGTTTAGATCTTGTGAGCTGCCTAACATGATCAAGATCATATTATTGTAACGCTACATATTGTGTTTGCTAGGACCCATTGAATATTGAATGCTCTGTGCAGTGATTATCAATCTATCATCTTCCTTCATGTTTATGTTATTTATGATCTTGCATGCTCTCTGTTACTATTAGATTATTTGGCCAAGTTGTTGCTTGTAACTCCAAGAGGGGGTATTTATGCTCGATAGTGGGTTCATGCCTCCCTTTCACTCACGCTCGAGTGACAGAAACGTAACGGGTGGGGGATGTGTTGTTTCCATTAGGGAGAAAACAACGATGTTTACATTACACACTTTGCTTGGTGCAATTACCTGTTGCTTGTAACTTAATACCCGAGGTTTGATTGGATGACGCTCCGAGGGTGGAATATTAGTCATAGATGCAGTTGGATAACGGTCTATGAATTATGTTGTAATGCTCGCATGAATCACATAGTAATCATCATGTCATGCATATGCACTACGGTGCAACCTTTATATTTGTCAGTTTCCTAGCAATAATTTGTTTACCCAACATGTTATCTAACTGTTTTGGAGAGACACCACTAGTGAAATGTGGACCCCGGTCCATTCTTTTACACCGAGAATACAACCACTGCAAACGGTGTTTTCTTTACTGCAATCATTGTTTTTCTCTCATTCACTGCCATCACTGTTCTCTTTTCATTTACTGCAAACAGGTACTATTTTTCATACTATACATCTAATCCTTTGTGTTAGCAAAACCGGTGAGATTGACAACCTCACTGTTTCGTTGGGGCAGAGTATGTTGATTGTGTTGTGCAGATTCCACGTTGCTTCTGAGCCTAGTAGTGCGCCCTGCCAACATCAACTGTCATAAACCTTCAGAAGTGATTTCTTTCTCCTACTGGTCGATTCAACCTTGGTTTCTTTCTGAGGGAAAACTTGTCGTTGCACTCTTCATACCTTACACTTGGGGTCTCCCAACGAGCGTGTGTTTACCCGTCATCACTACCCAGCCTTGCTAGCCAAAAACTTGTGCTGAGAGGAAATGCTTCTCGTGCATCCAAACCTTGAGCCAAAACCCATGCCATTTGTGTCGACCATATCTACCTATATGTGGTATTTCACCGCCACTCCAAGTAAATTGCTTGTGTGCTACCTTTAAAACCTTCAAAACTATTAAACCTGTTTTTGTGCTCCTGTTTTAGCTCATGAGGAAGTAGTTTAAAGTTTATTATGTCTTATGTCAAGAAAAGTTCTCCCCCCTCTTTCACCCGTTGAGTATGGAATCTGTGCTCATCTTAATATTGCCGAGAGCTGGTGCCAAATATTATGAACTTAAATAATAAATAAAAGGCACTTACCCATGGATTGATGATTGCTTGGTCGGCACCCGAGGATTCGGTTAGCCATGGTTTGTGTAAGAAAAGGTGGGGGAAGTGCCAACAATAAGGAAAAGAGGAAAATGCTAATGGAAACCACTCTCAAAAGTCTAAAAACCTTGCTTGACATGAGTTATGATAAGTTTTTCATGACCATTCATTGACGTAGACATACACCACTCTCAAAATTATATTTTTAATATCTCTGATTTATTTAAAATAAAAATCTCTAGCACATGAGTGATCCCTGCTTCCCTCTGCGAAGGGACTATATTTTACTTTTATGTTGAGTCAATAAACCTATTCCCTTCTATCTCAATCAAGCATTTGAGTTGTTGTGATCCAACCATCTATATGTTGATTTATTCAATCATGTCTTTTATCATTCCTTGTTTAGCACAATGCTTTTATCGAAACTAGATGATGCCTCGCGCGTTGCTGCGGAACATTAGCGTGTCTTTTTTTTAAACAAATGTGAGATCTATTGTATTGTATGATGAAACAGAGATAGGAACAAAACTATAATGTCCACCCTCGTTGAACCATTGCAAATTATATAAAATTTAAATTGCATAGATGATCATTCTCGATAGCTCCAATTTTTCAAGCTATAACTTTTTTTTTAAATAAGTAGGAATATTTTAGTATATCATTGATTCAAGTGGCGCAGAGTTCAAATACGTATGATATCCAAAGGAAATAAGATTCAACGAAAACAACGATAAATGTATTTTCTGAAGGCTACCGGTGTAGTGTAGAACAATCCGTAAAAAAAACTATTAACCCACAATGAAGCACATTATTTCGCCATTTTGTTATTGACTTGTTGGGATCTGAAACAAAGATGGATTACTGTTAAATCTTGATATCTTCGAATAGAAACCCAAAACAGAATAAAAGAACACCTCTTACTAATAGAAAGTCTTGATAGTGTCCTCACTATATCCAACACATATGGGGAATGTAATGCATAAATAATGTAATAGTTAGGTACTGCTAGTAATCTTAAGATATAACTATATGTACGAAAAATGAAACACTACGAAGATTTTTATATGACCAAACTGTAAGACTACATACCAAGAAATACATCTTGCTTGATGGCTACAGTTTGAGCATGATCCGTATAACTACGAAGGCGAAATAAGAAATCTGATAGAAAGATGGATGGCGTTAGTATAGGAGTCAGAATCACTACTATATATTTGAAGGGATAAAATAGTGGGGATAAGATACCTGGTACGTAGTCTATAAAGTAGATTTAGAAATTGTTAAAGTAAACATTTGGAACCGAATGCCTATTGGATGTATGCATTGCCCTTAAAACACAATTACTAAACCAAACATGTGCACTGCACCCGACAGAAAGGTTGGCTAGAAATAACATCGGTATTATATAACAGACTGGCATCATGGGGCAGAATAAAAATTGCATGAAGCATCAATAACAACCTAAGTTGAAAATTTTTAGCTGCTCTGATTGGTCGAACCATCTGTGAGGCATCCCTGTAGCAAAAAAAACAGAAGAAGGAAAAATAAATGGTAACTGTCTATCTTTTTTAGATGTATCCACCTTAAATTGTACAGACAGAAAAGGAAATTGGAAAGGGAGCGAATTGGCAACGTGTGGAACTGCTTATCAGTGCACACACCTAGTGGTATTCATGCATGTTGACGTTTTTAGATCCCATGCGATACTTGAAGAAAAAGAAAAGGAAATGTCACTCACCCAGTCAGGCCCCATTCAGACAACATTTTCAGCATTGGATGTGACGCTAACGCAGGCGGGTACCCAGGAAGGGCAGACGTATCTGAAAGAAAAGGAAGGACAAACGGATTAAGGGCATGACCTATGGTAGCAGTGGTATGATGCCGCCCCATGAACTCCACGTAGGAAAAGAAACGTGAAGCGGTAGTTCAGAATAGAAATTCTCCAACGCACTGATCTGAGGCGACCATCTTAGTGGGACCCACTCTTTCTCTCTCCCTCTGTACTGTTTATCTTCTTGAACATAGACAGTCCCAAGCTCATCTTTCTACCTCAAAATTACTTCTAAATTTGTCTCCGAAAATTGTATTAAATCCACCAAATCTTCACACCCAAAGGCCAAATCGCTCAATCATCCAATTTCTCAGCCATTTTTCGCAGAGAAGATAGAGGCCATGTGCGTATCCATCACTTTCCCCATTTATCCTTTCCTATTTCTCTTCTCTCTCCTTCCCCTTCCCTATCTCTCGTACCATTCTGACCTTCCGAGCCTAGCTGGCCTGCGGGGCAGCTGGCTGGGGCGATGCGTTGGGCATGGCCTAACAGAACCAGCGTGCGAGAACTCCGCCATGAGATTTGGTGATGTGAGAAACCCCATGCAGTCTTCCTACATGAACTTAAGCATGGTGGATTTATATTAAGATTTGGAGGAGAATGAAGAGGGCAGGATGAACCCAAACGACGCCACTATTTAGTGACTGTTGGACTACATAAAAGGAAACGTTGGTGCAAACAACTGACGGGAGTGAGGAGAATAAAGAGGAGGCTGCCCGCTCGGCTGCCTCGTCTACTCACTCTCTGAATAGTCTTTTTATTACCGGGAATTATTTAGAAGATGAAGAGAAGAGTAACATGAAGAAGATGATAGTGTCCATGCTGTGGAAAAATGATGATGCGTCATAATTTTTTTTCAAGATAATAACTATTTGCTGATGTGGCAAATTGCTTAGGTGGATAGCTTGCATGTTTAGAGAATTCCTTGTAGTGGGGCTTAGCTATTTAGATATAGAAGATGAATATAACTTTGAAAGTTATCAATGGCTGTAAGGAGACTATTATGATTGAGCATGTAATTTCTGCAACATAACCTCTAGTATAAAGACTCTGTTCGAAAGGTAAGTACAATCTATTCATTGTTCTCTGACCAAGAGCAAAGTTTGCCATCACCAGTTAGGATTTTCTCTTTGCATCTTTATTGTGACTCCCTCCACTCGTTTCAAGTTAAATTATATGAGAGGAAGTTGCTGTCTAGAACGACTTCTGTATTGATAAATGTGATGCTTCTTGTCCGTATTTTATTTATCGACACTTCACTCCATAAACCTGTGGTCTTTTTACCGAGTTCAGTTTCGCTTGGGGACAAGCGAGGTCTAAGCTTGGGGGAGTTGATACGTCCATTTTGCATCACTATTTTATATCATAATTTATTGCTATTCATTGATATATTTCATATTTAGAGATGATACTTATGTTATTTCATCTATTTTGCATGTTTGATGATTATTGGAGAATTAACTGCCAGAACCAGAATTCAGCTGGAAAAGGGACCGTCAAGATACCATATTTCTGAAGATCAGCGATTCACGGAAAACATCGGGAAGTTCCTATTTTGCCAGATGCCGGAGCCAGCCAAAAGGGCAGGTAGAGGTGGGCCACCAGGGGCCCACACAATGCCATGGTGCGGGCTACCCGTGGTCACGCCGCCATGTGGTGTGGTGGCCCTGGCCCACCACTGCCAGTGCCCGTTCGCGTACTTCATTCCCCCGAAACCCTAAGACGGGGAGAGCCATCAAGGAAATATTCTGCCGCCTCCACGAGACGGAAAACAAAAGAGAGAGAAAACCTCTCCGGCAGGGTGAAATCTGCCGGGGAAATTCCTACCCGGAGGGGGGAAATCATCGTCATCGTCACCGTCATCGAGCTGGACTTCATTGGGATCATCATCATCATCATATTCACCGCATCACCATCGTATCCATCCCGCTCCACTTCGTTTCGTTGTAACATCTAGGGTTGAATCTTGTCTATTTAATAGGGGAAACTTTCTCGGTGTTAATTACTCCTTGTGGTTGATGCTATTGAGTGAAACCGTTGAATTAAGGTTTATGTCTAGATTGTTATTCATTATTATATCATCTCTGATCATGATCCATATGATGTCTTGTGAGTAGTTCGTTTAGTTCTTGAGGACATGGGAGAAGTCAAGATGCTAGTAGTGGAATTATGTTGAGTAATATTTAATGGTTTGATATTTAAGTTGTGGTGCTATTCTTCCAATGGTGTCATGTGAACGTCGACTACACGATACTTCACCTTTATGGGCCTAGGGGAATGCATTGTGTATTCGGCTACTAAATATGGGGTTGCCGGAGTGACAGAAATCTAAACCCCCATTAGGAAACTGATGCATGAGAGAGTGTAGGATCCCAGAGTTTAAGGTTGTGGTTAGATTTATCTTAATTACTTTATTGTAGTTGCATATGCTTGCAAGGGGTATAATCAAAAGTATGTATTAGTCCAAGTTAGGGCATAGCTTCACCACCACAACACTTATCAAAACAATAAAGATTAATCAGTTGTATGAAGCTAAAGCACTTGCCGAAATTTCCGTGTGTCCTCAAGAATGTTTGGTCATCATAAATAAACCAACCGGCTTGTCCTTTGCTCTAGAAAGGATTGGGCCACTTGGTACAATTATTATTACTGTATTTTATTTACTTATACTTTATTTATCTGCTCTATCAAAAACCCCTGAGAAGTTGTCTGCTAGTATTTACAGTGAATCATTCATCCAAACTACTTGTCAACACCTTCTGCTCCTCGTTGGGATCGACACTCTTATTTATCGAAAGTACTACGATACACCCATACGATACACCTCTATACTTGTGGGTCATCAAGAGACATCCACACAGCCTGGCGGAGAAAACCAAAACTTATATTGAGTTGATACGGTTGCATCTCTTCAAGCCGAAGGCTGTCCTCAGACGTGAGACTAGGTTTCCTCCTAGATGGTCTCCGCAACCAGATGGCACGTTCGTAGTTAATGTGGATGCAGCCTTGTTCTCCTCTTCGTCTCGGATGGGGGTTGGCGTCGTAAGAGATTTTCTAGCTGCTTCCAGCCAGTTAATTGTTGATGTTACAGAGTTAGAAATCGCAGAAGCACTGGCCAGATTCGACGTGCAGTTTCCCTCGCCTGTGATAAAGGTCTGGACAAGATCATCTTGGTTTCTGACCGTCTCTCGGTGAAGTCCAAGGTCCCGGACAGATCCCTAGTTGGATTAGTAGTTGAGGACATCAAACTTCTGCTTTTTTCTCGGTGACCTTTCGTCATGTTAATCGGTTGTGTAATAATTCAGCCCATACTCTTGCTCGTCGAGCTGAAACTTTTGGTAATCGTGGTGTTGTCACTGATTTCATTCAGGACAAACTTTGTATTGATGTTATTTGATCAATAAAGTGCTGAATTCTTAAAAAGAAAAAAAAGAAAAAACACCGATCGACCACGCACGCTTGCGGGAGCTGCTACTACAACCAAAAAGAAACACAAAAACTCGCAGGAGCAGCGCAATCGCTTTGGCAACGCAACGGATCTGTAGGCGGCTCCACGCTCCACAGCGCGCCGAGGCGAACGAGCAGCTTCCATCGGCAGCGCCCCCTTGCGCCGGCCGCCACGACGTTCTATACTCTTTGACTCGGGGCTTATCGGCGCCGTTGCCATCCCCGCCGGTTCAAACCACGCGCCCGCCGCCACTGGAGCTTGCTGCGTCGGCCCGTGAACAGGAATTTCGCCGCCTCGTCGTTCCCGCCGCCTCCACTGCCGCCGCAAGGGTGCGCGATTGCGCCCTCGGTTGTCAACTTGTAAGCATCCTCTGCTCTCTTCTCATAGCTTTTGCGATGAATCTTCAAATGTAACCGGGAGTTGGCATTTCGGAGATTACTTTTTCGAACTCGGCGCCTGATTACCGATTGTCTCAACGAATCCGGTAACTGGTTCAGCATAGTTTTGGATTGCAGGCATTAGGATGACCGGGTTAGTACGTTACATTTTACTGCATCGTGCGCCTTAGAGCTGTTCGATGAAATGTTGAGCTTAGACGTGGTGATTATAAACTGCTTTCTTCCAGGATGTTTCGAGATTTTCAGCTTTGGATACTTTGTATTTTCCCGCTTAGTGAACACATGCTTCTACTCTTGCCAATGTGCATCTTTTCAGTGCCGAATCAAGTATCTAAAGCAGAACATCTCGAACAATCATGGAAGAAAGCGCGTTTATAATCGCTGCATCAAGCCTAAGAATTCATCAGACAACTCTAAGGCACATGGCTTGGACTATTGATGTACAAGCATATGGCAACAAACAGAAAATAGAAACGGGACATGGTGTATTGTATCTGCCCGCTTTGTGAAATAGCAAGGTTCTACTGTGCCAGTGTGCATCATTGGGTGCCAAAGAATCACCATATTCGGTTCTTGTTTTCTGTGTGTTGCCAATTGCGTGTACAGCAGTAGTGCAAGTCATTTGATGCTTCCTAAAATTGTATAATGTGCATGGCTTATGTATGATTTCTTTATGTTTGGCCTCTTCTTTGTTGCAGTGTTACCAGTGGACATTCAGAGAGAAAATTTGTTTGCCATCTGGTTTTGCGCTTGTGGATGTTTGGGTGCCTATGATTGAGTAAACCATGCGGGGAAAACTTTGGATAAGTTTTTCTCCCTTCCTTTCCAAGCGTTATTTCTCTACCTGTCGGAATTCTTCACTGTCTCCATCTTCGTCGAGCTCTGCGATACAGCCATGGCTCTTTGTTGGTCTGGGTAACCCTGGTGAGAAGTACCAATCCACCAGACACAATGTAATTTCTACTTCACATCTTTCATATGAAATTCTGCGGCTCGGCTTTATGCTCAGATTATCTTCCATTGTTTTGCCTTGCAGGTTGGGTTTGATATGATAGATGCATTTGCAGAGTCTCAGGGCATATCCATGACCACACTTCACTTCAAAGCACTATTTGGTGAAGGTTTGGCTTCATCCATATGCCCCCAGCAAGGATGTTTCTCTTTAATTTTGAGTAACGGATACTCTGTTTTCAAACTGCAAGGGGTTGAATTGAATTGAAGGTTCTGTCCTATCCATTGATGCAGGGATGATTGATGGTGTCCCTGTTTTGCTTGCCAAGCCTCAAACATATATAAATCTCAGCGGTGAATCTGTATGTAACACATTTGGAAGTCTTTGCATCTCTAATATATGATTTCTACATTGCTATACTTTTTTTCTTGTCATGCAATTCATTTTAACTGTCTTGACTCGACTGTGTGTGTTATGACAGCTTGTTAAATACTTGTGATGCTGACAGCCCTCTCCTTTTCTCCCTTATTACAGGCTGGTCCCCTTGCTGCATATTATAAACTTCCACTTCACCGTGTCCTAGTAGTACGTGTTTATGTTCTAACCTTCCTTTCTACCTTATATGATGATCTGACTTCTCTGTTATATGAGTTTCAGGCATACGATGACACAGACCTGCCATGCGGAGTTCTCCGTTTACAACCAAAAGGAGGATATGGGCGTCACAATGGGTTAGTAAACCTTACTGTAATGTGCCTCGTGAACTTTTTATTTCTGTGTCAAAAGTTTGGAAAGGGAAAACCATGTGTACATGTGTTTTGTTTAAATACATAAACACAAAGCGGCAGGTGTGTCGGTTTGAAATGGCAGGCCATATTGAGCTGGTAAATAATATGGTGTTTTCTTTTGATGAAGCAGAGATGACAGAACTTCTCTTACAGTTCTGTAGATAATTAGTACTCCCTCCGTCTCAAAATAATTGTCTCAAAGTTAGACAAAAGTGGATGTATACATCCACTTTTGTCTAACTTTGAGACAATTATTTTGAAACGGAGGGTGTACTTGCATTACTTGTTAGCTGTTGTGTTTCTGCATACACCTTTGTTGTTCATTTCATCATGTCGTCATGATCGTTTTAGTTTTTTCTACTTGCTTCCACTTGCGTTTTACATAACCTTTTATGTCCAGTCAGTTATCAACAATAATCTTCCAAACCTTACATTCTATAATCAGTGCGATGGAGTGCTCCCTCTTTAAGTTTTTTTTTTTTTGTGTGTGTGTGTGTGTGTGTATAGAAAGCACGATTACTTCCCCTGGATCCATCTGGTGTCTGTGGATAAGTGCTTTCTTTTATCTTGATATGAAACATTCACCCTGTTTGTTTATCAGGTTGAAGAGTGTGATCTACAATTTCCGCAAGAACCGAGAATTCGGCCGATTAAGGATTGGTAGGTTCGACAACTGCAGGATTCAGATTTTCTTTCCTTTTTTCTAGACCAAAATCATAGTTTGGCTTATGTGTAGGAATCGGTCGTCCGCCTGGTCAGATGGATCCCAAAGCGTTTGTGCTGCAGAAGTTCAATAGGACCGGCCGAGAACGTGTAATGATCTCCATTGCTTCTGCCCTGTCGTTGTAGCCTAATGTTATATTTATTTCAGTTGTGCTTTAGTTCTTAATAGTGAATTAATTTGGAAACACGTGGGTCAGTTTGTTCTACTGGTGGATGATTCTCTAGGACTGTTATGGGTACACTTATTGGCTATATTCCTTATATAAGCAAGTCCTATATTTAATCTTCAGTTAAGCATCAACAAACTTGTACAATGCGTCCTGCAAAGGACAAACACATTATCACGATACGTTTACTTAGTTATGTGAATTTTTATATGGTCAATAAAAAGATATTGTGGTTCAAACCTGAAGATATGTTAAGAAACGCTCGAAGAGGGTCGGCAACTCGAAACACTGTAAATAGGTTTCTAATTTGACTAGGACCGGATTCCTGATGCTTGTACATCTTTTGGTTTGAACCTAGATGGATTCGGCCATAAAAGAGGGCGCGGACATCCTGAAGATGGTGGTCAGCAAGGGTCTGACGGAGGCGGCGAGGCTGGCGAATGTGGAGCAGAAGTATAAGCACCTGGTGTCGCATGACGAGCAGTTCTAAAGGTGGTCATGGACACGCGTGTCCTGGGACGTGCTCAGCAGCTTCAAGGTTCTGAAATCTGTAAGGTTCCTATAGTCTAGAGATGCTGGCCGTAGAAATCTGAAAGTTTAGAGTTGGAAACGTATAAAGCTAGCCGGCCATGCATGTGTATCTGGAACATGCTCACGGTGTAATCTGAGTTTTTTTTTACTAAGATGTGCCAGAAAGAAATGCAATGTGTTTTGTGTGCGCACACGTGCAGAGCAGAGCCTACGGCGGCAGTTCCCGTAGTTGAGCGCGCGGCCGTGGGTTTGCTTGTCGAGCCGCAGGCCGACTCGATCGGCGGTCACCTGTCCCCTCTCACCGCTTCACCCGGCGGCGCCACCTGTACCCCCTCACCGCTGCAAACGCAACGGACACCCTTGTCTTTTCCCGCCAACGCACACACGGACCGGCAGCTACAAATAGAGAGCCGTAGCTCGCAGCTCATCGCGGCAGCTCGATCACCCCGGTCAAGGAGATCAGCTGGAGCTAGCGACAATTAATGGAGGCCGCCGTCGAGTACCTCCTCCTGCCCCTGCTCCTCGTCTGCGCCATCCTCTCCCTGCTTCACATTCTCCCGGCCTTGAAGGCATCCAAGAAGGCCAGAACCGGCGCGTCCGGCCGGCTCCCGCTACCGCCGTCCCCGCCGTCCGTCCCGGTCATCGGCCCGCTCCTCTGGCTCTGGCGCGCGCGCTCCCGCCTCGAGCCGGCGATCCGCGACCTGCACCGCCGCCACGGGCCCGTCCTCACCCTCGGCTTCCTCTCCCCGCGCCCAGCCATCTTCGTCTCCGGCCGGCACGTCGCCCACCGCGCGCTCGTCCAGCGCGGGCCCGCCTTCGCCAGCCGCCCGCCCGCCATCGCGCCATTCGTCGTCCTCACCTCCGCCCAGCGCACCGTCAGCTCCGCGCCCTACGGCCCGCTCTGGCGCTCTCTCAGGCGCAACCTCGCCTCCGGCGTCCTCCACCCACACCGCGTCGCCCGCACCTTCGCTCCCGCGCGCCGCTGGGCGATCGCGCTCCTCGCCTCCGACCTCGAGGGAGAGTCGTCGAGAAGCCAGAGTGGGGAGGTGACCGTGGTGGAGAGCCTCCAGTTCGCCATGTTCTCGCTGCTCACCTACATGTGCTTCGGGCGGAGGCTGCCGGCGGGCCGTGTGCGCGCGATCGAGGCCGTGCAGCGGGAGCTCTTCTCCTCCTACATCGGTTTCCAGGTCTTCGCGTTCTGCCCGGCGCTCACCACGCGTCTGTTCCGGCGGCGGTGGCGGAAGGTGTTATCCATCCGGCGTAGACAGGAGGATATCTTCCTGCCGCTGATCAACGCCAGACGAGAACTAAGCAGCAGTGTGACGGCTAATGGAGACGGCGAATGCGGCTGCTTATCGTACTGCTACGTTGACACGCTGCTCGCGCACCGGCTCCCCGAGCAGGAGACGGAAGAGGGTGCAGGCGGCGAACGCGAGCTCACCGACGCCGAGATCGTGAGCCTCTGCACCGAGTTCCTCACGGCGAGTGTCGACACCACGGTCACCGCGCTGCAGTGGATCATGGCGAACCTCGTCCGGCAGCCAGAGATCCAGGCCAAGCTCCGGGACGAGATCGACGCGGCGATCGCCGACGACGGCGAGGAAGCCGTCACCGAGGAGGACCTGTCGAGCATGCCGTACCTGAAGGCGGTGGTCCTTGAGGGACTGCGGCGGCACCCTCCGGCGCACTTCTTGCTGTCCCACGCCGCCGCCTCGACGTCGGATTCCGAGGATGCGTCCCTGGATGGGCTCCGCGTGCCGGCGGCCACGTCGGTGAACTTCTCGGTGGCGGACGTGTCGCTGGACGAGGAAGTGTGGAGCCAGCCAGAGGAGTTCAGGCCGGAGAGGTTCCTGGATGGCGGGGAGGGCGCCGGGGTGGACCTGACGGGGAGCCGGGAAATCTGGATGATGCCGTTCGGCGCCGGCCGGAGGATCTGCCCCGGCATGGCGCTCGCGCTGCTGCACCTCGAGTACTTCGTGGCCAACCTCGTGACGCGATTCGAGTGGTCGGCGGCAGGTGACGATGACGTCGACCTCGCTGAGAGGCCGGAGTTCACCGTGACCATGGAGCGGCCGCTTCGCGCGCGGGTGGTGCCGAGACGCCGCCGTCTAGTTCGGCCAGTCTGATTGTATGTAATGCATGGAGTAATGATCACCTTAATTACGTTCGAACTATATTAGTACTGAGTGCAGCACGTACTGTCGTATCAAGGCATCAAGTGAGATATGTCGATCGTGCATGATTTAGAATACGAGATGGACGGTGCCAAGTGAAAAATCGTCCCAAACGAGCCGAGTGTAGCACATTTAATCGACAAAGAAATATTTAACTCATTCAAAGGCAAACTCCGGTGACAAAAGAAATAACATAAGGTAAACTAAAGAAAATGGGTGTTGCTGTAATTGAACAATGGAACATTATGGGTATCTCGACCAACATTTTTTTTTTTGCGGGTATTTTTCCCCTGGAGATGGAAAATTCGTCCACCCGGTTTTATTAATTTACAAATTCTCCCTCAGCTAGTTAAAAAAATGAAATTGGCTGATATCATAACGATATTAGGTAGTATAGATATCATTATGGGGGAAGTTGACCGTTGAAATGATAATAGATAGGGTAGAAATAGAAACTATCAATTTTTTTTCGAAATCGGAATTATTAAAAGAAGTCTCTGGACTCATATCGATTCTACCCATTTTGAGCCTCCTTTTGGGAATCACAATAGAGGTACTCGTAATTGTGTGGTTAGAAAGAGAAATATCTGCATCGATACAACAACGTATTGGTCCTGTGTGTATGTTGGCCTTAGACCCCCCCCCCCCCCCCCAACCGAAGAGGACTTTTTTTCCGTCGGCGCGCCGTTTTTCGCCCCACAGGACGCTGATCTGCCGGGTTAGACCAAAAATAATCAAGACTATCCTTAGGGAAAGAAAAGTAGGACATAAAGGGTTAAAACTTGCTCCACTAGTCCATGAGAGAGGGGCTGTCTATACTACATGGTAGACCTCTTCTCCCATCCTCCTTAACGGTGGGATTCTTTCTTCTTGGGTCTTCACTTTGACTTTTATATTCACCTTTCATTTGAGTTGTTGATTAATGCCAAGTGTTTAGGTTGTGTTGACTTGATTTGACCTTGATGATTTTGCAGCTTGTGTGTAATTTAGGCTCGGGTGGGATCCCTAGGTAGGATTTAGCTATTTCCACAACATAAGTCCCCTTGACCTATAGTCATAGTTGTAGCCACGGGTCAAAATATTAGACCATGAATGCTATTTCTTCTTCCATATGTTTTTTTTTTGAAATTCTTCTTCCAAATGTTGGCCGAGGGGTTTGGTCTTCTAGGTTTCCTCTTGGGGAGATTCTTAATATGCATGGACAAATTCCTAGGTGATATGGTGGTATCCTAAGGCAAACATAGATGCAAACGAAGTGGGAGGGTACTTAGGAACGCCATATGGCCTTTTTTTTTATCTGTGAAGTTTCCTATTTTCTTGATGCTTTTTGGATTTAAAGGAGATCTTCCGGAAATACAAGGGAAAGACAAAACCTTTCCGTAGAGGGAAAAGAGGGGATGCGTAAAGGCCCCATTCTTCTCAAAATTTCGAGATTTTATTTTATTTTTCTCATGACTCCCTATATTTCCTGATTTTTTCCTATCCCTAGAATCTATTGAACTTCCCATCCTTGATGTATTTTTTTTTTGATATATTGGGAACTTTGGTGTTTTGTAAGAAGCTCACTCCTGCTACGTGCTCACTGGTGACCAAAGTTATGTCGTTTAGGTGGCTACAGAGGACGTGTCGTCAAGTGGCATTGGCTACATGGAGAAGTACATCTGGGTGGACATCTAACACTACACCACGTGAGGAGAAAGCCATTAAGGAGGATAACACGTGCCCAAATGAATTTCTACAACAATTCAAGTATGAACAAGAAATTCAAGGATGAAGAAGAATAAGGCCACACCAAGAGAGCTCAACAGGGTACTTGAAAACCTTCAGTGACATGAAACACACATAGAACAACAACGTTTGGTCGCCATCGACAACTTCATGCACAAAGCATAGTGATACGCGCACATCTCCCTCGACTCAGACCTGATTGAGGCCGAGGCCATTGTTGAGAAGCTAAAACATATCACCGTCCACTCTGCAATCCACCTCCAGATCATCAGTATGTCCTACTACAACAGCTCTTGAAAGGATCGGTATTGGTCAAAACAATGAGGGGGGTGAATAAGGTGACTAAATTTTTTCTAAAAACCTATACAATTCAATCACAAGGTTATCTAGATGTGCATCTAGGTTATCAACCTATGTGACAAGGTACAAGATAAACAAGTTACATCAGAAACGAAAATCGTCAAGGTAAAGGCACGAGATAACCACAATGGTGGAGACGAGGATGTAATTCACGAAGCTCCTTCCACAATGGAAGTACCTCTTCGTTGGACGGGTGTGGTGCGACAAACAGGGACGGAACCAGGAGTGCAAAATAAGGGGGGCCAAGTGCATACTAAATAATATAAAGGGGGTACATTTAGCTAAATTTGAGTGAATTTAGTGCTAAAGTCTACAAATTAGTTAAGGGTTTCAGAAAAATTTGCTCCATGGGGGAGGGGGGCATGGCCCCAGCCCGGCCCCTGCTGGTTCCGTCCCTGGCGACGAAGTCTCACCAATGCCACAAAGGCTCACCCTATTCTCGTCGAGTTTCCTCCATAAAGGAAGACCCAATCCACTAGCATGCACTTGAAGGCGGAAAGCGGATCTTTACAACAAGGGTGGGGCTATCTCTACAACTCAATTGGAGGCTCCAAACACCACCACAAAACTTCACAACACCAAGGACGATATTAAAGGAAGCAATCTCCTGTCTAGGGTTCGAAGAACAGAAGGGTAAATATTTCCTGAAAGGAATGAGAGGAAAACCAATTTTGGGCTTGGTGAAAGGTAGATCTAGGTCTTTTTACTCAATTCCTGGAAGGCATCATTTTTTGGTGGCTGGAATGAAATTCCTAGGCATTTAATAGCTCGTCTTAATGGTGGAGAGGAGGTCAGCGAAGACCAGCCTCCCAAGGTAGAAAAAGGTCATTTATAGGTCCCACCAAAATGTTACTGTTTCTGCAATTGGGGGATCGGAAGTTTCATCCCACGAGAAATATTTCGAATACATTCAGGCTTATTTTTGGACCCCCCCCCCCCCACCCAACAGAGGGTTGCACCACTCATGCATGCCACATTGGACGGGGTGGAAAAATCCCAATATGGAAACATCCAGTGTCCAAGTCCAGAAGTTTCAGTGTCTAACCACTAGAAGTTCCGGTTAGGGACACACCTAAAGTTTCCAAAATTTCGGTGTTCTTGGGTTTTTTTTTTCACTCCATAAAAATAGGATGGCTAGTGTACGTGTGTGAATTTTGTGTACGTTTAAAATTTGATTCCAACACACCTGCCAACATGCAACTCCTATTGATAGTACGTTTTTATATTTACAAAAGACATTTAAAACAATGAAGGCCGTCTTCACTATTTTCACTTTTAAGGGGTCGAAAACCGTCTTATGCATTCAATTGAATCATCTAAAAATCGCTTGGCACAAGGTTATATAAAAACAGTGTTGTTATCAGCACCAAAACCACTTAGGGAGAGAAATGCCCTTTGAGCTCTAAGAGAGACATTGAGTGTTTATACCAGAATGAGCTAATCCTGTGGGAACCCGAGTCCATTCATGAGCTTGGCGGGCACCCCAACGATGAATACATTGACAATTTTCGTTACCCCTTCCTCTTAAGAGAGTGCAACGATGGGTTCCATGATACTGACTGAACGCCAAGCCCTACAATAGGCAAAAATTACCTAGTTTTATTAGTATGGTTTATAAAATTACTATGTTCCTCGATTGTGTGTTGTAGATACTTATCTTAGGCTATGTTACGTGCATGTTGATACTTACGCTTTAGCTGGTCGACCTTATTTATGATAAGCCTAACAGGTGTGAGCTAGGACACACATCACGAGACTAGTTGTTATCCGACCTTAGCAAGTGAATACTGGAATATCCCAAACTAAAACTAAAACTAAAACTAAGTCTAGAGCATGCAGGAACAATTATTGGTTGAAGTGCCGACCACGAGCCTGTAGTCATATTAGTATGAGCGTTGGAGCTAGGAGATGGTCAAGACACACTCACTAGCTCTACAGATCATTGTGATGTCTAAAACTTGTAAAAAATTACCTTCAATTATGCACAATTATCATGATTAATTGTTTGTTGCTAGTCTAGTAACTATGGTAATGTAACTGGCGCCATGAGAAAAAATAGTTGACACGTAACATTATGGGATCTAGTTTTTAATCCCTTGTCAAGAAAACTCACCGATGTGTAAATAGACCGCTAATCAAAATAACGGTTTAAAAGATAAATTATTTTGATTTTCAAATTTAGCAAGATGATGTCATCCATGATATGACGGATTTGATTTTTTACATACAAGTAGTGCTCTCTTTTTTTAGATAAAACAAGTAGTGCTCTCTTTAGGGAAAATCGCATGCAAATTGCCGCGGCATAGAAAGGGACGAAGGTGGGGCGAATCTCGATCTACCCAGATTTTCGCAGGAAAGATTGGGGAAACCACAGCATCGTGGACTTCATGGTTCTTAAATTGTTCTCATGCATAATTACAAGCCAAATAGTTTTTTTTTTTTTTTTTTTGCGGGAACAAGGCAAATAGTGTACGTTACAAGCTACGGCGTACAGTTTTTTTCGTACGTACAAGCGGAGGATATCTATACAATACAACTTATACAAGCTTAGGTGATGTGGCGGGAATATAAGCTTAGGTGATGTGGCGGGAATATAAGCTTAGGTGTGTGCAACAAAAAAAAAAGCTTAGGTGATGTGGCGGGAATATAAGCTTAGGTGATGTGGCGGGAATATATAAGCTTAGGTGTGTGCAACAATTTAAAGACGAGGCGTGGCGGTACCCAGCAAATAGTCCGCCGTGAGAGGCTTGAAGACATGCTGCTCGTCCGACTCGAGCGCCGCCGCAAGGCGCGGCCATATGTAGGCGTTGATTATCCATGACCCGCCGGAATCTCCTGAGCGTACGGATATGGATAGCAGGGACGAGCAGTACCTCCCGACGGTGGGGATGACGGGCATGACCAGGGAGGCCTGGCCGAAGCCAAAATCTGTGTCCGCCAGGGAGGAGGGCAATAGCGTCTGGGCCACCGTCGGGCTGCCGAGCCCGGCGGTGGACGTCTCGATGAACTTGGCAGCCTTATGCACCTCCACCCAGTCGACCAGGTCCTGGTACAGTTGGTCGTAGTCTCTGGCTGCGATGGCCTCCCGCACCATCGCCGCCACCTCCGCGAGCGGCCTGCTCAGCACCGTGTCCACGGCCGCGTCCCCAGCCACGTAGGACCTGACGTTACCCGCGTACTTGCGAAGCGCGTCTCGGAGCTCGGGGCACGACAGCCGGTTCCGCCCGTTCACATACCACACTAGGCGGCAGCGCTTGTCGGCGTCCGCTAGTCGCGCCGAGGTGCCCACGACTCCCGCGAGGACCTTCCATAGATACGCCGACACGGCCTGGACGCGCGTCGCGCGCTGTCCGTCGGCGCTTGCCATCACGCGCAGCCTGGCCATGTCGCGCTCCTCGACGTAGTAGAGGCGCTCGACGAAGCTCTCCTCGGCCGTCAAGGCGTTCACCATGCGCTCCTGATCCCACGGCATGAACATTCCGGCGACGGAGGAATCGTACGACGGCGAGTCGCGAGGACGGAAGAAGAGTGAGCGGTCATGCATCGGGGCTCCGCCGGAGATGACCCCCGTCCGCACTAGCTCAGACCACATCCTGACGAGCATCATCCCGAAGCTCCCGTCGCCGATCAGGTGGTGCGTGGCCCACACCACGGCGAAGCCGCCGCAGGCGAACGATATTAGCTGCACCGACAGCGCCACTTCCTCGGCGTACGGGATCTGCATCTTCTTCGTAGACTCCCGTGACAGGCGCCAGTTCAAGGCGCGCAGCTCCACCCCGATATCTCCTACGACGAGCTCGGCGCCTTGGTTGCCGCAGTGGAGCTCGGGGAGGCTGGAGCTCGGATTGAACACGATTCGGCCGGCCATAGGGAAGAAATAGTTCAGGAAGGATGGCAGCTGGGATTCGAAGGTGGCCACAACGGCACTGAATCCGCTAGTAGGAGGCTTGGGGTAGACGCATGTGATGGAATATTGTACGTCGTTGATGAGGTCGAGATTGGAGAAGCTGGCCACCTGCGGCTTGATGGAGGAGTCAGAGGCCTTCACCACACGGCGGCTCACCACACGTGCAGCCATTGCTTGATTTGTTGCAAGCTCTGTTCCTTCGGTTCTTCTTATGAAAAAAGCTCTCAACCTTAGTATGGCCAGTCACAAGTGCATCTCGCTGTTCGCCTATATGCATGGTCGCCTTTTGTTAGGACGCGTACTCTTAATCACAAGACAAGAGAGGATTTTTTGAGCTCTCCTGCAGATGTGCATCTCCTGTCTATTACTGTCCGCCAGTTTTGCATCACGAATTCACGATCCGTACATCCGCTCGAAGTTCTCTTTTGTGTTTCTCGAAAACAGCAAAAAAAAAACTACCTCAACGATAATTTTCCAAGGGGCCCCGCTACCAGAGGCTCCAAAGCCTTCACACTATCAAAGACGAATTATGATGAGAAATGTTCTATATACACGGATACAAGGATAACATTAAAGTGTCAAAAGAAAACTACCTCAAAATTGCGACAAAGCTTGTTTCCTGCTGAAAGTGCATTTATACCCTTAATACTCCCTCCAATCGGGAAATTGTGGCGTGGAAAATGGCCTAACGAATTGCAAATCTGTAGTACTCCCTCCGTGTCAAAATAAGTGTCGTTGAAATGAGTTAAAATGGATATATCTAGCACTAAAATATATTTATATGCATCCATTTCAATGACATTTATTTTATACAAATGGAGTACAACCTCCAACATTTACTCCCTCCGTCCAGGTTTTTAGGTCCTCTACCAAAAAAACTATTTGTCTAGAATTACACTCCAAATAAGGCCCATTTGCATTTAATTAGAAGTTTAAGTGCATCCTATAATCACTCTCAACCGTAGCCTCCTCCTCTCTCTCCTATATGTTCATGCATGCAATTAATGTTAATTGGCCAATGCATGACTAAATTTTCTCTTCCCACGCCATGCATCAAGCTGGGCAGACTTTTCATTGCCTTACTTAAAAGCTGTAATTAACAGCCGCAATCGCCCATAGGCACAAACTTCCTCCAATAGATTTTTACCTTGGTCGCGCTGCACTTTGGTAGAGGACCTAAAATCCTGGACGGAGGGAGTAATTAGGATAGGAGGGAGTATTATTTTGGTATTTATGATGACAAATTAAATGCACTAATGATGTTACTGTGGGGAGTAACTAAGTAGTAACATCAACGCCACGTAGACAAAAAAATCTGACATGGCAAGTAATTAATGTGGAGAGAGATGGTGGTGGTAACATAGCTAGTTACCATCACATCACAAAATTCAATGCACTATGTGTCTACAACCTAATAAATGATTGTTTGCATGACACCACATGTATGTTACTCCCCACTATGGAGGTAGTAACAACATCATGTTACTACTCTTAGTTACTCCTCACTATGAGCAGCCTAAGTGCATAGGTAGGTTTTTAGTTCCATTTATTTGACTGTCAAGGATGGTCGAGACCTCTTAAAAGTGAAAAGACTAAGATGACCCGTGTTGGAAGCCAAGAGAAAAAGATAGAATTTTCGTTTCTAAGTGTAGGAATCATCTGTAGTGTTAAGAGGGGATCAACCCTGTTATTCTATTGAACTGTTAGATAGAGAAAAATAACTAAAATATAATACTTAATATATGACGAAACATATATGCAAAACACATATCTCAAGTACAAGCAAGTGAAATCCAATTCACGAAATGATTTGATCCATGGATGACATCGTTATGTTAAAGGTTGTAATTCCAACAATACCAAAATCATTACCACAAGGAATAAAGGAGAAGGTCACAAACGCCTATACCATAAAATAGATTTTAGAAGGGTGGTAAAGTACTTGCTCAAGTTCATTCCTATATTTGCCCTCCCATTCACAGAAAGTTCCCGCTGAAGACATGGCAAAGTGTACGACCTTCATCTCCATGAAACACATGATTGTACTTGAGTCCTGATCCAATGGCGTCGCTGTAAAATGTTCCCCTATTCCAGTTTCAAAAAATAATGTCCCCCTAATGGCAGGTGCACATCATGTCATAACTAGCGATTGGGCCTTTGGATTTTCTATACAAGCCGATCTAGGGCGAGCGCTGCACATGCTAGATCTGGGCCAGGTGGGCCCAAATCCGCCAGCGGTGGCCCTACCCGACGGGCTGGTGACCGGGGTCGTTGCTGGTTCTCGCCGGCACGAAGGTGGCTCGCACGGGGTTGGTGGATGCTCTACGGTGCTCGACCGTGGATGGCCAGTCTTGGCCTTCTTGCATGTCTATGCGCATCTACCAGTGATGGAGGGGCGGAGGTAGAGAGGCAGTGATGCGTTAGTGGCCGAGCGCGCCAGCAAGACCGGTTCCAGGCGGGTCTAGGTCTGGCGATTGCACTGCCCTGAGCATGCGGGCCAAATATGGCAAGGTGGGCTGGGTATGTTATTGCTTTGCGGGGCTGGCTAGGCCTGAGCTATATGGGTTCTGCACCCGATGTCTCACCACTTGGCTACTTATGTGCCCTCCTTGTCCGTGTGTTCTCGCTTTGGACCTATGGTTCGTCCTGGTTCTGGTGGCCCTCTCGGGGGTTTCTCGGCATGGACCCTATGGGATAGTGTGACAACCTGACAGGTGTACGGGAGAAATCCTTGCTGACCTTCTCGGCGCGGACATGATAGCCCTTGCGGGTCTTGCCACTCTTCCTTGGAAGGCGTCATGGGTACCCCATCTCCACTCCCCTTCAAAAATAAGTTGTCACAAGAAAACATAGCGTGTTATTTTGTAAAACTAAATCTGGTGCGATATATTGTAAAAAACCATAGTGTGATAACCTCGACCAGTCACAACGTGCCGCGTCTGAGTGGGCCTGGCAGGCGCGCTAGCAAAACAATGGGCATGTTAGGCTCAGGGTCTTGGCTCCTGAGAGCTCCAAGCTCCCCGGCCCACTGCCCACGTTCTTCTTCGGCAAGGATGGCAGGTGTCTCGAGTTAGAGGTGGAGGGGGGAAGCGCCAGGGGCTCCATCTCCCCTTCGCCCCCTCCGCGCCGCGACCCGTCTCCAGACCACAGCCACTTTGAGGATGATGAGGGGCTTTTTCTTCAAATGACGATCCTCCCCCCAGCCCAGGTCGGGATGAGTCAGGTTCTGCGCCCCTCGCGTTGGCTCCCTCTGCCTCTTCCCCCGCTGGTCACCCCACGGGGGTGGCAGCGAGGGTCACGGCTCTGGTTCAGACATCTTCGCGTGTACTGTTCCTCCCGGCCCCGACCACGCTGACTCGGAGTGCGCCGGCCAGACTGGGTCTACCGGAGGGTGTCGCCCCCGCGCGTGCCGACCTGAGTGCAGTTTGTGGACCCCAGTTCTCCCAATACGGCTCCAACCTCTGTGAGGGGCCGGGGTCCATGGATCTCTCGGGACGGATCGCGGCGGCTCTGGACCCTCTCCCGTCTCCGGCCTGAGAGGAGGTGGGCGAGGAGTACTCCTCGAGCGTTGGGTTGGTGGTGCAGGCACCTGAGTCCCCTCGCTCCCCTGGTGTCGTCTGCTACTACAGGTCTCCTGGGACCCCTCCTGCTTCACCCAAGGGGTCCCCTGCGGTGGTCCCATCCATGCCTGCAGTCGGTTCCCTGGAGACAGTCACGGTCTTCCCCGACACTCCCGTTGCTGGCCCTCAGGACCGCCCCGCCCGTCGTCCGTGGGCTCCGCCGTCGTTGCCCACTCGTGCTAGTGCGAGGCTCGCCTCTGCGAGGGTCGGGTGATGGCCAGGCCGAGCCGACGATGACGATGGTGGCGATGCGTCGCGGTGCTGCTCGCGACTTGGGACGGGTACGTATCGACCTTCCTCCGTTTTACCCCCTCTTCCTCCACCCCCTCCGTCTGGATCTCGTTTTTCGGTTCTAGATTCGGTCCCGCTTGCACACTTGGCACAGGTGGCGGCTGATTGTGATATTTTCTTCCGTGGCGAGAAGGGCCCGAGGTGGAGCAAACTGAGGCTCTTCGCGCGAAGGAGATTTATGAGGGGGCCCTCGCTGCTGCTCGTGCTCGGTCTGAGCAGGAGCGGCAGGGCCCTCGACTCCCACTTATCTTGTGCAGCCACATGGGGCCGCTAGTGGAGTCTCTCCTTTACAGGATCGGGAGGCGGTTCCTGAGGCTCCCTCCCAGACGGGGAGGAGGCATGGGAGTCCGTCTAAGTCTACGTCCAGGCCCTCGACCTCTGGTAGGTCCCGATCTGTCCCCCGTAAGGGGACTACCCTCGATTGTATCCAATGAATGTCTCCGCGTTCATTTGGAACATTCGGGGGTTCGGGAAGGACGGGAGGCGACGTCAACTGGTAGAGCATATTCGTGATGAAGACCCAGATATTATTGGTATTCAGGAGACAACTCGTCGGGACTTCTCGATCCCGAAATTGGGAAGTCTTAGCCGCCGTAAGTTTGTGTGGCAATGGCTTTCGGCCACGGGGTGCTCGGGTGGTATCCTCCTTGGTGCTAAGGAGGACACCTTCGATAGAGGATATGGACCGCGGGGAGTTCTTCTTTAGTATGTCATTGATCCATAGACAAAGCAAGTTCTGGTGGGAGGTGATTATCGTCTATGGACCCCGCGGACCACCGTAGGTCCTTCGAGTTCCTAGAGGAGCTGAGGGACAAGGTCGAGCGGTGTCCTAGCCCGGTCCTCGTGGCGGGGGACTTTAATCTGATTAGGTCCCCTGATGACAAGAGCTCAGATAATGTGGACTTCCCTAGAATGCAAATGTTCAATGACTTCATTGCGGACTTGGCCCTCATTGAGATTGAGCGGGTTGGTGCTAGATATATGTGGTCTAATAACCAACCAGCCCCGGTCCGTAGTGTGCTAGACCGGGTTCTGGTCTCGGCGGAGTGGGAAGCGACGTATCCCCTTTGTTCGCTTCGGCCATTACTCGGGTGGGTTCGTACCACTCCCCTGCTCCTTTTAGCGCGGGGGGGGGGGGTGACCCCTAGGCAGAGCCGCTTCCAATTTGAGGACTTCTGGCTGGGTCAGTCGGGCTTCGTGGAGGCGGTTAGGTTGAAGTGGGTTGCCGCGCTCGCCGCCCCCCACGGAACTACAATGCGGTGGATGTGTGGCACTTCTGTGCCAAGACCTCTCGTAAGTTCATGCGGAGTTGGGGGGCCAATCTCGGGGCTGAGCTCCATCGGAATAAAGTCTCCTTGCTCGGCCAGATTCAGACTCTGGATCTTGCTGCCGACGTGGGAGGCCTCAGCACGGAGGAGTGGCTCCAGCATTATGCCCTTGAAGCCTCCCTTATGGAGATTTACAAGGGCGAGGAGATTTTTTTGGCGTCAACAGTCAGCTGAATTGGATTCTCAAGGGAGATTCCAATACGGCCTATTTCCATGCTATTGCAAATGGGAGGCGCCAGAGATGCTCCATCCCAATCCTGTGGGCGGATGGCATCAGGTTGGAGGCGGCGGAGGACCTCTCCGCCCATATCTACTCCTTCTATAAGGAGTTATTCACAGGGGTCCCCCGTCCCGGGGTGGCGCTGGCTGAGGAGACTTGGTCCCATGGGGATGTAGTTACGCAGGAGGAAAACGCGGAACTTCTGCGCCCATTTCTGCCGGAGGAGGTCCGGCGGGCGATCATGGAGATGAAGGCCCATTCGGCCCTGGGTCTGGATGGCCTTCCGGTCTCTTTCTTCCAGTCGTTCTGGGAACCATCCAGGAGGTGATCATGCAGATGTTCCAGGAGTTTTACACGGGAACCCTGGTGATGTCGCGCCTTAACTTTGGTGTGATAACCCTGATCCCAAAAGTTAGTGGGGCCATGGATATCTGCCAATTTAGACCCATCGTAGTGATAAATGTTATCCAGATGATCTTCTCTAAGGTGTTTGCGATGTGGTTGACACCGATGGCAGAGCGCATTACTCACCGCTTACAGTTTGCGTTCCTCAAGGGTCGTTACATCCATGATGGAATCTTGGCGTTTCACGAAATTGTTCATGAGTTGAAGACTTGACAACACAAAGGGGTTTTCTTGAAGCTCGACTTCCAGAAAGCTTATGACCGGTTGGGCTGGTCCTTCCTCCGACAGGTGCTCCAGCGCCGGGGATTTGATGATAGGTTCATCTCGTGGATAATGCAGCTTGTCATGAGCGGCAATACCGCGATTAACATAAATGGGGACATTGGTCCCTATTTTAGATCGCCCCGCGGGGTGCATCAAGGGACCCCATTTCCCCAATGATGTTCGACCTGGCCGTGGATGCCCTTGCAGCCATCTTGGATAAAGCCAAGGAGGCTGGCCATATCTCCGGGGTGGTTGGGCATCTCTCCCAGGTGGTGGTATCACCCATTTGCAGTATGAAGATGACACCATGATTATGGTGGAGGGTGAAGGGTTGGATATTGCCAACCTCAAGTTCTTGGGGATGTGTTTTGAGGCCATGTCGGGCCTCAAGATTAAATTCGATAAGAGTGAGGTGGTGGTGCTCGGCTATCCTCCAGATGAGCAATAACGGATCGCGGACAACCTAAACTGCAGGTTGTCCTCCTTCCCGGTGAATTATCTAGGGGGGCCACTGAGCGATTCTAGGATCCTCATCAAGGATCTGGACCCTATGATGGGGAAGGTGAGGCATAAGGCGGAACCGTGGCGCGCGCGCTTTACCTCCAAAGGTAGCAAGCCCGTGCTGATTGGTTCGTGTCTTTCTAGCATCCCCTCATATATGATGGGGATTTTGTCACGACCCCGGACCCAAAGGTATACATACTGTTATGCGCTCCTAGTCATGGACCCACAAGGGCTTCAGAGTTACCAGCCCCGGCCGCAACAAACAACGGCAGGCAGACCGGATTCATCGGCACGCAGGCCGGATCACCACGGTACTACTCCTTGTGTCCATGCTAGTCATAACCAACTATGCATATCAAAGCGTCCACGAATCGTATGAAACTGAAGGAACGGGACCAAAGCTATACAGAGATGCTATGTGTCCAGAAAGTGCAACAACAATCGAGGGTTACTGGGGTTACCAAGCCCCAGGACGAATCACATCGGCAGGCGTGCTCGAATATGGATCATCGGCTCCACAACCCCTCGACTGCGACAACTATGCAGGCATAGCCAAAACTGTATAACAATGAACTCGAAACCAACAACCGATCAAAGCAACACTCTAGACATGGAAACTGTATTGAGCAGGTATTACTAGAGTAGCTTTACAAGCAGAGATCACACCACCCAACATTACATCAGACAACGGAAGGCAAATTATGTTGCTAAACAACAAGAACCAAAAATTCCTAAGAGGCCGCAACATAAGGCGACGTCCCAGCCCATAGATTCCAGGCTGCTACCTAGGAACCCCAAACTACTCGTCGATGTCCACGTTGAATCACCACCGATGTGAGATCTTCACCTGAACCAAATTTAAGCAAACCTGAGTATGAGAGGTACTCAACAAGACTTAGTTAACCTATTATATATCTGCTATTTCCAGAAAAGGTTTTATGAAGGTTGATTTCCGTAAAGCAAAGTTTATTTCCAAATCGAGGAGGAATAGCACGTCTCAAAGAGTGTTTTTAAAACAGATGAGAAATCTACTCAACTACTTTAATCATCATCTTGTCAACCACCAAAATCATTTCCCAACATATCACATGCTACCAGGATCACCCCTCTCGGCATCTCCGAGGAGGCACCCTTCAATCATTGTCAACATCTTTTACGTCACGTTCAAGTTATCTATGACCTCGTGTCTTCCACCAAGTCGTCCTTAACCGTGGACACGGCTTTCTGAAAGATTTATCCCTGCAGGGTGGTACACTTTATCCACACGTACCATCTGACTCTTAACGCCACATGTACGCTCATTGGGAGCACGGCAGAGGGTGGCTGGCCACGACCTTTACTTTGTCGAGACCTATCCATGAGTCAACCCAAACAGGGCCACCCCGTCGACAGGGAGTTGGCCACCTCCTGACGGCACCTGTTCTGTGAGTCGGGATCAAGATCCGTGTACGTCCATCACTTGTCCCGTTCACGCCCTAAACACCTCCAAAAGGTTTTTGACTCACACGTAGATGGAACTCCCAAACTACGTGACTCACAGGTAGAACCAAACAAGTTAGTTAGTCGAGCGCGGTCTGTTAGGCCCCACGTGTGGTTGCACGCTCAGTCTTGGTTTTCGCGGCGAGACCTTAATCCTAGGGTTGGCAAGTACAGGACAAACAACCACTTGCTAAGTGGCCTCCCATCCAAGCCTTAGTCAGGTTAACCACACAATGCTCATCTCTTCACGTCATCATATCATACTAGGTTATCACAGCTCTGATTCATCAACCGGATGGAGCAGAGGTAACAAATATGTATGACTAAGCGAATCATATGTGAGGCTCTGGCGATGCGCACAAGCAAGTCTATGGCGGCTAGGAGCAGTAGATCAGGATATTGAGGCAATACAGTATATAGGTGAACTATATCTACTGACATCAAATATTTTGGAATCGAATGCAAAGTACGAGAATCAAATGATGTTGGAAAACCTATATGAGCAGATAAGAGGTTATGCTTGCCTTGGTTATAAGAAAACCAGATAAAGACTTCAGGAATAAGTGCTTGACTTGTCGGTTAAGATCAAGTATTCGTCATGAAACTGCTTGCCTTCTCTTCGGAGTCACATTCTACCGAGGGGGAACAAACACCGAAACAAGAAGAACAACAATCAACACATGGCATCGATGCAATGCGCAATATGTATGCATGAGCAAGTTTAATGCATTGAAATAAAGCCCTAAACATGTTCGATGGGTTGCTAGGGTTCGTACGTCAATTATGCACTTTTACTGAAATTATCAAGAAATAGACCCCGGAGGGCGATTCGGGTGATTATGAAAGTGAGTATAATTTTAAAATCTCAAATGGGTTTGAAAACACCATAACTAGATTGCACTTGTCATTTTGAGCAATTTGGTATATAACTTTTAATTTTCTAATTTTATTGAATAAAAACTTATTTTCTCTATTTTAAATGAATTAAACAATATTAAAATAATGTTCAATTTTTAACTTTGTCAAACATGTATGAAAATGACATAAACATGTAGATTACATTTTTTCTAAACATAACCATATCTTTATTTTATTTTTCTGAATAATATTTTGGAAGATATTAATTTTACAATTTTGTATTATTTTCTAGAATTTAAATACACAGAGGGGTCCACGTGTCAGTGCCTATTTCTGTTTATTATGGAATAAATCAAATAAAACCACAGGGGCTGACAGCCAGGCCCCACGCTGACATCACTGTGACGACATGATGACGTCGGCGGTGGCCGGCAGTGGCTCTGTTGAGCTCGTCGGGGCGGCTGGGGCCGAATTGGCTTGCGCGATGGCGTGCTCTCGACGCACCCTGACACGTTGCGTCGGTTGGTGACGGCGGTTGGACCGTAGGGTCGCCGGAGCAGCCGCGACAATGCAGACGGCGGCGGCCGACGGCGGTCAACGACGCGCGGCCGAGGACGTACGCAATAGAGAGGGAGGAGGGGTGTAGGAGCATGTGTGGCTCACCGAGAGCATGATGGTGGTCTCGGGGAAGCAATACGAGGTCGGGGACGACCAGAATTGGCCATGGCGTTGGTGGCCGGAGGTGGAGACAGCGACGAATTCCCGGCCATCCAGAGCTTCTCCGCTCGAGCGAGTACACGAGGAAGGGGAGGGGAGGTAGGCGGAGCTGGGAGCAACGTCGGTTTGCCACGGGGTCACCGGAGACGACGGCGGTAGGCGGTGGCCCGTCAGGTTAGGGTTTGCTTCCGGGAGGATACAGAGAGCGAGGGCGCTGCGAGAGGGGAAGAAGTGTGGGGGCACGGCATCGTCGTGGCCTTCTCACCCGCGCACGGAAGGCTAGCAGGTCGTGGCGGCGGCCCTCCGGCGAGGTGCTTGCCTGCCTGGCTGGAAGACAAAAGGAATTTTTGCGAAAAACCCCTGGACGTTTCCAAAATTACAAAGGAGCCCTTCTGCCTTTAAAAACAGCAAGCAATTTGAATGTTTGAGGGCCTTTTTGCTAGGAAAAAAATTAGCAAAAATACATTTTGGAATCCTCACAAAATTTCCAACAAAACCATATCTTGGTTTACCAAATTTGAAAATGTTTTTAATTCGAATTTTGGGTGACCACTTTAAGTGGTTTTTGTCAATTCTTATTAAATTCAAATTCAAATTTGATTTAAATTTTACATGCATGCTATGCCATGAACACAACACCACCAACCCTTTATAAGCAAAAGTGGGATGTTACAGATTTACTCCTTACCTGAAGGGGTTCATGCTTTCTTCGATAAGGAGCTCTCCAGGGTCTTCTGGCAGGATGCTAAAGGGAAGCAGAAATACCACATGGTTAAGTGGGCTGATGTGTGCGCCCCCAAGGATATGGGGGGTATAGGAATTTTGGCATCCCTTAAAATGAATGCCGCTCTCTTGCTCTGGTGGGTATGGCGCATTCTGCGGGATGAGGGGGGCCTATGGCTTCAGCTCATCAAAGCCAAATACTTCCAAGAGCGCCCGCTTCTTGCCTGTGATCGACATGAGGGATCCCTATTCTGGAGGTCCATCCAGTCAATCAAACAGGATATTAGAAAAGGGGCGCAGTTTGGCATTGGCGACGGGCGGGGTATTAGGTTCTGGCTTGACCCGTGGCTGCGGGAGCGGCCACTACAGCAGGAGTTCCCGAGGCTTTTCACGATTTGCTCTGATCCATCCCAGCTGGTGGCTTCGGCAGCCCAAAATGGGAATTGGACCATCTCGTTCCGACAATCATTTGGGCCACCGGAGACCCTTGCGTGGGACGAACTTAGGGCGGCTTTGCCGGAGGAACTTCCAGGGGGCGGGACCAGGTATTCTAGTCCTTGACCCCTTCGGGGACGTTCTCGGTCAAATCCGCATATAGGGCCCAATTCTCTGGGGCCCGTAGTGAAGGGTTCATGGCATAGAAAACAAAAAATTTCCTACGCGATAGACACCCGAAGGGCCAAGATCTAATCTAGGAGATGTAAGCAACGGGGAGAAAGAGAGTCTTAAGGACAACATACGCTCGAAGACACAAAGAGTTACGAGATCAAATCTCGTTGGTGATGTATTCGTACTCACATCGATCTAAAGATCGCGAAGATGAGCGCTGCAATCCGGTAGCGCTTCCACACTCGGTCACACGTACAGCTCAATGACGACCTCCGTTCCCTCAATCCAGCGGGGCAGCGGAAGTAGAGGATCCCTTGGAAACCAGCAGCATGACGGCGTGGTGTGGTGGAGAAAACTTCGTTCAGGGCTTCGCCAAGCGCATGAACATGAGGTGGATCAGCGGGAGGATGGAGATGACACCAAGTTGTGTGTGGAGAGAGAGGTCTAACCCCTCTTTATATAGGAGGGGGAGGTAGCCACGAATTTTTGGTGCCTCCACCTCTCCCCTCATCATGTGGGTGGAGTCTCCACTCAACCCACTCATTCTCTCATCAATTCCCACTCAAAATTCCAAGGGTTTTCTTTAATAAATAAATAAAACAATTTTAATTCTTTATTTTAATATTTGTTAATCCTATTAACAAACATTAACACATACCCCCTTGAACTATTTGTTAATCAAACATTAACATATACCACCTTGAAATATTTCAATATTCCCCGAAACAATTCCGGTGACTATTTCAATATTCCCCAAAACAATTTCGGTGTTGTCCAAACTTTTCTCCGATATTCCGTATCCACTCAATCGCGTCATCAAACCTTAAGTGTGTCACCCTAAGGTTCGTGAATAATGTAGACATGATCAAGACACCTCTCCGATCAATAGTCAACAGCGGGACCTGGAGATCCGTAATGACTCCTACACATTCAACGATGAATCTAGTGATCGTGTGAACCATAAACGTCGTGAACTATTCCCTTTGTCTCGCGATATTTTACTTGTCCGAGATTCGATCATTGGTATCAACTATACCTTGTTCAATCTCGTTACCTGACAAGTACTCTTTTCTCGTTTCCGTGATATGACATCCTTGTGATCATATCACGTGCTTGCAAGCGGTGTCGATGTGATATCACCGAGAGGGCCCAGAGTATATCTCTCCGTCATTTTGGATGGACAAATCCCACTCTTGATCCATGATCCTCAACTAATACTTTCGGAATACCTAACGGCACCTTTATAGTCACCATGTTACAGTGTGACGTTTGATGACATCAAAGCACCCTTCCGGTACCAGTGATTGGCATGATCTCATGGTCTAAGGAATAAGTTACTTCGTGTGCAAGATATAACAATATAAACTAAATGACTTGATCGTATTGTTATCTTGATATTGGGTCTATATTCATCACATCATTCTACCAATGACATGACCCCGTTATAAACAACATCCAATGCTCATGATCAGAAAACCTTGATCATCTATTAATAAATGAGCTAGTTAAAAGAGAGGCTTTACTAGGAACCATTTTTTGTTTATTAAACACACATGTATCAACGTTTCCGGTTAATACAATTCTATCATGAGAAATAAACATTTATCATAAATAAGGAATAAGATAATAACCACTTTATTATTGCCTCTTGGGCATATTCGCTTTACGTAGTACCTGGGCTACTCCGATGTGGAAGGCCCCTATGCCGTTGAAGATTAAGATATTTGTATGGCAGTTGTTACGGGACAAGCTTCCATCGGGGGTTGAGGTGGCCAAGCGCCATGGCCCGGGTGACGGCCTATGTCTGTTATGTAGGGTCCCCGAGTCAAGTACACACATATTTTTCGTGTGTCCTGCTGCCCGCTTTCTTTGGAACTTCGTCTATGAGGCTCTGGGGCCTGCGTGGCAGGCCGCAGACCTTGCCGTGTTCCTGGAAACGCAGGAGCACCAGGCCGGGAGGGGCAGACGTCTCTTCTGGCTGGTGTTCGCGGCTATGGCTTGGTCCCTGTGGAATATACGCAATAAGATGGTGATTGAGAAGATCTTCTTGAGACGGACGACTGACTTTATGTTCCATTTTTTGGCTTTGTTGCAGCGGTGCCATCCGTTGTGTAGGCAGCGGGACAGGGCGCGGCTAGACTGCGACATCGACAGGCTTCTTGTGGCCGCGCGCCGCATCTCCTCCTTGGCGCTTCCTTGAGGAATGATGAGGTGTTGGCCTCTAGGGTGGCCCGATCTTCATGGATTGACGCACGAGAGGTGGGGAGATTGGGAAGAACGCGAAGAACACACGAAGAACACGATGAACTCACGCACACAAAAGGGGAGATAACTCGTGAAGCCTACGAGGGATCGCCAACCCAAGTCAACGACACGCTAATTGGAACCGATTCCTCTCACCGGCCGGTCCACCGATCCAACAGAAGCCACAAGGGGAAGGTTGGAAAGAACTACTAGAGTCACAAGGTGAAAGAGTAGCTACTTGGAGAGATCTTGATACATTCCAATAGATGAATCTATGGAGTAGCCATGGATCCCATGGGGGAGGTTCTCCACATGGGAGGGGGAGCACAAAGCCCAATCCTATCTCAAGTCAACTCTATCCTATGAAGGAGGGGGAGGGGTCCTATATATAGTAGTAGGGGGTAGATAGAGGGATACAAGGGAATATTCCCTGTCTCTGCGCAGGCAGGTAAGTTGCAGGGGAGCCGGCCTAGGAGGCCGGGCCGGTCTGTAGGGGCGCCGGCCAGAGGGGCGCAGGGGAACCGGCCTATGCCGAGCTGCCAGGCCGGACAGGTACCCGAGAGCGCCGGCCTGGGGAGCCGGCCAGGCTGGGTCTTCAGGCCGGCCTTCCTGGCCAGCTTCCTCTTCGTCTTCTCGCTTCTTCCTCCTCTTCCACGCGTACACCTTGGACGGCCTTGAGTCCTGGGCTTCCTCGGCATCTCCCCTCGCATCCGTACTCGTTGACTCATACCTAGCAATGTACGGGAGTATATGGTCAAGTAGTATACCGTCCAAAGGGGTACAAAATGGGTTATAGAAGAGGAATGAGTTCACCTTTTGAATCCATGGTGACTTTACATATGATGGAGTGTGAGACATGCCCAGTGGGATGGGTCGGGCTGCATCATCTCCCCCCACTTGAAAAAGAGTCGTCCTCGACGCTAACTCGTCATCAACGTGTAGAGGAGGTAGATGGATTATCGTAGAAGTCGAAGTCACCATGTGGGCATTCTTTATGGAAAGGGTATGGCAGCTCTTAAATGTTCCTTTGGCCTTCATGTAATCTACCAAGCTCACAAGAAAGACAAAACAACACTCAAAGAGTAGCCAATTCTTGAATCTCATGGCATGGGTTTCTAAGTAGAGGGAAGGCACCGTAGCAAGATGTCGATGTGGTTGTCTTGTAAGATCCTCCGTCATAGAAAGGTGGTGATGTAGCCACGCATGCCATCTCATCCAAAGGTAGAACCTACATACCGAAGACCAAGCAAACCATGTGTGTGTGAGATATAGGAGCACATCATTGATGACATGTCCATTCATTTTGATAGCACCATTAGCACAACACAAATATATGGAATCTAGTGCATATGCAAGGTCAAGGTGCAAGCAATTCATGGAAACATCTCCAAAATATGAGAACACGAAATCTCCATGAAACTTTGAGGAGTTGCACATAAAGCATTGGAAATGGAAATTTTTCAAAATCCTTGGTGCAATAAGAGGAGACATTGGCAAAAACACAAGATGAAGAATGTCCCAAACATTATCATCATGGGTGCAAGCAAAGCATAGGAAAGAGCAATTTGTCGACATTTTTGTTGCAACACCAATGGAAGGGAAACCAAAACACTCACGACAAGACATGCTCAAAATATCATTGTGGTTGCAAGCAAGCCATCGGAAAGAACGATTGTTCATCATACTTGTTGCAACACACAAATCATCTATATAAAAGATCAAGGAAGCATTATTGTCACAAAGGAGAACAACATCACAAACATGTTTGCAAACAAACCAAAGGAAAGAGCAATTTTTAACGTGTTTGAAGAAAAACATGAGAAAGGTATTAGAGCCGGGTTCGATCCGCAACACAATTTTATTATGCTCTCAAGAGCTTGTTTTGTCAACTCATGTTCAATTGAGGTTGACAATAGCATGCGGGTACTCAAACACACAAAAGACCAAGCGAAGAAATTTTGTTTGTGGTAAATGAACACATCATCCATCAAGACATGTCTCTTCATTCGCACATGACCAAAAACATCAAAATCAAATATGAAGTATGAAATGTGTGAGTGGTCAAAATGCAAGATGAAGGGTTGAGCAAGCTCAACATGGAAAAACTCAAACTTCTCACAAGATAAATCTCCAAAAGTTGAGGATGCTATGGGGGGAAACTCATTTGAAAGCTTAGAAACACTATTGCAAACCAAGAATTTGAAAGAGCAATTGTTCAACATTTTGGTTGCAACAATGGGAGAAAAATTTAAGCACTTGGGGCAAAACATGTCAATGGCAATATCATCACAAATAGCATCATCCATAGCATGCAAGCAATCATCATTCATCATGTCCACTAGTGGGAACATGGTCACATCAACATCCATACCTTTGTCATACTTCTCATATGAAGTAGGTGTTGTGGTAGTAGGGGCCTTGAAGTGGCCGACTTGTCCATCTTGATGTAGACATGGGGTGGCATCACCTTCATCCACCATGTACATCTTCTTCTCCATAGGAAGCACCGTCTTTAGGAGTGGCGTCTCATCATCCATGGAACCTAACACATCATGAGGAAACACACTAGAGGTAGAGGGTGAGTTGTTAGAATTCAAAATGTTCTCATGTGACCTATCAACTACCTCTCTCAACTCATGTGGTGTATCACTCATGCCCTCAAAGTGGATGCACTCAATCTCACATATGGTGGAGTCACTCATCTCACACGCTCTCTCACTCATGTGGGCTAAGTGGCTCTCATGCTCACATGGGATTGGTACCCTCTCATAACACATTCACATAGGGGTAGTCTCGTAACCCTCAACTCCATACGCCTCCTTGGTTGAAGGTAAAATACCATGCTCAACCTCATCATCCTTATCGCCTCCAAATGTGTGAGCCATAAGATTGGCATCATCACTCGCCTCCATTTCCGAAGGGAAAATCCCATGCTCGGCTTCTCCACTTGACGCACCATCTTGGTCGCCGCCTTGGCAATCCCACATCACATGGACATGTCCATTGCATATGGGGCATAAGAAATCTTCATCTTGAAGGAGAGGGGAAAGTAGGCTAGTAGCATCATCATCATATATGGGAGGGTCTTCTCTTCCCCCATCTTGTTGTAGGTCTTCATATTGACATGTGGGAGCCCTTGTGGTGGTGGAACTTGATGTAGATACCACATGATGCATACTTGTTGAGGGAGCCATGGTGGTCTTGGCCTTGCATGTGTGATCTTTTTTCTTGTGTCTCCGTCTTGAAGTAGCTAGACGCTTGGAGATCTTATCGATGGAGGTCTTGAGATCTTGTAACCATTGAGAAGTAGCATGCTTGGACTTGTCGAATGGCGTATCCATGTCATGGAATAGATCATTCATGCCTTGCACATGTCTTGGCAATGTTGTGGTAGCACTTGAAGGAGACACCTTGTGATGTGCGCTCGCCGCCATCTTGTGTGTGGGGAAGTCATCGTGCACTTGGAGTGTTGGTGTAGATGTTCTCTTCTTGTGTCGTCGTCTTGTAGCTTGTGTGGGCGCCAACTTGGAGGTTGAAGTTTGTTGATGACGAAGCTTGCGGCGTTCCCGCGCTTCATGTGTGGGATGACTCCGAAAGTCATTTGGATGCCTTGGCTTCTTGGTCTTCTCGCTTGATGGGGCCTCGATGATGTCGCGCAGTCTTGATGTGGAAGGAGCCAATCTTGACGTTGCCAACTTGTCGGATTTCTTGTCATTGCACCATATTGAGGTTGAAGGGAGTTGTCTTGTGTTGGCCTTGGCATTCTCCTTGAAGTTCCTTGGTCTTGAGCATGAACCATAGGACATATGATGTCTTGTCAATCGAAGCTTGGAGAGGAAGTTCTTGTAGGTGAGCTCGTCCATGTCGGAGTCGAAGTAGTTGTAGAGCTCCATCTTGTCTCTCATGCTTGTGGAGTGATTGTCGGTGTAGTACTCCTCCATGTTTCTAGATGCGTTGTCGGTGTAGCACGGCTCCATCTCTTCATCCAAGCTTGCGGTGTCATAGTTGTAGTAGTGGTTCATGTCGTTGGAGCTCATGGAGTCGAAGTTGTGGTGGTTGGTATGGTGCTCCGCCATGTCGATGATGCTTGGGGAGGAATAGTTGGTGTAGAGCTTGACGTCGTGGTCATAGTAGTGGTGGTGATCCACCATTTCATGCTCGTAGTAGTGGTCATCCACCATGTCGTGCTCGTATGAGTGGTGGTCCATGTCTAGCTCGTTGTAGTCGTTGTCGTTGTTGTAGTCGTAGTGGTCCATCATGTACTCGTCATGGTCATCATGGCCTCCATATGCTCCGCTCTTGCTACACATGGTTACTCACAAGAACAAGTGTATATATAGAGTGTGAAGACCTAAGAGCTCAAACCTCACCTTTTAGCAAGTATTGGAACTAGTGGACCATGCCAAGAGAAACCGATAACAAAAATAATGAAGTGACTTGAGTTCGAAAGATCCAAAAACACGCTCCAAAACACACACGGCTTATGGGTGGATAGGTATGGAAAGTGGAAAGCTAATGGAACAACCGGAAACCAAGATATTGCAATGGCAAGTAGAGAACCACAATGATCACAAAGCAACAACAAGTCGATCTCCAAAAGGTATGGAAACACACACACCGAGATAAATGGGGTTAGTGCGGCCAATGGACGAGCGGAGACGAAATGTACCTATCGAAGACTAAGCTCAATGCCACGCCAACGCAAGGAGAACGCTAGCTCAAACCGCAATTAATTAGAGGCAACAAGATTCGCAATGTGGCAACCGGTCACTCTCTTCTCTCTTGCAACTCGAAGCTATGCGTTCCTACAAATGATAGGAATTGGCATCGATCTTTGCTTCTTCTGGCTCTTTTTGCTTCTTGCTCTTTCTCCTTTTTTTTCGCTTTTTGATGGATGATGATTCCCAAATGCCAATGCCTACTCGAAGCTAATCTCTCACACGCGCAAACACTCGCACTCTCAGTGCCACAAATGCGATGCCAAGCGGTGTAAAAGAACTAGTCCGAATAGGTAAGGTACACAAAGGAATGGGTTAGTTCAAGCGGAAGCAAGCTATACCTATGCGGTGGATGATCTCGGACTTGCGGCCAATGGATGTCGATGTCGTGTGGATCCATTGATGTAGTTGCGTGGGCGATGTCGATGGAGACGCGTAGGAACTTGCCTCACTCAAATCGGAGCAACGACGACAAAGAAAAACAAGATACAAAATCTGTCCAAGAATCGAAGAGCAGGATTTTTCTGAAATTTTTGCTCAAATTTGAAATTTCTCTCAAATCAAGAAATTTTTTGGACAAATTCGAGAAATGTGGCTGAATAGAAAGGTGGGGAATAGGCAACAAATCTATGAATCAAAACCACGAAAAACTCAACAAATCGAGAGATCGGTCGAAATCCCTTTTGGCTATTTTTGGTCAAATTTTTGAATTTATGGTGGATAGAAGAAAAATTGGTGGATGGGGAGGGGGGTGTCGGATTCGTGTCAATCTAGCTCTGGATACCAGATGATGAGGTGTTGGCCTCTAGGGTGGCCCGATCTTCACGGATTGACGCACGAGAGGTGGGGAGACTGGGAAGAACACGATGAACTCACGCACACAAAAGGGGAGATAACTCGTGAAGCCTACGAGGGATCGCCAACCCAAGTCAACAACACGCTAATTGGAACAGATTCCTCTCACCGGCCGGTCCACCGATCCAACAGAAGCCACAAGGGGAAGGTTGGCAAGAACTACTAGAGTCACAAGGTGAAAGAGTAGCTACTTGGAGACATCTTGGTACATTCCAATAGATGAATCTATGGAGTAGCCATGGATCCCATGGGGGAGGTTCTCCACATGGGAGGGGGAGCACAAAGCCCAATCCTATCTCAAGTCAACTCTATCCTATGAAGGAGGGGGAGGGGTCCTATATAGTAGTAGGGGGTAGATAGAGGGATACAAGGGAATATTCCCTGTCTCTGCGCAGGCAGGTAAGTTGCAGGGGAGCCGGCCTAGGAGGCCGAGCCGGTCTGTAGGGGCGCCGGCCAGAGGGGCGCAGGGGAACCGGCCTATGCCGAGCTGCCAGGCCGGACAGGTACCCGAGAGCGTCGGCCTGGGGAGCCGGCCAGGCCGGGTCTTCAGGCCGGCCTTCCTGGCCAGCTTCCTCTTCGTCTTCTCGCTTCTTCCTCCTCTTCCACGCGTACACCTTGGACGACCTTGAGTCCTGGGCTTCCTCGGCATCTCCCCTCGCATCCGTACTCGTTGACTCATACCTAGCAATGTACGGGGGTAGATGGTCAAGTAGTATACCGTCCAAAGGGGTACGAAATGGGTTATAGAAGAGGAATGAGTTCACCTTTTGAATCCATGGTGACTTTACATATGATGGAGTGATAGACATGGCCAGTGGGATGGGTCGGGCTGCATCAAGGAACCCCCTCCCCCCCCCCCTTTCCCTACCCCCCTAGTTCTGCCACTTCTACCCACACCACCCCCCTTCGCCCCTGCTGCTCCTCTGTTCAGTTTTCTTGTTCTTGGGCTTTGTTGTGTTGTTGCCCTAGCAGATGTCCGTGCGTGTGTGTGTGGTGTGTATCGGGTGTTATGTATGACTGTTTGGCGGTTGCTTTATTTATAAGGCGGGGCGAAAGCCTGCTTTGAGAGTGCATATTGAGCGGTAGTATCAGATGACAAGGTCATTTTGAACCAAAAATACATAAATATTTTTTGGATAGCTAGATATCACCTACATTCGGCCCTCATGCGACCACATCAAGAGGTGAGAGTCCAAGTCACCAACCACGATGACGACACACTTCCGGTGATAGTCGATGTGATTATCGATCTGAGTTGTATGGTTATATAATCATTTGTGACTTTCAATCTAGTTATGTTCGAAGAAATTTTTAACACAATATGTATAAAAAATGTTC
Source organism: Alopecurus myosuroides (assembly GCA_028641055.1). Taxonomy (NCBI): domain Eukaryota; kingdom Viridiplantae; phylum Streptophyta; class Magnoliopsida; order Poales; family Poaceae; genus Alopecurus; species Alopecurus myosuroides. The sequence continues at coordinate 37,408,578 of CM054059.1, read as the reverse complement.
TATGTCAATATTGTTTGTGATCCATTTTCAAGTGTGGAGGAATTAATTTTCTAACTGAGGGTCCCGAACTATAGTTTTGGCCCCTGAAATATCAGGTGCAGCCCTTATTCACTTTACGAACTTATAATTATTTGGTGCACAGGCCTGATTCAACTTCTAATATAAATGATACAGTACAAAATATGTGGTGCACGGCCTTGATCAAGTATGATACTCTACCAATCATTTTAGCAGCTATGGACACATCGCCTCAGGGGATTTTGAGGTGAGGAGCTTTGAGCGCCTCAATTTAACACAAAGACAACGAAGTAACTACAGCAAACTTTCTGCACGGCACGTCTGAAAATTTTCATCCGATGAAACTGTCAAACTATTGGATAGGAGTGTATACGCACTTTGGCATTTTCTCGGGTGTAACATCATTATCATCCATCAAGATTGATAGTGAGTAATCTAGGGACCCTTTGAGGCTATACACGCTTTGGCATTTTCTCTGGTGTGGACTACACATGTACCGGTACATTTTCCACAAGTGGAGGACTGCAGGTGTCGCATTTTCGCTGTTTCGTTATTCTATATCCATTTTGCTTGTGTGTTTTTCACATGGAGAGGTTGCATATGTTTCAATTATCATCAGTGTTTCGTACTTGCTCGGTGAGCCCGATGCCCAGGTGAAGCCGTTACGTATGGTTTGCTTCCTTTCATCTACAGTATTGAGCCGTAGGTCAAATTGTCTAATAGTGAAATGGATTACTACATATCATGAGAGTTAAATATAACTAGCTAAGTGACCGTACGATGTTACAGATGTCTCCATTTCTCTGCCCCTCTTAATTTCGCTTTCAACGACTCTTCTCCGCAGTGTGTATGATGCAACAAGTACTCCCTCCGTCTTAAAATAATTGTCTCAAACTTGGACAAAAGTATATGTATCTAGACATGTTTTAGTGTTAGATACACCCACTTTTGTCCAACTTTGAGACAATAAATATGAGACGGAGGGAGTATTAATCCGGTACATGCGCGTTAAATATTACCCATGGGTTTTGTTTCTGCCTTCATGACTACTACCACCGTTCCATTGGTAAGCCGTTTTGACAAACTAAATTAGTGTGGCAGCCACTAGGAATCGGACGCAGATACTTTTCTTCCCATCGGAACCAACATGCACCGTCAGATTGAAGCCGAACGGACCGTTCGATTTTCTGCTGGACACGCGGTCTAATTTTTGGGAGGACTAGCCCATGATGCATGCTTCCGTTACAAACAACCGGTAATTAATGTCCTGAATTTGGAAACACGGAGAGCGCTCACGCTACTATTTCCATGAAATAAGGGCGTGATTGCATGCTTCCGCAATACATGCTCCGTAATACCAACCCTTTTTAAACTACTCCTCGATCTAATTGTTCCTGATGTTTAGGAAAGAAACCATGGTTGGAAGGGAACTAGCAACTTTTGAAAAATATCAGGCATGTAAATTTGCTTCCGTGGGAAGCCAATATTTGTTCCCAATGTCATTAATTTTGCTTCCTTTGTAACGAATGTTGGCTTCCATCACAATAATTTTGCATCAGTATTAAAATATTTTTTAAAAAAAATATCGAACTATGTTTTTGTGGATGTAGAATATTGCTTCCACGGTGACCGGATTTTCTTGGATTAAGTATAGATGGGATATACGGAAGCACATTGTTTTCAAACTTCATTCATATGGCTAGGAAGCGAGTCAACTATTGCTGGAAGCATAACTAGTGAGTTAACAAAACTTTGTTGGGAGATGTAGAAAGCATATGTGTATTGTCAAAATTACAACATTTTTTTTTGTTTGAATATAGATGTTTCATTCCTATACTTCAAGAAGATTTTGCTGCTTCATACAATTGCTTGACATATTTCGAACAACATATATTTACTTCCTTCAAGTAGCTAAAATACACAATTTCATACGATTATGTCACATATTTCTTACATGTTACAAATTAGCTTCATTCTACTAGATCATATGTTTCCTGCATGCATCATACGTTTCCTGCATGCATCATCGTGTTCCAGGGCACTACCACGTACTTGGCCGGCGCCATGGTCCAGAAGCACTGGAACGCAGCCGTCTCGTCGCTGCCATTGGCAAACATGTCAACTAGCGTGCAGCAGGTGATGACGTCAAGGGCTATCCACCCGACAAGCAGGACCTCCGTTTCCCCGGCAAGGTCCTCGGCGACGACTACAATACCACGGCGTCAGCGACGGCCGCGCCACATCCTCGGCATTGCCAGACTCAGCATTGCAGCCTCGTGGATCAGGCTAAGCTGTGTGTCCTCGATCAAACATGGATGTTCGGGAAGAGACCACGTCCGGCACCGGCCCACCGCTGGCGTAGAATGTGGCGGGCACTGCGCCCACCGCTGACTCAGCATTGCATCCCACGCCCGGTTGGAGGCGCGGGCACTGCGCGTCGTGGAGCAGCAGTGGGCTTCTTGTTGCGGTCTTGCCGAGCGTGTGGAGCGCGTCCATGGCGTCGTCTTTGTTTTCTGCCATTGGGAAGTGCTAGTGGGGATTGATTTGGGGATTTATGTGACCGAGCGTCGTTTGTGGGATTTGACCGGATTTGTACTGTGGTTAATGGTGGAAAAAAAGGAGCAAATCGTGGCCATTTGATCGATATAATCTTGACGGCATCCAAGAAGTCCGAGACTTTCTTTCCTACCGGCCTCAGATAGGTAGTATTTACCTAAATTAGTAGCTCCACATGTTTACTAGCTCCACATGTCTCGGCACGTTGTCCATAACGTGGCGTTATGCTTCAGTACAACACTCTGTTAAGTAATCAACCAATCAATTAAGTATTGCGTATTGCTTCCCCGTTTGTTTTAACTAAGTATTTATACATGATTAATCCGAACATGATGTTCACGTCTATAGCAGACACGTCCTGATGTACCTACGGGGCCAGGGTTAATGCACCGCAACCATCTTCAAAAAAAAAAAAAAAAAAAAAATGCACCGCAACCTGCTGCAGGAGGCCGATTTGAAGCGTGATATTCAAGACAGTTCGACCGGCGGTTTTTCATCCTGGCGTCCTGCTCACCCGTGAGAGACCCATCAGGGGATGGGCTGGTACCCTCTATTTTCTCTAGTTTAAAAAATGAACTGATTTTACGATGACATCATCATTTTAGAAAACTTAGTTCATTTTGTTGAACTAGATAGGGTAAAGGGTACCCTAATGGTGACCCACTGCCATCATTAGGGCTGAGTTAGATCGATTTGCTCACTTTTACCTAAGTTGCCGATTAACAAGTGAATCGAACGAATTGGCTGATAAACGGGAGCATGGACAAGGTTTGGAAGATAGAAAGGTAGAGGAAGTAAAGGAATGATTGATTGATTTGTGTGCTTAGATTTACAATCGGCCATCACACTTACATTATATGGCGACTGGACTTCTTGTGCAAGTCGCAGTCTACGTGTATACATGTTTGAATCGAGTACAACTCCTACTATAAACTAGGCAAGTCTCCTCCTCCATGCTCCATGCCGGTCCAGAACCCAAGTGTCCTGATCGCTCCGTCTTCACGAACACCTAAGAAAGTCGAACAAGCGTTGGTATGTGGGCCAATCTGCTAGCCATATTGAACAGGCTTTGATGGGGGATGGTAACCCGGTATGTTCATGTCTAGGTGAAACCCGGCCCAATGGAATCGTACAAGACCCGGCCCAAGGTGAAAGAGCTTCTAGAAGGCCCAAGGGGGAGCGTGGGTCTTGTGACCCGTACCTTGGGGGTCACGATTAGGAAACTTAGGGTTGTGTGCGGTCTCCAGGTAGGATTTCGGGTATGCCTTGTATAGGAAGCCAGAGAGCCGGGTAATATATAAACCGGCTCCTGGGGCAAAGAGAGGACAGAAGAGTTTTACCCAATAGTTGAGTATCTTTGTAATACGAGAGCTGATAATTGTAACGCTAGATCGGAGACTCGGCGACATTGCAACCCGAGCTACCAGATCACCAGATAGCATGATTTCCCCTGAGCTAAACCATCTCCCAAACACCAGAGTCGATTTGCCCCAAAGTAAGTTACCCCTGGTAACGTCTGTCGTGATTATCCCACGACAGTTGGCGCCCACCGTGGGGTCTACGTCCAAGGGTGTTTACATCACGGGAGAAGCTCAGGAAAGCATGAAGAACCTCGTCATCGGCGAGATCATCACCAACCCTGAAGGAGAGAAGATGGTGGACGACTTTGGTTGGGGACCAGAGTCGGATCTGCTCGAAACCGGATCTATCATTACAATTGGCCGGGTCAATGTCTTCGTCGGCATGGTACGTACGTCCGGTTCTGTTCCTGATAATGTTGAATATGATTCTGTGTCAGGAGAAGCAACGTGTGTTCAGTCGGATGGAGAAGAATCGGTTGGGACAGCCGATCCAGAAGAAGAGCCCCCCACGAAGAGGGAACAGCCGGAGGAGCCGGCATGGACCCCGCGTGGCCGGGTCATAAGAGAAGATGATACCGAGTCTATCCTGCACCTGCTTGAAGACCGGTACGAGGAAGATAGCTGTGACGAAGAGGAATACGAATCATCACCAGGCATCGCGCGCCGGGTCGCGGTCTATACAGCCCCTGCAATCAATCTTAATCAGGGGGATGTGACGACGGCCGCGGCCGGAGCGGCGCGAGCGCTGGCCCAACAGCAGGCACCGGTTGACGGAAACCCGGTTATAGCCCGGGTCGATGGAGAGTCGGCTTCTATCACCAGTCATACCGGAGAAAGTGAACGACAAAGGAATATGTTTGGGTTCACAGCAAACAGAACGCCGGGTGCGGGAACCTCGGCTCCACGAAATCCGGCTATGTTCAACAATAACCTAATCTTGGATCCCTCGGTGCTAGCGACGGTGATAACCCCAGAAAACGCGGCGGCACGTGCCCGAGATCTGGATGTGGCTCGTCGTGCATTGGATCAACAAAGGAGAGATATCGAAGCCGAGAAACAAGGGATGGCCGCGCGCCAGCGCGAGTTGGAAGAACTGGAGAATCGCCTTCAAACTCAGTCGACCAGGATTTACAATCAGAGGCACCAGACGAGATTACCGGCAACCGGAGGGAATTTACAGCCATCTACATTGTTTGTTACCCCTCAGGATCAACCAATCCCGGTGGTGAATCAAGAAACCGGATATCGAGCTGCAACCCTGGGAGGACAGCCGGCGAACGTGCAAGCCGGGTTACCCACGTTGCAAACTGGGATCGCTCTTGGCAATACCGCACCACCACCACCACCACCGCGATTTCATACTCCACCAGGTCACTTCAACAATCCCATGGATAACGTGTACGCGACTCTAGCGCTCGACTGTATCCCACTGGGAGAGACGCCTCGAGAGATCGAAACTTGGCAGGCCATAGAGATGCTACGCACCGCAGTGGCTCAGCAGGCAAATTACCCGGATCATAGAAGTGGTTTGCACGGGACACCGTATGTCAGCCGGCAACTCGGGAATACCGGGTATATTCAGTCAAGCTCGGCAAGGCGGAGGGAAGAGCAGCAGCAAATGCCTCCTCCTCCCCATAGACCGGCAACGCCCGCAGTATCAGCATCACAAGCCATTGTGGACAGTTCTCGAGCCAGGCGCGCAGCAGCCGGGTCTGCGGTAAGAGGGCCGGTAGCGGTTGCACCCCCCGCCGCACCAGCTGCAGGATCGCACGTTTCCCGAGTAAGGCCGGTACTGGCGAACCTCGCCGGGCCTAAATGTTTATCGGATGCCATCAGGGCTGAGCCCTACCCGGATAAATTCAAGGAGCCGGGTAAAGTGGTTAACTATGAGCCGACCATGGACCCAGAAACCTGGTTGAGCAGTTACGAGATGGCTATGTCAATTCGCAACGCATCCGAGAATCTCCAAGCTAAGTTTATGTATCTTATGATGTCCGAAGGAGCAGCGAAGTTGTGGTTCAACAACCTGCCTGAAAGATCCATCAATTCATGGAGTGAGCTGAAAGATGCCTTTATCAAACATTTTCATGGGACGTGTCGAAAGTTATTCACAATTGACGATTTAGAGCGTTGCGACCAGAAGAAGGGAGAGTCGCCGCGCAGCTGGGTGCGCTGGGTTATGGAAATTCTCCACTCTTCGACAGATATCCAGCCAAAAGATGCATTGCAAGCTATGGCAAAAACGTGCAAATACTTACCTCTGGTGCAAAAGTTGACACGCATGAACTCTAGTTGGCACGCCTCGGAGGTTACAATGGGAGAATTGATGGACGCTTGCAATAAGCACGCCGCTAAGGACACAACAGAGGAGGATGTTGATGACAAAAAACAAAACCCAACAATGGAAGACCCGGCAATGGGGCTGCACCGGGTAATAATGGAGGAAACAATGGAAATAACCAGCACAAGCGCCCATACGAAGGAAATTCCGAGTTTGTTGCTAATACACAAGCCGGGTTTGCAAGACCCAGGGCGGAGGGAAATTTCAACGGAGGAAACTTTAATGGAGGAAATTACCAAGGACCACCGAGACCGGCTAACCATATAGAGGCATTCAGGATGCCCTATCCGCGTCATAGCAGGAATGGCAGGCTGGCTAATCATTCATTGGAGCAGTGCGTGGACTTACAGAGATGGAAGAATGAGGAAATACATAAAGCCCTGTGAGGTGCAGGCCGGGGAGGAGGACCGGGTCCGGGTGGAAACCCGGGCAACGGGCCACCCCCCGCTGGCAACGCAGGAGGTGGCAATCCGGGTAATAATCAAGAAGGTGCTAGGGGTTTCCAGGCCAACCCAAAGCAGTTAGGACAGTACCACGTTCACACTACCGGGACTTCTAACAGAGATAGAAAGATACTTAAAAGAGCCGTAAACTCGGTTTCTTCAGGTGTCCCGAGATATTTGAGATGGTCAGATCAAGAAGTAACATGGAGCAGAAGGGATCACCCGGAAACAATAGAACATCCGGGTGTGTTAGCTTTGGTGGTTGCACCACAGGTCAATGGTTACGAGCTAAAAAAGGTTTTGATGGATGGTGGAAGCAACATTAATATCTTGTATTGGGAAACCTTCCTACGCATGGGGCTCAAGGAGTCTCAGCTACAGAAAAGTTCCACAGTCTTCCATGGAATTGTGCCGGGTCACTCGGCGTGCCCTGAGGGAAAGATAACACTAGAAGTCGCTTTTGGAGAATCCAAGGACAATTTCCGAGTGGAATGGCTCACATTTGAGGTGGTAAAATTGCGCAGTCCTTATCACGCGTTGTTCGGAAGGCCGGCTTACGCTAAGTTCATGGCCAGGCCATGTTATGTGTATTTACAGCTAAAGATCCTGGGTCCCAAGCAGACCATTACCATACATGGGAACCGGGCTGTGGCAGCGGAATGTGATGAAGGAGATGCGGCAATGGCAGAACAGGCTTGCAGGAAGGAAGAGCTCAAGTATTACCGGTCTCAAGTAGACCCGGAAGATAGAACTGCTTTGAAAAGGCCGAATACGGAGGACGAGAGAGCAAAGTTTAAAGCGGCCCAGGATACCAAGATGGTGGCTTTTGTCAAGGGTGATCCCTCCAAACAATTTGCCATAGGTTCTAACCTAGACAACAAGCAGGAAGAGGCACTTATCGAGTTTATTCGTGAGAATCAGGACGTTTTCGCTTGGACGCCCAGCGACATGTCGGGTATCCCGACCGAGTTAGTTGAGCACAGTTTGCATGTCGATCCCAGGTCCCGGCCTGTGAAGCAGGGGTTGAGAAAAATGAATGAGGAAAGGAGAAAGGCTATAGGAGCAGAGATAGCTCGGCTCCTCGCAGCTGGCTTTATAATGGAGGTTTTTCACCCGGAATGGTTGGCAAATCCGGTTCTAGTGCTCAAAAATAACAATGAGTGGAGGATGTGCATAGACTATACAAGCCTCAACAAGCATTGCCCAAAGGATCCATTTGCCCTTCCAAGAATAGACCAGATCATTGATGCAGTGGCAGGTTGTGACTTATTATGTTTCCTAGATGCTTATTCCGGGTATCATCAAATAAAGCTCAAAAAAGAGGATTGGGAGAAAACTTCGTTCATAACCCCCTTTGGTGCTTTTTTGTTATAAGACCATGACCTTTGGGCTGAAAAACGCAGGCGCAACGTACCAGCGGTGCATACAGAAGTGTTTTGAGGATCAAATTGGACACAATGTTCATGCCTATGTGGATGATGTGGTGATTAAAACAAGGAAAGCTGAAACTTTTATAGATGACCTAAAGGAGACCTTCAAGAACTTGAGGAGATACTAGATGAATCTTAACCCGACTAAGTGCGTGTTCGGGGTGCCAGCAAGAAAGTTACTCGGCTTTATCGTTTCCGAGAGAGGAATCGAGGAAAACCCGCAAAAAATCAAGGCCATCCAGAGCCTGAAAAAGCCGGAAGGCCTGAAGCAAGTTCAGAAACTCACGGGATGTGTGGCAGCGTTGAGCCGATTTATATCTAGGATTGGAGAAAAAACAATACCTCTATACCGACTCTTGAGGAAAACCGACAAATTCGTGTGGGACCAAGAGGCGGACGAGGCATTTGAAGCTCTGAAAAAGCAGTTATCTGAGGCACCGATCCTGGCAGCACCGGGTCCCAAAGAGCCCATGTTATTATACATCGCGGCCGGGCCTCGGGCGGTTAGCGCAGTGGTTGTGGTTGAGCGCAAGGAGGACGGAAAAGATCACCCGGTACAAAGGCCGGTTTATTACGTGAGTGAGGTCTTATCGGAAGCAAAGCAGCGTTACCCGCATTGGCAAAATCTAGTTTTTGGAGTCTTTATGGCCAGCCGGAAATTGAAGCCGTATTTTCAGGAACACCCCATAACGGTGGTTAGCTCTATACCCATGGAAGATATTATCAGAAATTCAGATGCGACAGGTAGAATAGCCAAGTGGGCCATTGAGATGGGAGATTATCACATCAACTAGGAGCCTCGATCTGCAATCAAGTCCCAGGCTTTAGATGATTTTATCAATGATTGGACTCACACAAGCATGCCCACAATGATGCCAAGTTCCGAGTCTTGGGTGATGCACTTTGATGGTTCCAAGCAATACGAGGGATCAGGAGCTGGGGTGGTGCTTACATCGCCTAAAGGAGATAAGTTGAGTTATGTGTTGCAAATTCACTTTGATTGCACCAACAATGTGGCCGAGTATGAGGCCCTAATACACGGACTGCAAGTAGCAAAGGAGATGGATATCAAGCGAATAAGGTGCTATGGAGACTCGGATCTTGTGGTACAGCAGGTCTCTGAAACTTGGGATAGAAAGGATGCAACAATGGCAGCATATCGCAGAGAAGTGGACAAGGTGGCCGGATCTTTTTCTGGGTATGAGGTGGAACACATTGATAGGCGAAAGAACGAGGCAGCAGATGCACTCGCAAGACTCGGTTCGCGCCGAGAGCCGGTTCCGCCTAACGTTTTTCTGGACGAGTTATGGCGGCCTTCCGTCAAAACCGAGTCTGGGGAAGAGGTGGCCAACCAAGACCCGGATTTGGAGCTCGTAGCCGCCGTACGCGCTATTCCCGAGTGGACAGAACTGTTTCTGGCCTACCTGTCACGGGGCGAGTTACCACCACAGGAAGTCCTAGCCAGGCAAATTCTGATACGAGTGAAGGGTTATTCTATTATCAACGGCGAGGTGTATAAGAGAAGTGCTGCAGGAGTCTTTTTGCGCTGTGTAACACCAGAGGAGGGCCGACAGATTTTAAGGGAAATCCATGAAGGTGATTGTGGGCATCATGCCTCCACAAGGTCCCTTGTGGCTAAAGCATATCGACACGGTTTCTTCTGGCTCACGGCTTTGGCGAACGCGGAGCGCTTGGTGGCAAGGTGTGATGGATGTCAAAGGTATGCTCGCCAAACCCATGTGCCGGCTATGGAGTTGCGAACAATCCCGCTAACCTGGCCGTTTGCAGTTTGCGGTATGGATATGGTCGGCCCCTTTCACATGTCGCCTTGCAAAAAGACTCATCTTTTGGTGGCTATTGATAAGTTTACCAAGTGGATTGAAGTTATGCCAGTCACCAATTGTGAAGCAGTCACAGCAGTCAAGTTCCTGAAAAGGATCATCTATCGGTTTGGATACCCTCATAGCATAATAACAGACAATGGAACCAACATGTCCCTAGGTGAGATGGAGAAATTTTGTGGAAACAATGGCATCCGCCTTGACGTAGCTTCTGTAGCCCATCCACAAGCTAATGGACAGGTGGAGAGGGCAAATCAGGAGTTGCTTCGTGGGTTGAAACCACGACTACGAGTCCCGTGCCTCAGAGCTGCTGGAGCATGGGTTGAGGAATTGCCATTAGTGGTTTGGGGAATTAACACTACACCTAACAGATCTACCCAGATGACTCCGTTTTTTATGGTCTATGGTGCAGAGGCAGTCCTGCCGAGTGTTATTATTCATGACTCGCCCCGAGTGGCGGCTTATGTTGAGGTGGAGAATGAGAAGACCCGGCAGGACGTTGTGGACATGTTAGAAGAGCACAGAGAGCAAGCCTTGGAGAGATCAGCCATATATCAACAGGATTTGAGGCGATACCACAGTCGGCGAGTCAAAACCCGGGTCTTTCAGGAAGGAGACCTGGTATTACGCCTCGTACAGTCAAAGGAAGGAAAGCACAAGTTATCTCCACCATGGGAAGGCCCCTTCGTCATCAGTCGGAATTTGCACAATGGATCATACTACTTGATAGATGCAAGGGAAGAGTCGGATACTGTCAATGATACCGCACATACCACTTCATCTATGCAAGAGCGGGAAAGACCGTGGAACGTGGCTCAGCTACGTCCCTACTACACTTAGCATAGGATAGGTTTACAAGTTGAATTACACGATGTAACAGGCAGCAGGTTTCAGACGCACTCTTTTCCTATCCAGGGTACCTAAGGGGACTGGAGGGTTTTTAATGAGGCGGCTTGCTGACCTAACTTTTCTCATATCAATAAAGAGATGGTTAAACTATGATATTACTTTCTTTTTTATTTTTTGTTAGTTTGTTCTTAATTTTTATGTTTTACTTTATTTCATATCAGATAAGTATTTAGTAATGATGCACTAGGTTTAAAATTTTCATAGATTGCATATACAGGCCTTGGGGCTGATTGCTTGAATAGCACAACTACAATCTCAAGACCCGGCCACGATGCCATTAAGTTATAAGGACCGATTACTTGCAATAAGTACGGTTACAATCTTATAACTGGACAATAGAGCCAAACTTTCTTGATTTCTCTTGTTTAAGCTTGATGTGACTCGCAATAATGTGGCGTGTCTTGCTAACGTGTAATCACAATCAGTCATGATGCCCATTGGGACTTGTCTGACCCTGTTTTTATACAGTTATAGCAGCACTGAATATCCACGCGAAAGCCGGCTTACAACAAAGAGGGTCAAAAGGGTCATCCAAACCACAAGTTATGCGGAGTAAAGGGCCATAGCCGGAAACTCACAACGTATTAAGCATAGCTTCAAAATTTATATGGGTAGCTATACATTTTGGGCCCTGGCAAAGACAGGTAGCTTTTTCTTAAAAACTACAAACCCCTAGACTCGGAAATTTGGGTCTTGGGGACTTGCGAATTTGAAAAAAGCAACAAACTGTTTAGCTATTGAGCTTGAAACCCAAAAAACCGAGTCTTGGGACTTGGGGACTTGGGAATCTGAGAAAAGTAACAAACTGTTTAGCCATCAAGCTTGAAACCCAAAAATCCGAGTCTTGGGGACTTGAAAGGCAAAAAGTTCAACCATTCAAAGATCCTGAGACCCGGAAACCGAGTTTCATGGATGGGGAAAAGGAGAAAATATCAGAAAAGCGGCAAAAATCTTAAGACTGGAGAAAGCATATCAAGGTGGATGGCCAAAAGGGCCATCAAAGCCATTAAAGTTTAAACGTGTTGCAAACCGAGGAAATTGTATCAAAAGTGCACACACGCACTATTAAACAAATAATTGTATCAGGCATATTACAACCATGCCTATTGGCCGAATAAGTGTTTTAGGGCGAGAATTGATAAAAACTTCACTCGACATCCATAGCCGAGTCTTCAGCAGCAGCCTTGGCTCTTCCCTGCCTCCATGTACGGGTCAGTTGCGGCATCAGCACGAGCTGGAGGAGGAACAGCCGGAGTAGATGTGGATGGCGCAGTGTCAGCCTCGGCCTTCCTCTTGGCAGCCTCCTCCTTCCACCGGGCCAGCATGTCAAAGGGCTTCGGGAGATCAGACGGGACCGGCTTATCTTCGGCATTGTACGGCGGGGTGAGCCTGTTCACATCCAGCTTATCAGCTATCAGGCTTGCCGAGTGACATACCTGAGCGTGGATAGACTTGTAGTCCTTAGCCGAGAATCTTGAGCCGTCATTGTTAAACTCGGGGAACCCATTCACGAGCGTTGTCGGCTCAAGCCTAGGAAAAGAGGCTTTGGCCAAGGCAAGGCCGCGGGTTACCCCAACCCGGCATGCTGAGCACTTCCAGTGATCGATCCAAGCGGGGACCGTGGAGTACGCGTCAAGCATGTGGGAAACACCGCCATAACCACCAGGCCACTTTATGGCCTCAAGGGTCCACTTGGTTCCTGCAGAAAATTGCCGGATCACGGCCTTAAGGGTCTTCAACTTCTCTATGTCATATTCATCATCAGCTTTGTCACCCGGACCTGCAGAATAAAAAGAAAAGTAAAGTGGTAAGATCCGGGTCTTAGATCATATCAAGTGAGAAATCCGAGTTTTAGTCAGGAAGTTAAGTTCTTTTACCAAGCAAGGAGCGGTAAGTGTCGGCAACAGAGGCTGACAGTTTCTTCAGTAAGTCCTCAGCTTGGTGGAGCTTTTTCTTATATTTCTTGCAATCCTTGGCAAGATCCTTCACCTCGACCTCTAGCTCCTCTCGCAGTTTGGTCTCGACTCGGAGGAGTTCGTTGGTTTTCGCCAAGATCTCCTCCGACCGGGTCACATAAGACTGAAAAATAAGACAAGGATATGTTAGTCGGTTACAGTGTAAAAGCCGAGTATGGATGAACATATAGCTACGGAAGTACCGAGTAAACTATGTATTGTTCACCCGGAACTTGGGGACTAGATGAGTATGGAAATAATATCAGTGGATTTACCTGATGCTCAGCAGCTAGGGACTCGTGGATGTCTCTCTTATTGGTTTTCAGGGAGAAAAGCTCATCTAGCATCCCTTCGAAGTCAAGGCCACTCAACTTTGGCCTCGAAGAGCTTGGGTTCTGGTTACCCGGTGGCGGGGTCCTTTCCTGTTTCAACGGGTCGACCCTGGTTGCCTGAGTGTTGGGAGCAGGGACACCCCTCTGTGATCCCAGAAACTCGACATCATCATCGGCCGGCTGATATGTTGGCAGGGGAAACTCGGCCTCCTGGTCAACAGGATTGTCCAGCTGCTCTTCTCCATCTTCACCACCAGTTGTGGGCTCCACAACGTTTTCCGGGTTTTCCATAGCCGGGTTATCGATGTTCATATCTTCAGGGTCACTAAGTGTAACCTTGGACCTGAGAAAGAAAAAGGAGCAGTTAGTAGATAATAAATGAAAGACATGGAAAATAGTAGTGTATTGGTTAGCAAGGAAAGTGAGTTACCCGGTATTCACGAAGAAATCCGGTGGGAGATCGTTCCTGGACCCGGAAGATGTTGACAAAGAATCGGAAAGTGAGACCCTAAGTTGTCCGGCTAATGGGTGATTCGGAGAAGGATATCTTCGAGGAATATGGGATGTACGAGTTTGGGAAGTACCGGCTCGACGAGCGGGTGATGAAGGGATACCCGGGTGAAGAGGATCGTCACCCGGGGAATTCCGGGTTACCCTTCGTTTGGTCGGGGCAGGTTCCTTCAAGTATGATGAATTGGTTAGACGCTGGTTAAGTTCGCACATATTGGCATACGAGTACGGCTTGGAGGTCATGGAGGAATAGGGCACCTTGAAAACAACACTCCGGGTCTTCCTTTTCGCCCCAATCTCCGCCTCCGGCTCAGCCTCACTCTCTTCCGACCGGGTGTCTTCCTTGTCCTCTAGCTCTGGTAAATAAGGAGTATTGTCGGAAAAGGGGAAGATTTGGTCTAATAAATTAACGAGGTAAGTGTAAATATAAGACCCGGCTTTACCTTCATCACTATCAGCCGGTTCCTCGTCCTCCTCTGAGTTTTCTGAAGGGGGAGGGGTGACTATCTTCCAGAACGCATTGTCTTCCTGTGTAAGAAATACAGAGACAAAGGTTAGTATATATGCATAAGAGATATCAATCGGATAAAGAAATTAAGCCGGTTCTTACTGGAGGAGCCGGGTTAGAGCGAGTGAAGGGGTTAAGCCCGGCTATGTTCTTGATAACATCAAGTTTCTCAGCTAAGAAGGTCTTCATGATCTTGTTCATATCAGCAGCCGGGTAATTTTTCTCCGAGTATCGGAAAGAATCGGTGACATGCCCAGAATAGTCGCACATGAGTTTGGATCGGGTGCTGTTAGGCTGTATCCGGCAGCTAACCCAGGTCTTTACCAGATTAAGCCCCATAAGACCTTGGGCAGAAAGCACAGCAAGCTTATGAAGAAAAGCCTGGATAGATTGCCTATCGGCCTCGGGTGCGAAAGAATTCAGATTATCGGACAAGGTGAGAGTGTCATCAGAGAAACCCAGCAATGGCTTCTCGCCGGGTAAAGAGGTGTCTTGGCAGTAAAAGTAGGTTTTCTGCCAGTGTTTTACATGTGAGTGGAGGCTAAGAGTCGGCATCAGAGAGGTTTTACGTCTCTGAATTGAGACTCCTCCACAAACTAGGAGGGCCCCGTCGCCGCTCTCTCGGCAAGGTTTGCATTGAAAGAGTTCAAGAAATAAGACTAAGTTGGGAGGAATGCATAAATAAGCTTCACAAAGGACTATGAAGTGGCAGATGTTAAGCATAGAGTTCGGGCCGATATCGAATACCCGGAGCTTGTAGTGATCCAAGAGTTCCCGGAAGAAGGGGTAACCCGGGGGGCGGAAACCCCAGATCACGTGCTCGACGAAGACTACCACTTCATCCAGGCCGGGTGCAGGCCGGGTCTCCTCGCCAGATATCCTCCAGTGGATCTCCGACCGGGTGGGCAGGACACCCGACTCGGCCAGCTCGTCAAGCTTGGCCTTCGTGACAGTCGATTTCGCCCAATTGGCGGAAATCGATTGACCCGGCTTTTGCTTGCCGGCCGGGTTTTTGCCCTTTGACTTGGCGCTAGCCTTAGGAGCCATGGAGTGTAGATCTAAAACGAGGTAAAATGCAAGTGTGTGAATATCGAGGAACTTGGAGAGCGCGGCTATTCGATATAATAAGAAGAGAAAAAGCAAAACAACCAAGTACTTGCAAGATTTGGCAAATGGATCTAGTCAAGAACACATGGTGGAAAAATACGAGATCGCAAATAGCAAAGGTGTGCTAAGGGGCATAGAGATGGATTTAGCTAAGTGCAAACTGTGGAAAAACGTGAGATTAGGGATTACAAAGATATGCCTAGCTAATGGAGGAAAAATGGATAACTAGTGGGTGAGATTCAATCCAAAGTATTCGCGCGAAATTGAAATCTAGATCTAAGAGACGGAGGGACTTACCGGATGGATTAATGGAAGAGATGCACGGCAGCGGCGATTAGCTCGACGGCGGTGGCGACTCGAGATCTCCGGTGGCTCGAATGGAGGCTTGCTCGCGGGCGTTGACGGCGGCCCTGCAGGCGCGGATGGCGGCGACCGGTGGCGACCTAGCGGGAGGCGACGCAACTCCGGTGGCGCAGTTCTGGTGGCGCGGGCTCGAGTTGGGGTTCGCGGGCGTGGAGGTGAAGTGAATGGAAGAGAGAGCAAGGGGAAATGACCGGTGAGATCTAGGGTTAACCCCTAGCCTCTATTTATAGGCGCGGGGAGAAAAGCCCTAGGTTTGGGCGGTAAGTGCAAAACTTTTGGGAGAAAAATGATCCGGCCCGGATATTTGGGGATAGCCATCAAGATACCCATTGCGAGATATCCGGATCGAGATTAAGATAGATTATGGGCGTGATATTCAGACTGATTGATAACGGTACGGAGGCCGGTTCTTGTCATGTTTCCTCGGAGTGTTGACCCGGGAGATGGTGCTTTGGCTCGGGAAAAACCGGGTTATTATATGGACCGCCTAAAGAGCATGCCTAGCTACAATCGAAAGCATTCTAACCCGGTATGTTATGTATTTGAATGTTTATTGTTTTGCAGGGAATAGCGTGCGCTTCATGGTTGATCCTGAGAAGCACAAGCTATTCTGGGGACTACTGATGGGGGATGGTAACCCGGTATGTTCATGTCTAGGTGAAACCCGGCCCAATGGAATCGTACAAGACCCGGCCCAAGGTGAAAGAGCTTCTAGAAGGCCCAAGGGGGAGCGTGGGTCTTGTGACCCGTACCTTGGGGGTCACGATTAGGAAACTTAGGGTTGTGTGCGGTCTCCAGGTAGGATTCCGGGTATGCCTTGTATAGGAAGCCAGAGAGCCGGGTAATATATAAACCGGCTCCTGGGGCAAAGAGAGGACAAAAGAGTTTTACCCGATAGTTGAGTATCTTTGTAATACGAGAGCTGATAAATGTAACCCTAGATCGGAGACTCGGCGACATTGCAGCCCAAGCTACCAGATCACCAGATAGCATGATTTCCCCTGAGCTAAACCCTCTCCCAAACACCAGAGTCGATTTGCCCCAAAGTAAGTTACCCCTGGTAACGTCTGCCGTGATTATCCCACGACATGCTTGTTTCCTAAGTCAACGCCGATTCCGTATTGATCTCTCAGAATGAAATGAATTTCCTTTCTAGCCTTCACTGAACTATGGCTGCCGTCACTAGGCGGCATGCCCTTAGAATTTTTCATGCTTCTGTTTGCTTTCGTCGGTCTAAGCGTCGGTTCATGCCTAGTTATGTATGAAGCCATCTCTAACTCAAACTCGTCCAATTAGGTTCTTCATCCTTTTTTAGGGTTCAATAGACCAAAAACGACTGCCAACACATGATCCTTGAACAATGGAGAAAACTCATAGTGATGCAACTAAAGATCACAATTTATCGATATTGGATGCGCTCGTATCTTCATTATGTCGGATGCACGCCTCACACCCCACCCACTAAATGTCTTACCCTCAAGAATCCTATACTCGATTACCACGTAGGCGAATTGATAAGGATTTTTATCTGGCAGTAAGGCTTAGCAGCTGAGTTGTCAATTCAGCCATACCTAGAAAAGTACCAGTAGCAACAGTGATGTGAAAGCAACAGTGTCGGATATATACCAACTAGGGGTATATCCGACATCGGCCAAAGGCCGGATTACCAGGGTGGCCCGTAGGAATGGAGTAAGGTCCATTGGGCGGCCTAGTAAGCTGACGCGCAAGAAGCCGGATTCTAGAAGAACCCGGATCATGGCCCAATACGTGGTCCAGCTTGGAGAAGAATCCGGATGCCTTACCTTCCAAGAATAGGATACTTTCGTAGTCTTCTAGGTTTCCTTCATGTAAGCCCTAATCTAGCTATCTATATAAAGCCGGATGGGAGCAGTCGAAAGAAAAGAGACAGAGAACAAGAGTTCGAATATCTAGAAGCCAACTCGCCAGGAAGTTCATCCTGGTCGAGTTAGCGAAACTATACTCACGCTGTACTTTGTATACTTCAGGTTTCAGCCCTGATTTAGTGAGATTGCAGGAGTAGGAACGCCACCATAGTTGCGACGTGCCGAACCTGAGTAAAACCGTGTCCTCGTTTCCACTCTCCCACGTTTCCACCCACGGTTCTATCAGCAGGCTTATGGCACCCTGGCCATGAACCTAACTAAGAAGACTCGACAATTGGCGCCCACCATGGGGCCAGCGGCGTCGGTTTTCACGTTTCGAGCTGGAATACTCGGCGGAATCGGCAACACGTTCACTGTCGGAAGCCTGAAATTCGACGGAAATGTCGGACGCTTCCTCGACAATGGATCCTATATGCCGACACGGAATCACATGGTAAAGTGCCGGTGTCCTTCCCATCTAATATGATAATGTTTTTATCGGTTGTATGGCAGAAGCAATGGGATTCCATGGTGGAAGCAATGAGATCCTAAAACACCTCCGCCAGCCGATGAGGAGGAAGGAGAGGAAGATGATGGTGAGAAAAGCATGTCCTATCCTGATGTTCAGGAACTGACGAAAGACGAACTGCACAAAAAGCATTGATACGTCTCAAACGTATCTATATTTTATGTTGTTCCATGTTGTTTTCATGCCATATGCTACATGTTTCCTATACACTTTATGTAATTTTTATGGATTTTCTAGGACTAACCTATTGACAAGATGCCACAAAGCTAGTTGTTGTTTTCTGTTCTTTTTTGTTTCAGAAAAATTGTTCTGGAAATATTCTCAGAATTGGACGAAACAAAATCCCAGAGTCTTAGAAATTCGTCACGTACACAGAGTCCAGAGGAGACCCGAATGGGGGCCTCAGGGGCCCCACACCATAGGGAAGCGCCCCCCCCATGGTCGCGCAAGCTTGTGGTGAGGGCCCCCTGGCCACCCACCGATGTTGCCCTCTCGCCTATTTAAGATCCTCCACGGGTTAACCCTAAGGATCCGAGCCTTTTCCACCAAAAAGATCTGTAGCCTCCGTCATCGTCAACCCTAGTTCGAGAGTGTTCTAGAGCTCTCCCTAGCACCCTGCCGGGAGGGGGAATCAACACCCGAGGGCTCTTCATCACCATGCCTGCCTCCGGAGTGATGCGTGAGTAGTTCATACCTGGACTACGGGTCCATATCAGTAGCTAGATGGTTGTTCTCTCCTCTTTATGTCTCATGTTTACATCTTGTGAGCTGCCTAACATGATGAAGATCATCTTATTGTAATGCTACAAGTTGTGTTTGCTGGGACGAATATTGAATGATATGTCCAATGATTATCAATCTATCATGTTCTTTCATGTGTATGTTACTTATGATCTTGCATGCTCTCCATTACTAGTAGATGCTCTGGCCAAGTTGATGCTTGTAACTCTAAGAGGGAGTATTTATGCTCGATAGTGGGTTCATGCCTCCCTTTCACTCACGCTCGAGTGACAGAAACGTAACGGGTGGGGGATGTGTTGTTGCCATTAGGGAGAAAACAACAATGTTTTGTCTAAGGATAATTTTATTGTTTACATTACACACTTTTCTTAATGCAATTCTCTGTTGCTTGCAACTTAATACCCAAGGTTTGATTGGATGACACTCCGAGGGTGGATTATTAGTCATAGATGCAGTTGGATAACGGTCTATGTATCTTGTTGTAATGCCCGCATGAATCACATAGTAATCATCATGTCATGCATATGCACTATGGTGCAGCCTTTATATATGTCAATTTCCTAGCTGTAATTTGTTTACCCAACATGTTATCTATCTGTTTTGGAGAGATTATCTGTTGCTTGCAACTTAATTCCCAAGGTTTGCTCGGCTGACATTCTGAGGGTGGATTATTAGTCATAGATGCAGTTGGATGACGGTCTATGTATCTTGTTGTAATGCCCGCATGAATCACCTAGTAATCATCATGTCATGCATATGCACTATGGTGCAGCCTTGATATCTGTCAATTGCCGAGCTGTAATTTGTTTACCACACATGCTATATATATGTCTTGGAAGAGACACCTCTAGTGAACTGTGGACCCCGGTCCTTTTTCCTCATACAGATAATACAATCACTTCAATCTCTGATTTAATACTGTTGCTACTGTTTTACTACTGTCATCGATGTTCTCTTTCATCTACTGCAAACAAATATTATTTTCCACATGGTACATTTAACCTCTTTGTGTTCAGCAAAACCGGTGAGATTGACAACCTCACTGCTTCGTTGGGGCACAGTGATTTGATTGTGTTGTGTAGGTTCCACGTTGCTTCTTAACTGGTAGTGCGCGCTGCCACCTCAGCTGCATCAACCTTCGGAAGTGATTTCTTTCTCCTACTGGTTGATTCAACCTTGGTTTCTTTCTGAGGGAAAGCGTGTTGATGTGCTCTTGATACCTTCCTCTTGGGGTCTCCCAACGAGTGCAAGATCTGCACCATCAAGCATATTTTTTGGCGCCGTTCCCGGGGATCTCAAAGTCATCAAAAAGCAACCGCTCCCTCGTTAACTCTAGCACCAGCATATTTTCTGGCACCGTTGCCGGGGAGAAAGAGGATTTCTGTAAGGGGAGTCTCTCACTTCCAATCTCTTTACTTTGTTTTAGTTTTGCTTAGGTTATTTTATTTTGTCTTTTTTTCTTATCTTTATCAAAAAACACACACAAAAATTAGTTCTTATTCTAGTTGTTATTTTGTTTCCTCGTTGTTATTATTCATCATGTTGCTCCCTAAGTTCACCCCGAAAGATCGACCAGTAGGTAGTGGTTCTATACTTGGAAAGGATACCATTAAAGAATTCTTTGATCATGTTAGTAAGCATGAAAATTTTGAGGAAATATCCATAGTAGAGCTTGCTCCAAATTATGAAATTGCTGCAACTTTCTTAATTCGCATGTTAGAAGCTAGGTTTGTTAACCTTCACAACATACTACAGCGTATGTTCCTCAACTTGAATAATATGGAAGATACTGAAAAAAGAAATTTTATATTAGAAATCATGCTTAAAGAATTTGGAGATGTTGCTATAGAAGATAGAAAAGTTTTTGGTCATTTTAATATGCTAGGCTCATGTGTAAATTTTTTTAGTGCTCCTGAGAAAGATGAACCTAAAAGTGAAAAGGAGATGAAAATACCAATCCCCTTTAAATTAGTAGCCCTGCGTGAAGCCCAATAAAAGAATTTTGATTGGATTGTTCCTGAAAATTTATTTGATGAGAGTAGCAAACCTAAAAGTTCTAAGAGAGGAACATCTGAAACTCATTTAGATAAAATACAATGCATTATTGAGGGATTGCCTTATCTTGATTTGAATGCCTCTCCATTGGAAAAAACTTGATTACATTTTTCTGGGCCTAGCTAAAAGGCGTTAAAGAAAAGCACTTCTTGGAAGATAACCCATGGTTTTATTTTTGTTTTGTTTTTCTCTGTTTTCTTTGAGTCAAGGGGTTTTATACTTCTGTAGCAAGTCCATTGTATCTTTATTTTCATGTATTAGTTGTGCCAAGTAAAGTTTCTAGCAAAAGTTGAAGTTAGTTTTGGATTTCTGCGCAGGAAACAGATTTCTTCTGTCCCTCGTTCTTTACGTTTTTCGATCTGAGCAACTTAAATGCCCCGAAAAAATTCGTCTTCACAGACTGTTCTGGTTTTGACAGATTATGTCTTTTTACTTGCATTCTATCTTTTACTATGTCGAGTGGATATCTTTGCTCCACAAAACATCAGTGGTTGTAGCTAATGTTTAAAAGTATCATTAATGCTTGTGTCCATGCAGAACATGTGAATTTTTAATTGTGCACTAACCCTCTAATGCGAATTACATTGAGTGTGGTGTGGAGGAAGTTTTCATGGGTCAAGAGAAGAGGGTGATATAATGTGATCAAGAAAAGTGCAAGGTCAAATCTTGGGGTTGCCCCCGTGGTTCATCCCAACAAATTCTAAGAAGACTCAAGAGTCTAAGCTTGGGGATGCCTAAGGCACCCCCTTGTTCATCAACAATTTATCATGCCACTTCTAGTGAAACTATATTTTTATTCGGTCACATCATATGAATTTTACTTGGAGCGTCTGTTTGTATTTTGTTTTGTTTTGTTTTCTTTTCTTTTCTTTTGTTTTCTTTTCTTTTCCTTGCTTCAATAATATTGTTGGAACCTAGCATTCTTTGTGTGGGAGAGAGACACGCTCTGCTTTTTCATATGAATACTTGATGGAGTGTAGACACACACTCGTTGGGAGACCCCAAACGCAAGGTGTGAAGAGTGCAACATCGAGTTTTCCCTCAGAAAAGAAACCAAGGTTGAATCGACCAGTAGGAGGAAGAAGCACTTCTGAAGGTTGATGCAGCTAAGATGGCAGGGCGCACTACCGGTTCAGCAGCAACATGGAACCTACATAATACAATCAATTCATTTTGCCACAACGTAGCAGTGAGGTTGTCAATCTCACCGGTTTTGCTGATAACAAAGAGGTTAAATGTATGGTGTGGAAAACAGTATGAGAACAATATGAAAACAGAAGTAGCAGTGTGAAAACAGTGAAAGCAGTGGTTGTATTATCAGTATGACAAAATGGACCGGGGTCCACAGTTCACTAGTGGTGTCTCTCCATAAAAGATAGATAACATGCGTGGTGAACAAATTACAGCTGGGCAATTGATATATAATGAAACATGCATGACATAATGATTACTATGAGATTCATGCGGGCATTACAACAAGATACATAGACCGCCATCCAAGTGCATCTATGACAAATAATCCACCCTCCGAATATCATCCGAACAAACGTTGGGTATTAAGTTGCAAGCAACAGATAATCGCAGTAAGAAAAGTGTGTAATGTAAACATCGTTGTTTTCTCCCTAATGGCAACAACACATCCTCCATGCTTCACGTTTCTATCACTCGAGCACAGATGCAAAGGAGGCATGAACCCACTATCGAGCATAAATACTTCCTCTTGGAGTCACTAGCATGTACTTGGCCAGAGCATCTACTAACAACGGAGAGCATGCAAGATCATAAATAACATACACATGAAGACAATATGATAGATTTATAATAAAGAGACATAGCATTCAATAATCATCGGATCCCAGCAAACACAACATGTAGCATTACAATAAGATGATCTCGATCATGTAAGGCAGCTCACGAGATCTAAACATGAGGCATAAAGAGGAGAGGACAACCATCTAGCTACTGCTATGGACCCATAGTCCAAGGATGAACTACTCAGGCACCACTCCAGAGGCGGGCATGGTGGTGTAGAGCCCTCCGGTGATGATTTTCCCTCCCGGCAGGGTGCCGGGGAGAACTCCAGAACCCTCCCGATCTCGGGTTGACGATGACGGCGGCCTCGGGTGTTTTTCGTGGAAAAGTGGTATATTTTTAGGGTTCACGCATCAGGGGGAATATAGAGGCAAAAGGGCGATGGCGGTGGGCGCCCGAGGGGCCCACACAACCCCCAGGCGTGGCCAGGGGGCACGCCGCCCTATGGTGTGACCACCCTGTGGCCCCCCTCTGGGCCTCTTTGGGACTCCGTGGAACCTTCGGGAATTCTAAGACTTTCGGGCTTCAAATTTTCCAATTCTGAGAATATTTCCAGAACAACTTTTCTGAAACTATCAGAAAACAGGAACTGTCTCTATGGCATCTTGTCAATAGGTTAGTCCCGGGATATCGATAAAAATGACATAAAGTGTAAGGAAAACATGTAGCATATGGCATGAAAACAACATGGAACATCATAAATCAAGGATACGTTTATGACTTATCAATACTCGTTATGCTCGTATTCTTAGTCTGTCTTCTAGTTGCTGCAAAATTCCCTTTTAGCTCATGTTTTTCATGCATCACTTATTCAGAGCTGTTAGTTTTAGTAGATTTGTGTTAGTACTCTCTTGTTTCATTGCTATATATCTTGGAGAGTTTTTGTTTAGTACAAAATTATTGGTGTTGGAAAGCAGTAGTACAGTTTTCGTGCTTATAACAGCGCAAATAGAAGCTTGTATAGACTGTGGCTAGACTTTTTCATGTCATGCTAGATGTTATTTTAATTCTATGCTTAGTAGTTGTTATTGTAGCATGACTTGTCTCAAATAGCTGATAGTGTTTAATGTGCCATTGAAAGAATCATGAGTTGGTGTTATCATATTGAAGCATGAATTTGTGGTGTTCTCCTTCGAATGCTTTATTTGGTTGACTTGGCGCATGCTTACACCATGTTTATGACAACAAACCAGTCACTTATAGACTATATGATCATTTAGTTTTTGAACTTGTAATACCCATTATGCTTTGATTAATAATGTTTTTGTCGCTATGCATGATTATGGCCATTATTGCTCTCTTGATTTGTCGCTCCCAGTCTTTTGCTAGTGTCCACCTGTACTGAGTATGAGCTCTAATCGTGCGTCCAACTCCCAAAAACAAAAGTTTGCCAAATGTGTCCACCATACCTACCTACATGTGGTATTTAACCGCCACTCCAAGTAAATTTTGCATGTGCTACCTTTAAAACTTTCAAAATTATTCCTGTTTTGTGACCCTGCTTTAGCTCATGAGGACGTAACTAGAGAATATTTATATCACTTGTTGATTGGACTTTACACACCTGGACTAGTGGCTTCATCCTCTTATCCAAATGATAGAAGAGCTGGCAGCGGGGTGCCTAGCCCCAAAATTGGTTACTATTAATTTCCCTTCATTATTTTTTCCCCTGATTTGTCAGTCAAAGCATAATTGTGTAAACAAAATAGAAAGAGAGATGACCTTCTGACCCAAGATGCGTCCTTCAATGGGAGCCGCTCTTGTGAAGTCTAGTTGGCTTGTGACATACTGTATTTCCTGTTTACCATTCGTTGACATAAGCATACACCTCTCTAAAAAAAATGTTTTTAATACCTTTGTTTATAAAATAAAAATCTCTAGCACATGAGTTAATCCATGCTTCCCTCTACGAAAGGCCTTTCTTTTACTTTTATGTTGATTCTCCATCTTCTAACTTTATGCACGGTTGAGAGAGCATTGTTGCCATTCTGAGTTTAATGTGCATTTGTCCTAGAAACATTATTAATTGATTCATTATATGTTATTATTTTCTCTCAGATTATTTGTTCTAGTTATCCACTTGAACTTTGAAGGTGTGGTGGCATTTATGTTTTTCCCCACTCTTAAGGACAAGCGAAATATCACTTTGCTATGTTTTCTCTATGCTCGAAACAATCGTATAACTTTCGAGTGCATTATTATTCATGATGTTTTATTTGTGTTACTTTTCATGATGCAAGGTGATTGCTAAGTTTCATTGTTAAAATTATATCTATCATGCATGTGTTTTAGTACTATGATCTCAACTATACTTATGCTTTTACAATTTAGATGATTAAGTTTATGTTGGTAGCATGTCACCTAAAAAATTATATGTTTTTATCGTTTACCTACTCGAGGACGAGTGGGAACTAAGCTTGGGGATGTTGATACGTCATAAACGTATCCATAATTTTTTATGTTCCATGTTATTCTCATGCCATATGCTACTTGTTTTCTTTACACTTTATGCCATTTTTATCGATTTCCTGGGACTAACCTATTGACAAGATGCCACGGAGCTAGTTCCTATTTTCTGCTATTTTAGTTTTCAGAAAAGTCGCTCTGGAAATATTCTCGGAATTGGACGATTCGAAGCCCAGAAGTCTTAGAATTCCCGGAGGATCCATGGAGTCCAAAAGAGAACCGGAGAGGGGTAGAGGGGTGCCCACACCATGGGTGGGCGCGTCGTGCCCAGGGGTGGCGTTCCCCCTGCTCGCCCACCTATGTTGCCTTCTTGCCTATTTAGTCTCCTCGAAGGGTTAACCCTAAACA
The DNA here is from genome assembly GCA_028641055.1 of Alopecurus myosuroides. Taxonomy (NCBI): domain Eukaryota; kingdom Viridiplantae; phylum Streptophyta; class Magnoliopsida; order Poales; family Poaceae; genus Alopecurus; species Alopecurus myosuroides. The sequence goes on along the minus strand of CM054059.1, from coordinate 37,383,070 downwards.
CCCGAACCTTTTCCACGAAAAACATCCGCAGCAGCCGTCATCGTCAATCCTAGTTCGGGAGTGTTCTGAAGCTCTCTCCGGCAGCCTTCCGGGAGGGGGAATCATCACCGGAGGGCTCTACACCACCATGCCCGCCTCCAGAATGATGCGTGAGTAGTTCATCCTTGGACTACGGGTCCATAGAAATAGCTAGATGGTTGTTCTCTCGTCTTTATGCCTCTAGATCTTGTGATCTCCCTACATAATCAAGATCATCTTATTGTAATGCTACATGTTGTGTTTGATGGGATCCGTTGAATATTGAATGATATGTCTCTTGATTATCAATCTATCATGTTATCTTTATGTGTATGTTATTTATGATCTTGCATGCTCTCCGTTGTTAGTAGATGCTCTGGCCAAGTAGATGCTAGTGACTCCAAGATGGAGTATTTATGCTCGATAGTGGGTTCATGCCTGCTTTGCATCTGTGCTCGTGCGACAGAAACGTGACGGATGGAGGATGTGATGTTGCCATTAGGGAGAAAACAATGATGTTTACATTGTTTACATTACTTTGCTTACTGCGATTATCTGTTGCTTGCAGCTTAATACCCAAGGTTTGCTCGGATGACATTCTGAGGGTGGATTTTTAGTCATAGATGCAGTTTGATGACGGTCTATGTATCTTGTTGTAATGCCCGCATGAATCACATAGTAATCATCATGTCATGCATATGCACTACGGTGCAGCCTTTATATCAGTCAATTGCCCAGCTGTAATTTGTTTACAACACATGCTATCTATTGGTCTTGGGAGAGACACCTTGATGGAGTGTGGACACATGCTCGTTGGGAGACCCCAAGCGCAAGGTGTGAAGAGTGCAGCAGCAAGTTTTCCCTCAGAAAAGAAACCAAAGTTAAATCGACAAGTAGGAGGACAAGAAATCTCTGAAGGTTGATGCAGCTGAGGTGGCAAGGCGCACTACCGGTTCAGCAGCAACGTGGAACCTACACAACACAATGAAATCACTTTCCCCAATGAAGCAGCGAGGTTGTCAATCTCACCGGTTTTGCTGAACACAAAGAGGTTAAACGTATGGTGTGGAAAACAATATGAGAACATGATGAAAACAGTAGCAGCAGTGTGAAAACAGTAATCGCAGTGGTTGTATTATCAGTATGAGAAAATGGACCAGGGTCCACAGTTCACTAGTGGTGTCTCTCCGTGAAAGATAAATAACATTTATGGTGAACAAATTACAGCTGGGGAATTGACAAAAATGAAGGTTGCACCGTAGTGCATATGCAAGACAAAAAGATTACTATGTGATTCATGCGGGCATTACAACAAAATACATAGACCGTCATCCAACTGCGTCTATGACTAATAATCCACCCTCTGAATATCATCCTAACAAACATTGGGTATTAAGTTGCAAGTGTCGTGGATGTGTAAAGACATATGCCATGGGATGGCTAATGTTTGGGGCCGATGGACGCTGTAGGTATCCGGGGAGGGATCGCACGCCTAAATGGCGCGCTCAGAACACTGCAAACACAACAATCTACCAAGGTTCGGGGCCCTCATGTGGAGGTAACACCCCTACTCCTGCCTTTCTCTCTGTATTATGCTCTGCCGAGTACGCGAGTTCCTCTCTCTTTGTCTATCTCTCTCTCTCTCTCTCTCTCTCTCTCTCTGAGTAGAAAGTCTCGCAATAAATAAGCCATTGAGCAACGTCCCTCACGCAGGAGGGGGTAGGCCACCTTATATACTGGTGGCCAACCACTATTCTTTGAATAAAAGGACGGAATAGACAACTCCACTGTGCAGCCACACACGCCTCCGTGCACCCTCCGTGTTTTTGCTGACAGCGTCCCCGAAAGTCTCCGCGGTAGGCCGCTGACATGTCTTGTCCATCTTGTCAGTCTCCTACGGTAGGCCACTGACATGTTGTGTCCCCCTTGTCAGAGACAGGACTTGATAGCTCCCATACCGTACTGCACCCACGTCTGGATTCAGATAACCACGCACCTAGTAAGTTGAACCGCACGCCGGTACGACCCCTGGATACGCGGGATTCACCTCAACGGCTCCATTGACTTTGCGCCCGAGTAGAACAACTGCTTCTCTATCCGGATCATCCGAGTGCTACCCGGCTGACCCAGATTGATACTTGAATCTTCCCTCTTGCCTTTTGTTCTTTCTGCCGGATAGCGCCAACCGGATACCAGCTTATCTGGATAGCCGCCCTACCCGTCCCATGCCAACTCGATACTGCCTAACTCGTCAAGTGGTATCTTGAACTCCATTTCTCACCTGCCTTACCCCTACTCGGGGGTAGCCCCCCGACATTAGTCCCCGAAGCTGGTAGGGTCCGGTGGACTTGGACATTGGGCCCTGCCAGCTTAAACCAAAATAACCTATGTGATGAATTTCTGCCGAGTTGCACCTTAACTCGGTTGCTCACAAACTGAACTCGGATCTTCTCCATTGTGGTCCATCGGGTTTTCTTCATTGTGCCGAGTAGACCAAACTGCTCTGGATTCAGCCGAGATCCCAAAACAGCCAAATTTCCAAAACTTTGTCGCTCGAACCAGAGCATTCCTATCTTCGCGTGTTAAGGCTTTGCACGTGTCAGCAACCGCATCCCACGACGTCTCGCACTATTAGGGAAAATCTTACCCGTGACGCACCTTTTAGCTTATCCGTGACGCACCGGGGCGCGTCACGGCTATCACGCCGCGCCTATGGGTTTAGCCGTGATGCACCTAGGTGGTGCGCCGCGCCTATTCATATCCGTGACGCACGGGCCATGTGCGTCGCGGCTACTTCTGGGCGCGTCACGCGTAACTCCAGAGGTGCGCCACGGGTAAGAATACAGGTGCGTCACGGCTATGTAATGCCTCCACGGCTAATTTCGTTGATGCGCCACGGATGTCCATTTTGGCGCGTCACGGGTATCCTCCCAGGTGCGTCACGGGTACTACTTTTGGTGCGTCACGGCTATACTATGCTGTGTTTTTTTTAAATACGCAGTACTGTATTTATACAGGTATATACGGCTCAAATACAGAGGAATATCAGTAGACAAAATGTATCAAAACAGTTCTTTGACAAACAAGTTATATATATCATAGTTGATCATACTGCTTAGAATTCCGAATAGCTACATCAAACAGTTGATTATGAATACAAAGTGTTTATCAGATTCAAATAGATAGAAGTGACCTACATCAGACGGTTAATCATCGGGACCGATTACATCGATCGATGATGCTTCATCATCGGGACAAGTGACCTATCTAGTCGCCGATAACCTAATCATCTAACTAGGAACCATAGCATGACGAGCGAGGCGACGGCGACAAGAGCGGCGGCGATGGTCTTCATCCACTTGTTGTTGTTCTTCTTCTTCTTCTGTTCCTCCTCGAGATGGATGAACCACCTAGCTTCCGCCGCCACTCTTGTGCTGTAGGATTTGTAGGCATTCCCTTTGAACTTGTTCACCTGCTCGAAGCAGTCTTCCCAGTGATCGTAGACTCCTGGAACCCTGCCTCTAAACACCACGTAGCACCTCGGCATCTGTAATGACAAGAAAGAAAACCAAAAACAATAGTTTTAAACATGTCTGTAATAACTAGTAAATGGAGATATATTACATAAATAAGTTGAAAGTTAAACACAAAGGATCAAATTGGCCATTCATAGTTCGAAAGAAATCCAGAAACCCTCGCATTCGTTCCTTTCCCCGGATCACCACCTCCTGTAGTACCTCTTAACTTGAACAAGATGGTCATCGGTCTGTGTGCCTCATATTTAGGGTGGACACATACAAGCGGCCGTAGGTGGAGCCGCTGCGCCAAGTGGGATGCACAAGATCCTAACTTTGTGAAAATCACAAGGCGCAACGGACCACCTAGGCCATCTGAGTGTGAACCAACTCTTTTAATCATCGGCATTTATACAAAAGATCGAACGAACATAGGACCGGAATAATATAAAAGCAAGATAATCAAGCATTGACATAATTGAGCATCAGTTACGAATGGACGATTCATAACCGTAACGATGTGTGCCTCATATTTAGGGTGGACACATACAAGCGGCCGTAGGTGGTGCCGCTGCGCCAAGTGGGATGCACAAGATCCTAACTTTGTGAAAATCACAAGGCGCAACGGACCACCTAGGCCATCTGAGTGTGAACCAACTCTTTTAATCATCGGCATTTATTTATTCAAAAGATCGAACGACCATCACAAGTAAGAGCAATAATGAAAAGAAAGATAATTAAGCATTGACATAATTGAGCATCTGTTACACGATGGACGATTCATAACCCTAACGATTGAGTTCGACTAATTTCGAAAAATGTAGCAAGCCTTACAATAGTTCTCACTCCTTCTGACTCATCCTCCCAGGGATTACAACGGGACAGCCCTCCGGAGTGATGAAGGGCCTGTCGTCACATGCAGTTGCTAGGTAGGTATCTATGTCGCGGTTCGGCATGTTGAAACGGCAGTAAAATGTCCCACTCCTGTTCACCACTTCATGAACGATTTGCGTGGCAAAGCACTTCTGGATATCATATATCTCTTCTCTAACCTTGTCATCGCCGACCAACGACAAGCGGGAGGCCCATTGTTGGACTTGACTAGGCAGGGTAAGGAACTGTTGATCCCGTACATACGCCCGCATATGATGGAGGACATAGTAGGTGTCTCGGTTACTGCCTGCCGGCTGCTTGACGCACGCGAAAGTCGTCGCGTGGGTGAACACCCGAGCGCCCTGAACGACCTTCTCCCTAGTGATTTTGGCCCCCCCTTGCGTGGTAGCCGGTGAGAGCATTATCCAAAACTTTCTTCATGTTGGAGTAGTCTTTCTTCACCGCACTCCCTGAGTCGAGATACGTGGCATGCGAATGACTGATACAAATGCAGATGAGTGTGCATTGTGTATATCTGCGCGGAACAATCCAAACAAAGTGTTGGAAAGGAGCGATGAAAATCTAAAGAAAATCGCTTTCGATTCGGCTAAGAATATTGACTTACCCGGCAAAGTAAGACACGAGGATGTAATCCTTGGTCTGGTTCGCCAGCATGAAGTCCCGGAGATATGTCGACGCGACTACCTGGTTCCCAACGCCGCACAACACGTCGTGGCGCATGTAGAAGGGGTCCGCTATCGCGATGCCCGGTGTATTATCCCTGCTGACTTGCACCGCCAGACCGAGCGAGTATAGGCGGACCATGGAGTAGTGCAGCGGATTGCTATGGAACATATCGAAGATGTCCGAAAACCGCAGTACTATCCTATCCGCGCCGGTTGACTCGACGAAGCCCAAGTCCTTTGGCACCATGGCAATGAAAACCGGGTATGATGGATCCTTGGATTCAAGAAGGCGCGATTCAAGATAAAGAATGTTGTCATGCAAACTCCGCATATCCCCACTTGCGGCCTTGAGCTTGCTCTGGCTAAGCATAGGCTGACCAATCACATGCATCTTCGCATGCCTAGATGTAGGTGGGCCGTCCTGAACACGGAGCGGCATCTTAGCAGGCTGGCTCACGGACTTTGCGGCCTTGGATCTAGGTCCTCTTTTCCGCGGCTTCGGCGCTTTCGGAATGATCTCCTACTCAATCTCCTCATTAGCCGCCTTACAGATTGTGCCAGGGCTGAAAATAACTCCTCCCTTCGCACTTTTCTGAGTCTCGGTGCAGGGGGCGACATCTGGAGGCGTGTCTTCCTGAGAACCGAATAGACGCTTGCAACTGGATTTATCCGCGGGAGGAGCCTCACCACGAGCCTCCGTGCTATGGTAGGGTTCTTCTGGGGGAGGAGCAACGTTATCTCCGCCATCAAAGTCATCAGCGATGAAATCCATGGCATCAAGATCAACGTCATCCGCCGGGTGTTGTCCATCTCCATGTCAGGGGTAGGCGACGGCGCGGCGACGGTCTTGCCATGGCTCCGCTCCGGCGCTTCTAGAGGGGTTGTTTTCGAGGTGGTGCCTCGCGCCGGTAGTTCTAGAGGCGATGTCTGCGGGGTGGCGCCCCTCTTCCCCAGGCGAATCTGGCTCTTCGGCCATTCCATGTTCCAAGGTAGGCACTGGAGCAGCGTCAGGGTATCGGGGTCATCTTCTTCCTGGTAGGGTTGAATGGGAGGCAACAAGTCGTCGTAGCCCGCCAGCACCCGAAGCAATCGAACTCTATATACGTCTTCGCGCATCGGCCTGTTGTGGAACCTGCGGGTTGACGGTTGAACGATCATACCCACAGCAACATCCTTCAACACGCCGTCCACTGTGTGTAGGAGAGTGCATGGAACGTCGGCGTTCTGCGGAAAACATGCAGGGCGTCAGAGATGCCAGTCTAAGGCAAAGGAAGATCGACGCTCGAACGTTTAACTATTTACCTGGCTGACGAGGGCGTCGAGCTCCTCTAGTGGCGAGGGGCCAACGACGGCGGGCGTGCTACTATTGACTGGCGAGGGACCGCCGGCGGCGGGCATGCAACTGATGGCCAGGCGGCGGTCGTTCGTTGGTGCACGCTCTTCATTCGGCGGAGGACCGCCCACTGTGGGCGCGCAACGGATGGTCATGCGGCTAGAGGCGGGCGGAGTCACTATCGGCGCCGTGTTGTAGGCGGGCGGAGTCACCAGTGGGTCCGCAATCGTGGCGTTGGCCGGCGAGACTCTGGACAAGTCTCTTGAGTTGCTGCCCTGCACGCTAGGCACCGGGCACGGCCCCACTCGACCTTCTTCATTCCATCGAGTAACCACATCGTAGATGGTAGGCAAAACACTGCCCATTTGTTCTGCCAAAGCTTGTTTGACAATATTAGGAATATCGGCAACTTTGGCCTTGAGGTCTGCAATCTCGCGATCGCGGGCTTCGTCACGTTGGATATCTTCGATGGTCCTCTTTCTATTCCTTCTCGCCTCCCTGGGCTCCTTGAAGTACTCTCTGAGCTTCGTCGTCGTGCCCAGGCCACAAACTCGGCCACCTGACGGCCTTTTGTGCTTTTCCTTCCCCTGCGTCACGTTCACCGCCCTGTTTAAACTGTCGTCCCAGTCTTTTGCTAGTGTCCACCTGTACTGAGTATGAGCTCTAATCGTGCGTCCAACTCCCAAAAACAAAAGTTTGCCAAATGTGTCCACCATACCTACCTACATGTGGTATTTAACCGCCACTCCAAGTAAATTTTGCATGTGCTACCTTTAAAACTTTCAAAATTATTCCTGTTTTGTGACCCTGCTTTAGCTCATGAGGACGTAACTAGAGAATATTTATATCACTTGTTGATTGGACTTTACACACCTGGACTAGTGGCTTCATCCTCTTATCCAAATGATAGAAGAGCTGGCAGCGGGGTGCCTAGCCCCAAAATTGGTTACTATTAATTTCCCTTCATTATTTTTTCCCCTGATTTGTCAGTCAAAGCATAATTGTGTAAACAAAATAGAAAGAGAGATGACCTTCTGACCCAAGATGCGTCCTTCAATGGGAGCCGCTCTTGTGAAGTCTAGTTGGCTTGTGACATACTGTATTTCCTGTTTACCATTCGTTGACATAAGCATACACCTCTCTAAAAAAAATGTTTTTAATACCTTTGTTTATAAAATAAAAATCTCTAGCACATGAGTTAATCCATGCTTCCCTCTACGAAAGGCCTTTCTTTTACTTTTATGTTGATTCTCCATCTTCTAACTTTATGCACGGTTGAGAGAGCATTGTTGCCATTCTGAGTTTAATGTGCATTTGTCCTAGAAACATTATTAATTGATTCATTATATGTTATTATTTTCTCTCAGATTATTTGTTCTAGTTATCCACTTGAACTTTGAAGGTGTGGTGGCATTTATGTTTTTCCCCACTCTTAAGGACAAGCGAAATATCACTTTGCTATGTTTTCTCTATGCTCGAAACAATCGTATAACTTTCGAGTGCATTATTATTCATGATGTTTTATTTGTGTTACTTTTCATGATGCAAGGTGATTGCTAAGTTTCATTGTTAAAATTATATCTATCATGCATGTGTTTTAGTACTATGATCTCAACTATACTTATGCTTTTACAATTTAGATGATTAAGTTTATGTTGGTAGCATGTCACCTAAAAAATTATATGTTTTTATCGTTTACCTACTCGAGGACGAGTGGGAACTAAGCTTGGGGATGTTGATACGTCATAAACGTATCCATAATTTTTTATGTTCCATGTTATTCTCATGCCATATGCTACTTGTTTTCTTTACACTTTATGCCATTTTTATCGATTTCCTGGGACTAACCTATTGACAAGATGCCACGGAGCTAGTTCCTATTTTCTGCTATTTTAGTTTTCAGAAAAGTCGCTCTGGAAATATTCTCGGAATTGGACGATTCGAAGCCCAGAAGTCTTAGAATTCCCGGAGGATCCATGGAGTCCAAAAGAGAACCGGAGAGGGGTAGAGGGGTGCCCACACCATGGGTGGGCGCGTCGTGCCCAGGGGTGGCGTTCCCCCTGCTCGCCCACCTATGTTGCCTTCTTGCCTATTTAGTCTCCTCGAAGGGTTAACCCTAAACACCCGAACCTTTTCCACGAAAAACATCCGCAGCAGCCGTCATCGTCAATCCTAGTTCGGGAGTGTTCTGAAGCTCTCTCCGGCAGCCTTCCGGGAGGGGGAATCATCACCGGAGGGCTCTACACCACCATGCCCGCCTCCAGAATGATGCGTGAGTAGTTCATCCTTGGACTACGGGTCCATAGAAATAGCTAGATGGTTGTTCTCTCGTCTTTATGCCTCTAGATCTTGTGATCTCCCTACATAATCAAGATCATCTTATTGTAATGCTACATGTTGTGTTTGATGGGATCCGTTGAATATTGAATGATATGTCTCTTGATTATCAATCTATCATGTTATCTTTATGTGTATGTTATTTATGATCTTGCATGCTCTCCGTTGTTAGTAGATGCTCTGGCCAAGTAGATGCTAGTGACTCCAAGATGGAGTATTTATGCTCGATAGTGGGTTCATGCCTGCTTTGCATCTGTGCTCGTGCGACAGAAACGTGACGGATGGAGGATGTGATGTTGCCATTAGGGAGAAAACAATGATGTTTACATTGTTTACATTACTTTGCTTACTGCGATTATCTGTTGCTTGCAGCTTAATACCCAAGGTTTGCTCGGATGACATTCTGAGGGTGGATTTTTAGTCATAGATGCAGTTTGATGACGGTCTATGTATCTTGTTGTAATGCCCGCATGAATCACATAGTAATCATCATGTCATGCATATGCACTACGGTGCAGCCTTTATATCAGTCAATTGCCCAGCTGTAATTTGTTTACAACACATGCTATCTATTGGTCTTGGGAGAGACACCTTGATGGAGTGTGGACACATGCTCGTTGGGAGACCCCAAGCGCAAGGTGTGAAGAGTGCAGCAGCAAGTTTTCCCTCAGAAAAGAAACCAAAGTTAAATCGACAAGTAGGAGGACAAGAAATCTCTGAAGGTTGATGCAGCTGAGGTGGCAAGGCGCACTACCGGTTCAGCAGCAACGTGGAACCTACACAACACAATGAAATCACTTTCCCCAATGAAGCAGCGAGGTTGTCAATCTCACCGGTTTTGCTGAACACAAAGAGGTTAAACGTATGGTGTGGAAAACAATATGAGAACATGATGAAAACAGTAGCAGCAGTGTGAAAACAGTAATCGCAGTGGTTGTATTATCAGTATGAGAAAATGGACCAGGGTCCACAGTTCACTAGTGGTGTCTCTCCGTGAAAGATAAATAACATTTATGGTGAACAAATTACAGCTGGGGAATTGACAAAAATGAAGGTTGCACCGTAGTGCATATGCAAGACAAAAAGATTACTATGTGATTCATGCGGGCATTACAACAAAATACATAGACCGTCATCCAACTGCGTCTATGACTAATAATCCACCCTCTGAATATCATCCTAACAAACATTGGGTATTAAGTTGCAAGTGTCGTGGATGTGTAAAGACATATGCCATGGGATGGCTAATGTTTGGGGCCGATGGACGCTGTAGGTATCCGGGGAGGGATCGCACGCCTAAATGGCGCGCTCAGAACACTGCAAACACAACAATCTACCAAGGTTCGGGGCCCTCATGTGGAGGTAACACCCCTACTCCTGCCTTTCTCTCTGTATTATGCTCTGCCGAGTACGCGAGTTCCTCTCTCTTTGTCTATCTCTCTCTCTCTCTCTCTCTCTCTCTCTCTGAGTAGAAAGTCTCGCAATAAATAAGCCATTGAGCAACGTCCCTCACGCAGGAGGGGGTAGGCCACCTTATATACTGGTGGCCAACCACTATTCTTTGAATAAAAGGACGGAATAGACAACTCCACTGTGCAGCCACACACGCCTCCGTGCACCCTCCGTGTTTTTGCTGACAGCGTCCCCGAAAGTCTCCGCGGTAGGCCGCTGACATGTCTTGTCCATCTTGTCAGTCTCCTACGGTAGGCCACTGACATGTTGTGTCCCCCTTGTCAGAGACAGGACTTGATAGCTCCCATACCGTACTGCACCCACGTCTGGATTCAGATAACCACGCACCTAGTAAGTTGAACCGCACGCCGGTACGACCCCTGGATACGCGGGATTCACCTCAACGGCTCCATTGACTTTGCGCCCGAGTAGAACAACTGCTTCTCTATCCGGATCATCCGAGTGCTACCCGGCTGACCCAGATTGATACTTGAATCTTCCCTCTTGCCTTTTGTTCTTTCTGCCGGATAGCGCCAACCGGATACCAGCTTATCTGGATAGCCGCCCTACCCGTCCCATGCCAACTCGATACTGCCTAACTCGTCAAGTGGTATCTTGAACTCCATTTCTCACCTGCCTTACCCCTACTCGGGGGTAGCCCCCCGACATTAGTCCCCGAAGCTGGTAGGGTCCGGTGGACTTGGACATTGGGCCCTGCCAGCTTAAACCAAAATAACCTATGTGATGAATTTCTGCCGAGTTGCACCTTAACTCGGTTGCTCACAAACTGAACTCGGATCTTCTCCATTGTGGTCCATCGGGTTTTCTTCATTGTGCCGAGTAGACCAAACTGCTCTGGATTCAGCCGAGATCCCAAAACAGCCAAATTTCCAAAACTTTGTCGCTCGAACCAGAGCATTCCTATCTTCGCGTGTTAAGGCTTTGCACGTGTCAGCAACCGCATCCCACGACGTCTCGCACTATTAGGGAAAATCTTACCCGTGACGCACCTTTTAGCTTATCCGTGACGCACCGGGGCGCGTCACGGCTATCACGCCGCGCCTATGGGTTTAGCCGTGATGCACCTAGGTGGTGCGCCGCGCCTATTCATATCCGTGACGCACGGGCCATGTGCGTCGCGGCTACTTCTGGGCGCGTCACGCGTAACTCCAGAGGTGCGCCACGGGTAAGAATACAGGTGCGTCACGGCTATGTAATGCCTCCACGGCTAATTTCGTTGATGCGCCACGGATGTCCATTTTGGCGCGTCACGGGTATCCTCCCAGGTGCGTCACGGGTACTACTTTTGGTGCGTCACGGCTATACTATGCTGTGTTTTTTTTAAATACGCAGTACTGTATTTATACAGGTATATACGGCTCAAATACAGAGGAATATCAGTAGACAAAATGTATCAAAACAGTTCTTTGACAAACAAGTTATATATATCATAGTTGATCATACTGCTTAGAATTCCGAATAGCTACATCAAACAGTTGATTATGAATACAAAGTGTTTATCAGATTCAAATAGATAGAAGTGACCTACATCAGACGGTTAATCATCGGGACCGATTACATCGATCGATGATGCTTCATCATCGGGACAAGTGACCTATCTAGTCGCCGATAACCTAATCATCTAACTAGGAACCATAGCATGACGAGCGAGGCGACGGCGACAAGAGCGGCGGCGATGGTCTTCATCCACTTGTTGTTGTTCTTCTTCTTCTTCTGTTCCTCCTCGAGATGGATGAACCACCTAGCTTCCGCCGCCACTCTTGTGCTGTAGGATTTGTAGGCATTCCCTTTGAACTTGTTCACCTGCTCGAAGCAGTCTTCCCAGTGATCGTAGACTCCTGGAACCCTGCCTCTAAACACCACGTAGCACCTCGGCATCTGTAATGACAAGAAAGAAAACCAAAAACAATAGTTTTAAACATGTCTGTAATAACTAGTAAATGGAGATATATTACATAAATAAGTTGAAAGTTAAACACAAAGGATCAAATTGGCCATTCATAGTTCGAAAGAAATCCAGAAACCCTCGCATTCGTTCCTTTCCCCGGATCACCACCTCCTGTAGTACCTCTTAACTTGAACAAGATGGTCATCGGTCTGTGTGCCTCATATTTAGGGTGGACACATACAAGCGGCCGTAGGTGGAGCCGCTGCGCCAAGTGGGATGCACAAGATCCTAACTTTGTGAAAATCACAAGGCGCAACGGACCACCTAGGCCATCTGAGTGTGAACCAACTCTTTTAATCATCGGCATTTATACAAAAGATCGAACGAACATAGGACCGGAATAATATAAAAGCAAGATAATCAAGCATTGACATAATTGAGCATCAGTTACGAATGGACGATTCATAACCGTAACGATGTGTGCCTCATATTTAGGGTGGACACATACAAGCGGCCGTAGGTGGTGCCGCTGCGCCAAGTGGGATGCACAAGATCCTAACTTTGTGAAAATCACAAGGCGCAACGGACCACCTAGGCCATCTGAGTGTGAACCAACTCTTTTAATCATCGGCATTTATTTATTCAAAAGATCGAACGACCATCACAAGTAAGAGCAATAATGAAAAGAAAGATAATTAAGCATTGACATAATTGAGCATCTGTTACACGATGGACGATTCATAACCCTAACGATTGAGTTCGACTAATTTCGAAAAATGTAGCAAGCCTTACAATAGTTCTCACTCCTTCTGACTCATCCTCCCAGGGATTACAACGGGACAGCCCTCCGGAGTGATGAAGGGCCTGTCGTCACATGCAGTTGCTAGGTAGGTATCTATGTCGCGGTTCGGCATGTTGAAACGGCAGTAAAATGTCCCACTCCTGTTCACCACTTCATGAACGATTTGCGTGGCAAAGCACTTCTGGATATCATATATCTCTTCTCTAACCTTGTCATCGCCGACCAACGACAAGCGGGAGGCCCATTGTTGGACTTGACTAGGCAGGGTAAGGAACTGTTGATCCCGTACATACGCCCGCATATGATGGAGGACATAGTAGGTGTCTCGGTTACTGCCTGCCGGCTGCTTGACGCACGCGAAAGTCGTCGCGTGGGTGAACACCCGAGCGCCCTGAACGACCTTCTCCCTAGTGATTTTGGCCCCCCCCTTGCGTGGTAGCCGGTGAGAGCATTATCCAAAACTTTCTTCATGTTGGAGTAGTCTTTCTTCACCGCACTCCCTGAGTCGAGATACGTGGCATGCGAATGACTGATACAAATGCAGATGAGTGTGCATTGTGTATATCTGCGCGGAACAATCCAAACAAAGTGTTGGAAAGGAGCGATGAAAATCTAAAGAAAATCGCTTTCGATTCGGCTAAGAATATTGACTTACCCGGCAAAGTAAGACACGAGGATGTAATCCTTGGTCTGGTTCGCCAGCATGAAGTCCCGGAGATATGTCGACGCGACTACCTGGTTCCCAACGCCGCACAACACGTCGTGGCGCATGTAGAAGGGGTCCGCTATCGCGATGCCCGGTGTATTATCCCTGCTGACTTGCACCGCCAGACCGAGCGAGTATAGGCGGACCATGGAGTAGTGCAGCGGATTGCTATGGAACATATCGAAGATGTCCGAAAACCGCAGTACTATCCTATCCGCGCCGGTTGACTCGACGAAGCCCAAGTCCTTTGGCACCATGGCAATGAAAACCGGGTATGATGGATCCTTGGATTCAAGAAGGCGCGATTCAAGATAAAGAATGTTGTCATGCAAACTCCGCATATCCCCACTTGCGGCCTTGAGCTTGCTCTGGCTAAGCATAGGCTGACCAATCACATGCATCTTCGCATGCCTAGATGTAGGTGGGCCGTCCTGAACACGGAGCGGCATCTTAGCAGGCTGGCTCACGGACTTTGCGGCCTTGGATCTAGGTCCTCTTTTCCGCGGCTTCGGCGCTTTCGGAATGATCTCCTACTCAATCTCCTCATTAGCCGCCTTACAGATTGTGCCAGGGCTGAAAATAACTCCTCCCTTCGCACTTTTCTGAGTCTCGGTGCAGGGGGCGACATCTGGAGGCGTGTCTTCCTGAGAACCGAATAGACGCTTGCAACTGGATTTATCCGCGGGAGGAGCCTCACCACGAGCCTCCGTGCTATGGTAGGGTTCTTCTGGGGGAGGAGCAACGTTATCTCCGCCATCAAAGTCATCAGCGATGAAATCCATGGCATCAAGATCAACGTCATCCGCCGGGTGTTGTCCATCTCCATGTCAGGGGTAGGCGACGGCGCGGCGACGGTCTTGCCATGGCTCCGCTCCGGCGCTTCTAGAGGGGTTGTTTTCGAGGTGGTGCCTCGCGCCGGTAGTTCTAGAGGCGATGTCTGCGGGGTGGCGCCCCTCTTCCCCAGGCGAATCTGGCTCTTCGGCCATTCCATGTTCCAAGGTAGGCACTGGAGCAGCGTCAGGGTATCGGGGTCATCTTCTTCCTGGTAGGGTTGAATGGGAGGCAACAAGTCGTCGTAGCCCGCCAGCACCCGAAGCAATCGAACTCTATATACGTCTTCGCGCATCGGCCTGTTGTGGAACCTGCGGGTTGACGGTTGAACGATCATACCCACAGCAACATCCTTCAACACGCCGTCCACTGTGTGTAGGAGAGTGCATGGAACGTCGGCGTTCTGCGGAAAACATGCAGGGCGTCAGAGATGCCAGTCTAAGGCAAAGGAAGATCGACGCTCGAACGTTTAACTATTTACCTGGCTGACGAGGGCGTCGAGCTCCTCTAGTGGCGAGGGGCCAACGACGGCGGGCGTGCTACTATTGACTGGCGAGGGACCGCCGGCGGCGGGCATGCAACTGATGGCCAGGCGGCGGTCGTTCGTTGGTGCACGCTCTTCATTCGGCGGAGGACCGCCCACTGTGGGCGCGCAACGGATGGTCATGCGGCTAGAGGCGGGCGGAGTCACTATCGGCGCCGTGTTGTAGGCGGGCGGAGTCACCAGTGGGTCCGCAATCGTGGCGTTGGCCGGCGAGACTCTGGACAAGTCTCTTGAGTTGCTGCCCTGCACGCTAGGCACCGGGCACGGCCCCACTCGACCTTCTTCATTCCATCGAGTAACCACATCGTAGATGGTAGGCAAAACACTGCCCATTTGTTCTGCCAAAGCTTGTTTGACAATATTAGGAATATCGGCAACTTTGGCCTTGAGGTCTGCAATCTCGCGATCGCGGGCTTCGTCACGTTGGATATCTTCGATGGTCCTCTTTCTATTCCTTCTCGCCTCCCTGGGCTCCTTGAAGTACTCTCTGAGCTTCGTCGTCGTGCCCAGGCCACAAACTCGGCCACCTGACGGCCTTTTGTGCTTTTCCTTCCCCTGCGTCACGTTCACCGCCCTGTTTAAACTGTCGTCCCACGGGCCGTGCTGCCTCGGCATGGATGACGAGGTTCCACCACTTTCGATTTCTGCGTTCTGCACAATTAGCGTGAACCGTTTAGAATTCCACCAGTACTATAATGCAATCGACTAGATCGTCGAGAGCAAACTAACTAGGGTGGTGTATTTACTTACCAAGTTTTCATACAACTTCTTCACCTTCTCATCATCGGTAGTATACTCATTAGCTACCGGGTCATATGTAAACCGGGCCCTGATGAAGTTTTTTGTCCGCGGCGAGTACCTTGCGAGAGGGTCAGGGATGCCCTCTGCTGCACGTTTGGCGTCCTCCTTCTCCCAATTGGGAATCGCCGCTCTGTAACCGCCGCATCCCAGATGGTGGGTACCTATGTTCAACCGCCGCATCCTCTGCCCCCAATCAGCGTTAGCCTTGGCGACTTCGCTCTGGCAAAGTACCTTGAAGTCCCGGAGTTCCGCTTCGGTGATTCTCGGCTCACTCGCTAAAACATCCTGCAAGCTTTTTTGGGGGTTCAAGACCTTAACCTTCACCCGGTGTTTCCAGTTGGCCAAGGCGGTGTTCATCTTACCAATGGCGCAATGGTTGACCTTATTCCCCTCCAGATTGTCGTTATTGTACTTAAACGGCTCGTCTGGCGGATGCGGGTACAAGTATCGTCCGTGCAGCTTTCTAAAGAGAAGAACCTGATAATGGGCATTCTCTTTTTTCCTTAGATCATCGGTTAAGATGCTGACAGTGTCCCGGACAATGCAACCAATTTGGTTGCCGAATCCTCTGACCACCGCCTCGGGCGCGATTGGATACCCACTGCTATCAATTTCCGTGATCTCTTCACGGTAGGTGCGGAGAGTGTTACTTTTCCGTTTTCTCGCTGTCGTCCTCTTCTTGGCTTTGCTACCACCATCAGTCTGACCGCCGGCATCAGCGGTGTCATTTCCGCCGGCGGCGCCACTAGTGGTGGCGTCATCCTCCTCGCCACCGCTAGTGTCTGCGTCAGCCCCGGCATCCGCCGTCGGGTCGTATTGCTCATCTTCTTCGTCGGTGATTTGCCAGAACGGCTTAGAACCGCCGGCCTCGTCGTCGTGTGCCATGTTCTGAAGGGGGAAATTATTGGTTAATCTAAAGGAAACAAAAAATCGACATACTACTCGATCACGGGAAAACGGCTTAGTCCTAAATTCACGGGAAAATTTCGGCATGACCTTTGCTAATTTTCTAACACTAGAGTGCCCGATTCTCGCCGAAACGGAAATTAATCAACATTTCGGCGAAAATGGGCAACTCATTTGAATTCCCTGCAAAGTTTTTAACGGCTCGATGGCCGGACAGATTTCCAAATGTGGTACCAACACCAAAAGTGGTACCAGCACCAGCACCAGCACCAACACAACACAACACCAGCACCAACACAAGAAAACCAGCAGCAGAACACCTTCAAAAATCAGCCACAACTCCCTGTGGTAGGCAGCAACAGCAGCTAGGAGCAGCACAACAGCAGTGCAACAGCAGATAGAGTACCTATATGATTACATCACTTGTAGCAGCAATATATCACAGTAAATACCAACCATATGCACTAGTAAATAAGAAATCTGAGCCAATCATACATAACATGATGTCACACGGATTCCGGTAGTGTATTTTAGATGCACTCTAGCACACAACTCAATCGCTGTTAACTACGGAGTAGTAGTAGCAGCCAGCAGGAGCACGTAGCCACACTGCTGCAAGAAATTAAATTGCCAGGTCGACTTCGACCTGATACGAAAAATCATCTTTCTTGGCCATAAGTCTAACAAGTTCAGGATCATGTATATGGATAAGCAGCGATGCTAGTTAATATATTTCCATCCAGGGTGAACCGCAAATCTGCATACATCAAAGAAGGATTACCTCCGGCCGGCTGCTCCAGCCCCGCGGCCCTGTAATTAACGAGAGCTAACACGAACTCTACCGGCTCCACCCGTTATAACTGTATATCATGTGAGTTTCTTGCGGCAGCGCCGCAGCTAGCGACCGACCAAGAATAATCGTATTTCAGAGTATCATCTAATGCTAGAGAATTGATGGATGCGGTGTGCACAATCAGTATGCGTATATATGCACAACAGCAAGCAATCAAGACACGTAAAGGAATATTTGCGACCTGACGAATAACCTAACCGTCAAGCACTAGCTAAGATCTTGCATTGCTAATCCGTTGTCTATCTAGCTAACTTCTGCAGAAAGTTATGGGTGCCCCTTCATTTTTCTTTTTCATCTGAAGGGCCATATATGTGGCATGATATAGCTAGCAAGCTAGCATCAGAAACTAATGAGAGGGGACATTATTGTTTCCGTTCAACAACTGGAATACTCCAAGAAAAGGTTGTGAGATTCTGCATGAATTGGAGATATGGGTTGCGCTTGTGATATCTACTGTAGCTCGTACTAATCATTACTTGCCTCACATGCGTAACGGACGGGAACATTGGGTTAAGTTATGTTAATACCCCATCACCTGTCTTCCGATCTAGCTAGCGGATTAGTACTCGTAAGTTGTATGCCATTGTAAGATATATTGATCCATTGTATAGTTTTAGAATCTTCTACACGTGCCATGAGTCTATGCATATGCTACGTAATAATTAATTAGGTTAACGGCCGAACCTGACAATCTATGATGATATCTCATATACAAGTTCTATTCATGTTAGGAGAATCATCGGTAGAACCAGATTTGACCAGCATCCATGATTGTTTCTGACTTTAAGAAATCCATTTTTGTCACAACACTTGAGGGCCCGGAGAATTTATCATGTGCATCCAAGCTAATGTTCCATGAGTTGGACAAGAGCACACATTACAAGATGTAAAAAGGATCTGAGTTTTGTTTATAAAAGATTGGCAGAACAGACACATATCAACACAAAATTTCGAATTGAAATCTAAAATGGTCTACAACAAATAAACTCAGTTGTGATAGTTCACAACCCCAATCCAAAGCTTAATTTTTAGTATATCAAATTTTCACGAGGAGAATTTATCTCTCGAAGCAAGCAATGCATAATAGTGAGCATTGACAGTTAACCCTAGTTCGACTGCAAATTGATCCTTTCATCAGAGTTTGATCAAGATTGGGAGAGGGAGAGGAGAGGAGACATACCTCTTGTCAGGGATGCAGAGGCGACAGGCTGCAGCGCTCGTCGGGGATGCAGAGGTCCTGGCGCGGCGCTCCTCCTCCTAGGCCGCGGTCGATGCAGACGTGGACGGCGCGACGCTCCTCCTCCTCCCTCGCTCCTCCTCCTAGGCCGCGGTCGATGCAGACGTGGACGGCGCGACGCTCCTCCTCCTCCCTCGCTCCTCCTCCTAGCTAGGTCACGCGGGATTGGGCTGAGCGCGACGATGGGGTGGCGGCGGCGGCGTGTGCGTGAGGCTAGGGCTGGTGGCGTGGGGCTAGGGCTGGTGTGCTGCGGCGTTTACGGTGGCGTGAGGCTAGGGGTGGCGTCTACGGTGGCGGCGAACGGGGAGAAGATGGGGAGATTGAAGAAGGGGCTCGCGCGCGCTTCAGATCGAGATGTGGAAGACGAAGAAGAGGGGAACGGTCTCCTAATATTGCCAAGGATAGCCGTGACGCACCGCGGCGACGTGCACCGCGCATTAGGCAGCTGTGACGCACCTAAGGTATGCGCGCCACGCATAGCTTACCCGTGACGCACCTCAGAGATGTGCGCCACGCATAGCTTAACCATGACGCACCGCATGGAGGTGCGCCGCGCCTATGCGCAGAGTATGTTCAAAACAAAACATTGCCTCCCTATGTCACAACTACTTACTTAACCCAGTGGTTGGACTGTGTTGTCCCCAAACACCCGAGTTCGAATCCCCCCACACCCATTTTTTTGAATAATTTTAGAAAACAACATAAATTCATATAAATAATTATAACTTTCAAAATAAAATCTCAATTCATGTGTTGATTAATTTAAACATCATATCTTAGTGCATGCATATAAAATACATCATCATACATTGTCATCACTTCCTCGAATGCATGCAAACACACGCCACATATATCGTTGTTCTTAGAGCTAGCGTTTTACAATTTTCTTTCCCTTCTTTGTCGCGGTTGAGTAATTCAGTCCCGGAACACCGTGACTTCTTCGGTGGAATGGGCGACCTGTAGGTAGCGTTGTCCTGCTTCTTCTTGTTGTGTATTTCGTTCCATCGTCATTGTCATCTTCCATTTTCAGGTCGCCGTACTGGTCAAAGTCTTGCTCGTTGGCTACTCCATCCATTCCGATGATGTTTCTTTTACCTCTCCGCACGACAACACGGCTAGGCCTTGTCGGGTCAGTAATGAAGAAGCATT
Organism: Alopecurus myosuroides; assembly: GCA_028641055.1. Taxonomy (NCBI): domain Eukaryota; kingdom Viridiplantae; phylum Streptophyta; class Magnoliopsida; order Poales; family Poaceae; genus Alopecurus; species Alopecurus myosuroides. The sequence goes on along the minus strand of CM054059.1, from coordinate 37,363,118 downwards.
GGTCCACTTTGTTAGCCAAGACCCATGGCTCATTTTTTGCGGTGACATTCGTGCCGGATTTGGCTTCAGGTATCACCATGGTGGTGAAATATTGTCCTTCTTTCCTGACGCTCTTTGCCCATGTGACACGGAACATTGGCACCTTCTCTCCGCAGTAGTCGAGTTCCCATATCTCGTCGATCCTACCATAGTATCTTTCCTTGACGTCACCTGTTAATGATTCCATCGTTACCCCCGAGTTCTGGTATTCGCAGTTCCGGTCCTTATTTGCCGTGTAGAATGTGTAACCATTGATATCGTATGCCTGATATGTCATGAGGTTATGTGCGGGGCCTTGTGACAATGTGAGTATGAGTTTTTCTTCTTCAGAATAAGGCGTCTCTGGGTGATCGGTCATAATCTTCTCCCTGAACCACTGTGTGAAATGGATGTTGTGCTCTCTGATTATTTCTGCTTCGGTCCTATGTTGTCCCCGGTCACTGTAATACTTCGCGATTAGCAATTTGTGCTTTTCCAACCAAGGATCGACCACTGTTAGATGTTGTAGCGCGACTAGGTTTGCTCTGTCAAAGTCGTTGCGTCGGCCCTGAAAGTCGACATTCATTTCGCGCTGGCCCTCGCGGTGTCCCCATCCAGCGAGCCTGCCAAAGTGCCTGTTTATGGGCAGACCAGGGTTCTCATCTTTGTCTAGAACATTCGTGCAGAAAGAGATGCACTCTTCTGTCAGAAAGCCCTTGGCAATGCTTGTGTCTGGACGGGCCCTGTTGCGGACGTATCCTTTGATGGAACCATTCATCCTTTCGAACGCCATCATGGAGTGTAAAAACGGCGGCCCGAGCTGGATGATATCATCCACGACATGGACAAGGAGATGCACCATAATGTCGAAGAATGCGGGCGGGAAGTATATCTCAAGCTCGCATAGTATCACCACGATCTCTTCTTGTAGCCTTGCGAGTTGCTTCACGCCAATCGACTTTCGAGAGATGACGTCAAAAAAGTTGCAGAGTCCAAACAGCGTTTCGCGGACGTGCTCGTCCATTATCCCTCGAATTGCAACTGGAAGTATCTGCGTCATCATCACGTGACAGTCGTGAGACTTCATCTCGCTGAACTTCTGCTTTGGTACGTCTAGGTATCTGCTTATCTTGCCCGCATAACCGTAAGGAAATTTGACTCCAAGGAGGCACTTGAAGAATTGGTCGATCTCCTTCTCGCATAGCGTGAAGCACGAAGGGGGACAGTAATATTCCGTCTTCTTGGCCTTTTTTCCCTTGCGGCGACCTTCCGTCCCATCTAACACATCATCATCGTCGTCGTCATCATCATCCGGTTTTCCTCCGTGGAGCTCGCCCCTGATATTCAAAAATCTCAAGTCGTTCCTTGCTTTCGGCCCATCTTTGGTCCTCTCCGGCATGTTGAGCAGGGTGCCAAGCAAACTCTCGCACACGTTTTTCGTGATATGCATGAGGTCAAGGCAGTGGGGCGTGCGCAGAATCTTCCAGTACCTCAGGCCCCAGAGAACAGACCTTGTTTTCCATACACCCTCCAACGGCGCCGGCGCCTTTCGCTTCTTTCCCGGCGCAGGGCACTCTTTCCAGTTCTTCAACAGCTCGTCGATTTCCTCGCCGCTCCTTTGACGTGGGGCTCTTCGCATCTCAACTTCATTGTTGAACAGATCTTTGCGTTTTCTCCACGGGTCATCCTTGCGAAGCCACCTTCGATGCCCCAAGAACACGGTTTTCGAAGACCCGGGGTTTCTCTCTAGCTGGAGATACGTAGTGTCATCCATGCACCTAACGCATGCACAGAATCCGTGCGTCACCTGCCCCGCGACATATCCGTAACCGAGGTAGTCATGCACCGTCGTGATGAGCGCGGCTCTCATTGGGGAAAACGTTTCTCCATAGGCGTCCCACGTATTGGCTGGCTCGTCCCATAACGTGGCTAGCTCCTCTTCCAACAACTGGACATACAGATTGATGTCGTTACCTGGTTGTTTCGTCCCTTGAATAAGCATACTCATCTGTATGTACTTCTTCTTCAAGCACAACCAGGGGGGTAGGTTGTATATACATACAAACACGGGCCAGGTGCTATGGGTGCTGCTCTGGTTGCCAAAAGGATTTAATCCATCCGTACTCATGCACAACCTGATGTTCCTTGGATCGTCGCCGAATTCGGGGTATTCGATGTCTAGCGCCTTCCACTGGCTAGCATCTGAGGGGTGTGACAGCATCGTGTCATCCTTCTCCGGATCAATTCCATCATGCTCTTCTGGCTTCTTCCTTTCCGCGTGCCATCGCATGAGCTTCGCCTGTGTGGGGTCTGCGAAATACCGCTGCAGACGGGAAGTTATCGGAAAGTACCACACCACTTTTCGAGGAGAGGCCTTCTTCCCTGTCTTGTATCGAGTTGCGTCGCACACCGGGCATATGGTTCTCTCCACGTCCGCGCCCCGATAGATGATGCAGTCATTAATGCAAGCATGGTATTTCACGTGAGGTAAATCCAGAGGGCACACGACTTTCTTGGCCTCCTCGATGCTCGTTGGACACTTGTTCCCCGTGGGAAGACGGCCGTGCCAGAATGCCATGTTCTCATCGTAGCTCGCATCGGTCCATCGGTGTTTTGTCTTCATCTCGAGGGTCCTTAACGTTACGTTCAGACGGGTATCCTCGCTCACGCATCCTTCATACAATGGAGTAACGACGTCTATCTCTAGTTGCGACAGCTTCGATTTCTCTCTAGCAGCAGCTCTGGTGTTGCTAGTCTCCTTGAGAAGCAAAGCTTGGACATGAGGGTCCCGCACCCAGTCCGACGACGATGTCACGACATCTTCATCATGATGTCCTTCGTCTTGATTATGATCATGTCCGACATCTTCATCACGATGTCCTTCGTCTTGATTATGATCATGTCCTTCATCTTGATCATGATGTCCTTCATCATGTCCGGGCGACTCTTCATCTTCATCACTTGTCGGGTAAAGAGTTTAGCCATCCATGAAACCACGACGGATAAGGTGCGACTCCAAGTCACCCAAATCGTATCTGATCAAGTGTTTCAGTTTGCATCTTCGACAAGGACATCTTATCTCCGCCATGCTATTTCGAAACATTTCGTCCGTCGCATGTTTCATAAATCTAGCCACGGTGCCTGTGCTTATATGCATGGTTGCCTACATAGTAAAAACAGATCAAATGACAAATTAATTAGAATCAAATTACGTAATATATGGATGATGCATGCATGGTCGTCGACGAAAAAATTCGGCATGACCTATGCTAAAAATAGGACATTCTCGGAGTGCGTGGTCGCCGAAATGGAAATGAATCAACATTTTGGCAACACATGTCGACTCATTTTTAAGACATCCACAAATTTCATCAAAAATACGCAACACAATTTCGCATATGTATATATGCAACCATATGAATCTTTTGTGACGACGCACGCCGATACCGAGCGAGATCGATCTATGAGAGATCTAGCGAGATCAACACACATACATACAACACATATACATATCCCTCCAACAACTCACCAACTATAGATCTTGCCGACACGAGACCGAGAGCGTACGTTTGTATGTGGCTATAGGAAGTGAAAAGATGGAAGGGAAAGTGGTAATAAAGTGAGATATGGGGGTGGAGAGAAATGTTTACTAGATTCCCCTCACATATATATCAAATAAAATAGGTTAAATAAGTTTTAAATGGTGGGAAAATGGGGGAAATGGGGTGGTGAGGAGGTGGGGGGCGACCAGATCTAAATTGGGGTGGAGATATAGGGGGATGGGAGGTGGGGGTGGTCCCAACCACTTAAATTCGTCCCAGGTATACCTGTGACGCACCTAGGCAGCGGTGCGTCACGGCTATGTTGGATACCCGCCAAGCACCTACCAGTGGTGCGTCACGGCTATAGATTGTACCCGTGGAACAGATAGCCGTGACGCACCACTGGAAGGTGCGCCGCGGGTATCCAACATAGCCGTGACGCACCACTGCCTAGGTGCGTCGCGGGTATGCCTCGGAGGCTCGCCACCCCGGCCCCACACATAGGCGCGACGGGCCTTACGTTTGGTGCGCCGCGGGTATGCCTTTAGGCGCGACGCACCAAACGGTGGTGCGCCACGGGTAATAGGCGTGACGCGCCGTTTCTCTAGTGCGTCACGGGTATCATCACTCCTATAGCCATTTTCCTAGTAGTGTCGGGTCCGATGCGGTTGCACGGCACGCGCCTACCACTGTACGCCGGGCCCACGGGTCGTTTCGTCACTTCACACAGTGTACTCGAGTACTCCGTCTGCGAGACGTGGGATTTACTGCGCCCGTTACGCGTGAAACATTCGCTTTGTGCGTTTCTAACGGGCGTGGTAACCCCCACGTCGCACGATCTTCTCCACACTTAATCACAGGCGATAACTGCACTTTGGGAGGCTTAAATACCCCCGCGTCGCCCATCGTCTGAGCTTCCTCGCCATTCGTCCCATGTGCCTTCTCCTTTCCTTCGCCGAACGCGCAGAGAGCACGCCGCCCCACTGCGAACCACCAGATTCCGCCGCACGACGTCGCTCCGCGCGCAGAGAGAAGAGAGACCAATCTTCGTGTGCCGCCGCTCGCCGGAGAGCACCCGAGAGCGACAAGTTCTTCATCGTGCGGCACCGTCGTCCTCGACCTCGCGTCGCTGTCGCCGTTTGACCGCATCGTGCCCCCGTCTCCCATCTACTTCCCCAAGCTCTTCCTCGCCGGAGAAATCCCGATGGATCTCGAGCCCATCGCAGATCTCAACCCGGAGGGTCCCTCCTCGACGCGCGCCCACTGGGAGGGCTCGGACGTCAAGGCCAGCGACTGGCAGTGGCTGGTCAACACTCGCCGGGTGCCTCCCGGCGTCATCTGCAGGCCTCCCGCCAACGAGCTAGAGCCAACCCCTGGCCCCGATGAGTACGTCGTGTTCTTGAGCCACTTTAAACGCGGCTTCGGCCTTCCTATTTCCAAGTTCATGCAAGATTTCTTCCGCCACTTCGGCCTTCAACCCCACCATCTCCCGGCCAATGCCATTGCTATGTTATCCACATATGTCACCTGCTGCGAGGCGTTCCTCGGTGTCTACCCCACAGTAGACATTTGGGCAAAATATTTTTTCTTCCGCCAACAAGTCCTTCCCAATAAGGCCAACCGGACTTCCCCCAAGGTGATGGCTCAGACGGGGACAGCTATGATCATACAGCAAACTCCTAGTACCCACCCGCGGATACTGGGATTGGACACCTGCCGGAAGTGGCAGAGAGGGTTTTTGTATGTCAAGAACCCCACCCCGGCGGAAGGCGAGCCGCAGGTCGTCCTCATCAAGCTGCCGGAGTTCAGGAATGTGCCCCCCACCGAGATGAGGAAATGGGGATATCACCCCAGGAAGACAGTGCAGGATGTCAACCATGCCGATGACCGGCTGAAACAACTGATCGAGCAGGGACTCCGCAAGGATGGTCTGATCGCCGCCTGGGTGGAGCGCCGGGTTCTTCCTCTCCAACAACAAGCGCACAAGATGTGCTTCATGGGTGGAGCCCGTGACTGCACCCGGACCACTACCTTCGAGCTCACCAAGGAGGAAGTGGCGATCTGGGCCCGGTCCATCCTCAAGGCCACACTCTCGGATACTTGGTTCTATGGCTTTGCACCGTATAGCCGAGATCGGCCAGCCCCCAAAGTGAGTACTCTTCTGTATGCACTTAGTTGCTTTTGCTTCTTGTTTCTCACACTCAACTGAGTAGGCTGCACCTTGGATTCTCTGCCTTAGGCTTAGCACAATATGATTTGTGTTTGCATGCTATGCTGAGTAGACCTCTCCTGATAGGACTTGGCTTAGTATGCTTTATGTTTGCATGCTACACCGAGTAGGACTCTTCAGATAGAACTTAGCTTAGTATGCTTTATGTTTGCATTCTATACCGAGTAGGACTCTTCATATAGAACTTAGCTTCATATGCTTTATGTTTGCATGCTATACCGAGTAGGACTCTTCAGATAGAACTTAGCTTCGTATGCTTTATGTTTGCATGCTATACCGAGTAGGACTCTTCAGATAGAACTTAGCTTCGTATGCTTTATGTTTGCATGCTATACCGAGTAGGACCCTTCAGATAGAACTTAGCTTAGTATGCTTTATGTTTGCATGCTATACCGAGTAGGACCTCAACTCGGGTACCTTGAGTGCAATCTATCCCTTATGCTCTGTGTTTGCACCCTTAGGTTATCCCTCGCCAGAAAATAGAGGATAAGGGCGTCCACAAGCATAACTAGCAGCCGGATCGGACCGAGGACGACGCAGAGGCGTTTGACATCCAGGACACGCTCTGCATTCCTCTCGTCGGCCAAGATGGTAAGTCCCAAGTCTCCACATCAATCCGGGACTGGTCCGAGGATGATGAAGGTGACCGAGACCACCAATGTACATACTCTTAACACAATCCGGCTTCTTCCCTTACTTATTTTCGCATTTGCTCTTCTCGCTCACAGATGAGGTGGAGGAGGAAGAACCGATTGACGCACAGCCTGTGTCAATGGCCGCCCCCACCGGAACGAAGAAAATACCGGGCAGCGGAGCAGTTGAACCCCCTGCAAAGAAGACGAAGAAGACCACCAAGCGCACCACTGGGCGCAAGAAGCCCCCTACCGCGGACGGGTAAGTCCAACCGAGAAGCTCTATGCCATTCTTTGTGTTTGCATCTCTCAGTCTTCTCTGTCTTTTTCTGTTCTTGTGCTTTGTATTTGCACTATTTTCATTCATTCTTTCTTTCTTCTCAGCGATGCACTTGATGCCGATGCCACCAATGTGCCCCCAAGCCGAGTGCGCCCCAGAATGTCGTGGATCTCAATCCCGACGAAGGAGAATACCAGCCAGAGGAGAGGACCAAGATGCCCTCTCCCGTTAAAGAAGAGCAAGACCTCGGTGCCGATAACACTGGCACCGAGATGGAGACTGATCGGGTTCCGGTGCAACCGGAGCCCAACATTGAGCAGCAACCAATGGAGCCCCCTACCGAGAAGCGGCAGTCAACACCAGAACCTGCCTCCGAGCCGCAGCATCCAACACCGCCAGCACCAAAACCGAGTGAGAGGCAACCAACACCACCAGCACCACAGCCGAGTGAGCGGCAACCACTGCCAGAAACTGCCACCAAGAATCAGCCAACACCTCCAGCAGCAAAACCAACTCCGCAGCAGCAGCCGTCCCAGGGACAGCCCAAGCGAGATGCCGGGCAGGCTGCGCAGCAGCAGCCCGAGAAGCAACGGCCAACGCGATCTTCCGAGCACCAGCCACAAGGGGCCAAGGAGGCCGAGCGGCCACAGCAGCCGCAACCCTCAGCCGAGAAACATGCTCCTCCACCAGTACCAAAGACAGTCTGGCCACTCAACCAGCCAAAACAGCCCAGACCTTTGGATGTTGCGGCCGCAGCCGAGAAGGCCACCGCCAAGACCACCACGACTGCCAAGAGCGGCCCCATTACTCGCAGCACCAAGCTGGTGCAACAAAAGATCCAGTTTTGGCCCAAGGATCAACAAGCTGCAGGAGCGGGTATTAGTGGAACCGCTTCCCCTGCGAGCTTCATGTATCACTGGCGCGAGCTGCAGGAGGAGCATAAGCAGCGGCAGGAGCGCGAAGCCGAGCAGCGAGAGGAGCTGAAGAGGAGGAAGAAACTAGCCGCCACCGGATCGAAAGGCAAAGAGGGCACTCTGACAATCCAATCTGCCGTCCCAGTGACGGAGCTGGCCCATGAGCTCCGAGAAGACATAGAGATTGTCTTGGAACGGATAGGTCACATCGAATCAGACTGGGACAGCAAGAAGCTCGGCCGTCCGAAATGGCACGGCCTAAGACTTAGCAGTCTGGACAACTACCAGCAGGCCTGGAACAAAGCCGATGCTGGCCCTGTCTCGATGGCCGTAGCCGCGTCCAGCGGTACCTTGGCGCACAAGATGTATTGTCTGCACAAAGCTGCTGAGGATGCCGAGAACACCAACTGAGTAAGTACATTTCTTAACTATGCGGATTTCCGAATTGCAACCTTTTCCATCTTTCTTCTGTCTATTTTCTATCTACCATCCAGTCCCCGAGATTTGGGCCAGGTATGCAAGACTCGACCGAGTTGCAGTCTACTCGGGCCGAATCTTCCCACTCATACTGTCTCATCTTTCTCTTCAGGAATGCACCATAGCCCGCACCAAGCTCTTCCGCCAACTTCTTTGGTCCCACCGGGCTATCAAGGCAAAGAACCGGACACTGGAGGAGGAGAAAGGCGAAAGAGGTAACCTTCATTCTCATCGAGTTACTGCTTATGCTTTACCGGCATCAGTTTTCTAACTCGGTTGCTACTTCCCAACTTGCAGCTGTCCTGGAGCAAGGTATCATGGATGCTACCACTAAGATCTCCTCTTTAGAGAGTAAGTGCCAGTACTTTGGTTTGTGCGTTTTGTGTCTACGCCCATCTTTTTATCTCTGCTCAATTTTTGCTTTCTCTGCAGGTGAGTATAAAGCCCTTGCTGACAAACACCAGGACTGCGAAATCATGGCTGAATAGGCGCAGAGCAAGATCACCTCTCTGGAGAGTAAGTTACCTTTTATGTTTTCTTATCCGGCTCCCGCCCTTTTCCTTCCTTGCTAACCGGGTTTGCCTCTTCACAGATGAGCACAAGGCCTTCCTCGAGTAGCACCAAGGGTGCGTTACCCCAGCCGAGGTGCAGCAGCAAGTGCAAGCCAGGGAGGCCAAGCTGGAGAAGGATCTTGCTGCCGAGAAGGAGGAGGTGCTCAAACTCAAACGTGAGCTCGCTGAAGCCCTCAAGTCGGCGCTGCAGGCTGAGATTGTCAAGACCGAGGCGCTGAACTAGGCAGCTATTGAGAAGCTAGAGCTGGAGAGGGAGATTGAATCCCTTTGGACCCGGAACAACGATCTCTACACCATGCTAGTCAGCTCCTGAAGCCTGCTGGATAAAGAGCATGCTCTTGCAGAAGGATGGTCTGGCCGGCTTAAGGATCTCGTCACGGATCTGCGCTGTAAGTTATTGTTTCTCTCTGACTTGTTCCATCCAGCTTTTACCCTTTTTGCATTATTATTCATGATCCTTTATTTGAGTTACTCTTCGTGATGCAAAGTAATTGCTATGCTTTATTATTAAAGTTTTATTTATCATGTTGTGTTTAAACTTTTATGATCTGAGCATGCATATGCTTTTACGTTAGATTGATCAAGTTTATGTTAGTAGCATGTCACCTCGGAAATTATTGTTTTATCATTTACCTACTCGAGGACGAGTAGGAACTAAGCTTGGGGATGCCTGATACGTCTCCAACGTATCTATAATTTCTAATGCTCCATGATCATATTTTGCCAATTGCTACTTGTTTTCTCCCTTATTTATAGCATTTTTATACGTTTTCCGGGACTAACCTATTAACAAGATGCCAAGTGCCAGTCCCCTGTTTTCTACTGTTTTTGGTTTTAGAAAAGGTGTTCTGCAAACATTCTCGGAATTGGACCCCACAAAGCCCGAAGTTCCTATTTCCCCGGAAGCATCCAGAACACCAAAGAGGAGTCGAAGAGGGGCAACAGGGGGGCGCCACCCTATGGTCGCGCCACCTATAGGTGTGGGGACCCTGGAGCTCTACGCCTTTGCCATTTTGCTTATTTAAGCCCCCGGGATGGAAACACACTAAACACCTGATAAAAAAATCCCCAAAAAGTTCTGCAGCCGTCGTCACCGTCAACCCTAGATCAGGGGGGTTCTGAAGTTGTTTCTGGCACCCTGCCGGAGAGAAGATTATCACCGGAGGCTTCTACATCACCATGCATGCCTCCGGAGTGATGCGTGAGTAGTTCATCCTTGGACTAGGGTTTGTAGCTGTAGCTAGATGGTTGTCTTCTCCTCATATGCCTCCATGTTTAGATCTCGTGAGCTGCCTATCATGATCGAGATTGATCTTATGTAATTCTCTGTGCTGTGTTTGCTGGGATCCAATGAATATTGAACTTATGCCAATTTGATTATAGTCTTTATTTGCATATGCTATTTGTGATCTTGCATGCTTTCTGTTGCTAGTTGTTACTCTGGCCAAGTAGTTTCTAGTGACTCCAAGAGGGAGTATTTATGCTCGATAGTGGGTTCATGCCTCCTTTTCTCCTTACTCGAGTGACAGAAACGTGAAGGGGGAGGATGTGTTGTTGCCATTAGGGAGAAAACAGCAGTGAGAGTGCCCGCGTGCATAATCATTGCTTACATTACACACTTTGTTTAATGCAATTATCTGTTGTTTGCAACTTAATACCTAAGGGGGGTCGGATGATAACCTGAGGGTGGATTATTAGTCATAGATGCAGATGGATGTCGGTCTATGTATCTTGTTGTAATGCCCGCACTAAATATCATAGTAATCTTCATGTCATATTGTGCACTACGGTGCAACCTCTATTTGTCAATTGCCTAGTTGTAATTTGTTCACCCAGCATGCTATCTTTTATGGAGAGACACCACTAGTGAAACTATGAACCCCGGTCCATTTTCCACACTGTTAAAACAAACCACAACTATTTCCTGCTTTCTTTACTTACTGCAAGCATACACTGTTTTCCATGCTATACGTCTAATCTTTTTTTTAGCAAGACCGGTGAGATTGACAACCTCACTATACCGTTGGGGCAAAGTATTTTGGTTGTGTTGTGTGCAGGTTCCACATTGTTGCTGACACCGGTGAAGCGCCAGCACCACCGTCAGTGGCATGAACCTTCCGAAGGTCCTCTTTCTCCTACTGGATTGATAACCTTTGTTCCTAACTAAGGGGAAATACCTACCGTTGTGCTCATCACACCCTCCTCTTGGGGTCTCCCAACAAACGTGTGTGTCACGAGCATCACCCGGCAACAGAGCCAGAAAATAGTCTTAATGGCCCACAAGTATAGGGGATCGCAACAGACTTCGAGGGAAGTAAAACCCAAATTTATTGATTCGACACAAGGGGAGCCAAAGATAATTTATTAGCCTTAACAAACGTGTGTATCACGAGCATCACCCGGCAACAGAGCCAGAAAATAGTCTTAATGGCCCACAAGTATAGGGGATCGCAACAGACTTCGAGGGAAGTAAAACCCAAATTTATTGATTCGACACAAGGGGAGACAAAGATAATTTATTAGCCTTAACAACTGAGTTGTCGATTCAGCTGCACCTGAAAGTAGACTTTCTCGCAACAATTTATCAGTGGTAACAGTTTTATAGCAGCAATAGAAATAAAATAACAACAATAGTAAAATAGTAACGATAGTAGCAGTCGTGGAAAACAGCAGTATGGGAGGTATCGTAGACACAGAGGGAATGGATGGACGGGCGTTGCATGGATAACATAGGTCATGTAATAATCTAACATGAGCATTGCAGATAATAATATAAAGCATCAAACATTTAGGCAAACCATAGTGAAAGTGCATTTCATTTTCCCGGTGTTTTGTGTGTTAGTTAACAATACTAAGTACACTATTTATCGAGGTGTTTAGTGTGCATGTGTTATACTTAACATTGGCATCGATCACCGAAAAGATCGGTGAAGATTGGGCTAAGAGATTTGGGACAGTGAGCAAGCTGATTATTCTAACCGGATTATTCAGGGAAACTGGATAATCCGGTTAGGATGGTTTGGATCCAGTTTGGGACAGAGATGAGCCGTATTATTGGTACCGTATTATTCAAACCATACCGGATATTCCGGTTCAGAAGTTTCTGCTCGAAAATCGGCTAAGGACTGGAGTTGGACCTCACAGATGTGAACCGGATTATTCCGGGGAAGCCGGAATATCCGGTCCAGCTGCCTGCGCCAGACAGAAGCCAGCCGGATTAATCGTATCGGATTATTCAGAGGCAACTGGATAATCCGGTTTAAGTCAACGAACTCAGTGGAAATATCCCAACCGGATATTCCGGTCCAAACTTGGACTCGATATTCCGGTACCCGTTTTCCTGCAAAACGGCTAGTTTTGAGGAGGGGGTATAAATACCCCTCCTCTTCCACCTTGAACTCTAGTTCTTCCCCTTGGCATTCAATAGCATTTAAGAGCTCACCAAATCCGCATTAACTCCCAATCCCTCCGACCAACTCGAAGATCTTTGGAGGATTGAAGGAAGAAGGCCCCGATCTACATCTTCACCGAGCCGTTCTTCATTTCCCCCTCTCTAGCTCGAGGGATCTAGCCTAGGGTTTCCTCTTGTGGAGAACCTAGGCATCTTTCTACTCTTGGTGATTCAAGATTGTTGGGAGCCCCCAATTTGGTTGTGGGTGTGTGCTCCAAGTTGTTTGTACATGATTCGATTCCCGCCTCAAAGGGGATCAGTAGTGGAAGGTGGACTAGGCCTTTGTGGCGGGGTTCATCAAAGAATAGGGTGAGGCCTTTGTGGCATTTAGTAGGCCTTCGTGGCGAGATCACACCCCTCCAACGAGACGTACTCCCTTAACAAGGAGGAACTCGGGATTACATCGTGTCTCCGCGTGCTTCATATCGGTTACCTCGTTTCCTTCTCCCTTTACTTGCACTTGTATTGTGATTATTGCTATCCTTGTCATATAGGTAAATTCACCGTAGTTGCATCATCTAGAGAATTTACCTTTGTGTCAAGCCTAATTGTGAAAGAAAAATTAAAATTGGTCATAGCACCTATTCACCCCCTCTAGGTGCTCATACTATACTTTCAATTGGTATCAGAGCCTCGGCTCTTCTATCGGGCTTAACCACCAAAGAGTTAAGTATGGTCGATGAGACGGAGACCGCCGGTTCCGAGGCACCGGTCTCTATGAATGATCTCAATGAGTTGAAAAATTCATTGACCTCATCCATGGAGACCAAAATCGATGAGTTGCGTCAAGTGTTTATGCAACTCTTGAATGCCAAAGGACCGGAGGTCACCGGCTCATCTCCTCCGGATGATAATCCGGAGGGCGCCAAGAAAGGGGATGATGGTGATCCATCTAAAAATGCTTCCACCGAGAACTCCACCGAGAAGGGTACGGAAGGAGAGGAAGAACATCACTATGTCAAAGGACGTTATTCTCCCGATCCTTCCGTTCCACATCCTCATATAATTCCTAGGGGAGATCCACCTAAAATTGATGCATTTTCTTTTCGCGAATGGAAATATTACATGGAGACTCACTTGAACTCTTCTTGTATAGAGCTTTGGAGGGTCACTCGTGATGGATACAAGCCTCATGACCCGGAGAACTTGACAAGAAGAGAAGCCGTAGATTGTCAACTCAACTACATCACCTTGTCAATTCTTCAACAAGTTGTGGGTCCTAACCACATGCCGCATCTTCAACAATATTCCACCGTCAAGGAAACATGGGACTCTCTTGTCGTCATGTTTGTGGTCAATGAGAGCATCAAAGGAATAGGTATGATGCCTTGAGCAATGAGGCCGAAGGGTTCTATATGCATGATGGAGAGAACCATGAAGACATGTACCGAAGGCTCAAGACTCTTGCCACCGCATTCTCCAATGTTGGTGCTAAGTACATTGATGATGCTTGGATCAAAAGGAAGTACATGATTTCTATCATGCCATTTGAGCCCGCGGACTTGAATAGCATTCAAGGAAGACATGACTTTGCTTCTTTGACCTCAACCCAAGTTATGCAAGAGATGTGCTCTTATCAAGTGCAAACCAAGAATGCTCTTGACAACCGTGCTAGGGCCATAGGAATGAACAAAGGGGCATACGTTGCTTTGAAGTCCAAGGTTGTGTCAAGAGAGGTTGAGTATGAAGAAGAGAGTCATGAGGAGTTGGCTCCATTGAAGGATCAAGAATATGATCCCATGCTCAAGGATATCATTGCTCTCACCGTGCAAAAGTTTTGGAGGAATCCTCCCAAGGCCAAGCAATATGTTGAGGAGAACACCAAGTCTCGCTATGGCAATGATGGGACTCAATGAGTGAGATCTTGCTTCAATTGTCAAGATAAGCAACACTTCATTGCGGAGTGTCCCTATGAAAATAGAGAACTCCATGGTGGCAAGCTCATTCGCAAGGACAAGTCCAAGGTTGACTACAAGAAACCTCACTTCAAGAAGAAACCATTCGACAAGAAATCTCCCACAAAGTTTGTGCTAGTGACTCAAGAGGAATATGATTCCGGAAGTGATGAAGAAGAAACCACAAGTGAAGTGGCCGCTCTTGCTATTGCTTCTACTCCATCATCTTCATCTCTATTTGAATCCCCAATGATAATCATCCTCAACCAAATGCCAAGTGCTTCACGGCTAAGGCCTCAGAGGTATCACCTTCTCCCACCTCTAAGACCCCAAGTGAACTTGAAAATCTTGCTTGTCTTAGAGTAGAAGATGAAATTCTCTCTTTGGAACGTTTTATGTCTAACCTACAAGGGGAGACCAAGAAGTAATTTGATAATATCATGAGCCAATTGGGAGAGGCCCATGAAGCTCATGAGAAGAAAGGTGAGATTGAAATAAGGGATGCGAATGAGATAGCATACCTATCTATGAATCTTGAAGAAGAGCATGATGGTAGAGTTTCTCTTGAGGAGGAAATAGAATCTATTGAAGAGTCACATAATGAACTTGTTTCTAATATCACTAAGGAACATGACCTTGCAATTTCTAAATATAAAAAGGATAAGGTTGAGTTTGGTGTTGGTCATGGTAAACTAACCGAGGAGTTTGAAAAACTAACCAAGGCTCACAAAGCTTTGGAGAGTCAACATTCTTCCCTCAAAGAGTTGCATGAACAACTTCAAACTCAACTTAACCAAATTAACAACCCTAGCACCTCTACTTCTTCTTGTGATCATGCAAATATTATTGAGGAAAATGCTAGGTTGAAGGATGAGCTAGCAAGGCTCAAGGGCAAAGGCCCTCAAGTTGAGAATGTTGTGGCCTCTACCCCACAAGTGGTTTCCCCTAGCCCTCATGTGGTTGTTGCTAGACCACAGTTGAGTGCTCCAAGGCCACAAGTGGGCAATCAAGGTCTTGGCTATGTTTCCAAGAATAAGAACAACAAGAAGAAGAGCAACAAGAAGGTCAACAATGGTGCATCGAGTGGTGTTGTCATTAGCACACCCGCACAAGCTAACAATGTTGCTTCAAGTAGTGGTGTCATGAGGGACAACACTACTCGTAGCATTTCCGCGGGAACTAACAATGCACACCATTTCTTATATGTTAATTATTATGGTGTTGTGCAAGCTAAATATGTTGGTCCTATTGAGGGTTACATTGACTATACCATTTGGGTTCCAAAGACCCTTGTTGCTAACATGAAGGGACCCTCCTCGGGTCCTAACTCTAGTCAGTGATGCTTCCGGTGGGTCTAAATGGATAATTGATAGTGGATGCACTAGTCATATGACCGGAAGCAAAGAACTTGTGACAGATTTGCACCCAAATGACATTCAAGCAACCGTCAGTTATGGAGATAAGTCCAAGTCTAAGGTAACGGGGTTTGGCAAGGTTGTGATTGCTCCTGATATCACTATCGTGGACGTCATTGTAACATCCCAAAGTTTGCTACATTAGGGTGTGTGGTGTGTGTTCATCTCATACATGCATCAAACAAAAATTTAAATCATGTTTGAACCAATTTAAACTATGAAATTAAATGGTTTCAGAAAATCCCACAAAAAGTACTTAATTTGGGTTCCAAAATTTTGTATTGAAAAATAATTCAAATGCACCAACCCAAGTTATGGTTTTGTTGGAAATTTCATGAGCTTTTCAAAAACTATTTCTGCCAAATTTTATTCTTCCAAAAAGGCCCTTGAAACATATGTTTTCAGTACTGTTTTGTTAAAGAACAGGGACCTGTTTGCAAAATTTGTGAACTTCAGGGGGTTTCCAAAAACCACCCTTTGTCTTCTACCTCCAGTCACAAGCAGCTCGGTGGAGCTGCTCCTGCCGTCGAATCCCGCGAGGGGATCCTCGCCGCCGCTGCTTACCGTGAGGGGGGGATAAGGACCCGGCGATCCCCCCATCTCCCTCGAGTTCCCTTCCTCTCCTCCCTCTCGCTCTCTGTAACCTCCCCCGACGAGCAAACCCTAGCCGTACCATCCCCGGCATGGCGCCGCCGTCTCCGGTCACGGGAGACCCCGTCGAGGATGCCTACAGCCCCGGCGTGGTCCCCTCTTCGTCCTCTACCCTGTACAGCCGCCGAGAAGGCCGGAGAACGACGAATTACGTCGATGCCGTCCGCCATGGCCGCCGGTTCCCGAGCTCGTCGCCGGCGACTCCGGCCCTCCCTCCTTCCACTGATGCCTCCACGAGCTTCCTAGCGGCATGGTGAGCATCCCCGTCGCCTCCAATCTCTTCCTCCCCCTCTGTTTCTCCATCTCGCCGTGAGCCACCGCCGGCCGCCGCCGTTCTTGTTCGCCGCCGGCCACTCCGGTGACCAAATGGTCACCGGTTGGTACCCCTCAAACCCCATTGATATTCTCTTCCTCGTAGTATGATTCGTTTCTTCCAATTTGAACCCATTTCATCGAATTTGAATTGATCTGTGAGGAACAGAGAAGAGTGAGGTCATCCCTACGTCATGATGACGTCATAAACCCTTTGTTTAATATTCCAGGAATTCCAGAAAATGGGTTATTTTGTAAAATAAATAACTTCTATTATATTACTCAGAAAAATGTAAATAATATATGGTTTTGTTCATAAAAATATTCTCTACCCAAATATGTAATTTTCACACATGTTGGAGAAAGTTGAAAAATGAGTATTTATTTAATATTGTTTAATTCATTTAAAATAGAAAAATAAGTTTTTATTCAATAAAATTAGAAAATTAAAAGTTATATACCAAAATGCTCAAAATGACAAATGGAATCTAGTTATGATGTTTTCAAACCCATTTGGGCAACTAAAATTGTACTCACTTTCAGAATCGTCCGAATTGCCCCTCCGGGGTCTATTTCGGGATAATTTCAATAAAAATGCATAACTGACATACGAACCCTAGCAACCCAACGATCATGCTTAGGGCTTTATTTCAGTGCATTAACCTGCTCATGCATACATATTGCACATTGCATCGATGCCATGTTTGATTGTTATTCTTCTTTTCGGTGTTGTTTTTTTCCCTCGGTAGAACGTGACTCCGAAGAGAAGGCCAGCAACCCAATGACGAATACTTGATCCTAACCGACAAGTCAAGCACTTATTCCCGAAGACATCTTTATCTGGTTTTCTTATAACCAAGGCAAGCATAACCTCTTATCTGCTCATATACGTTTTCCAACAACATTTGATCTCGTACTTTGCATTCGATTCCAAAGTATTTGATGCTAGTAGACATAGTTCACCTATATGTTGCATTGCCTCAATATCCTGATCCACTGCTCCTAGCCGCCATAGAATTGCTTGTGCGCATCGCCAGAGCCTCATATCTGCTTTGCTTAGTCATACATGTTTGTTTACCTCTGCTCCATCCGGTTGATGAATCAGAGCTTCGATAACCTAGTATGACATGATGACGTGGTGAGATGAGAGTTGTGTGGTTAACCTGACTAAGGAGAGGACGGGAGGCCGCTTGGGAAGTGGTTCTTTGTCCTGTACTTGCCAACCCTAGGAGTAAGGTCTCGCCGCGGAAACCAAGACTGAGCGTGCAACCACACGCGCGAGCCAATGAACCTCGCTCGACTAACTAACTTGTTTGGCCACATCCATGAGTCACGTAGTTTGCTATTTCCATCTGCGTGTGAGTCCGAAAACGATTTGAGAAAAACTAGGGCGTGACCGGGACAAGTGATGGACGTACACGGATCTTGTTCCTGACTCACAGAACAGGTGCCGTCAGGAGGTGGCCAACTCCCTGTTGACGGGGTGGCCCTGTTTGGGTTGACTCATGGATAGGGTCGAGCAAGGTAAAGGTCGGAGCCAGCCACCCTCTGCCGCGCTCCATGGAAGAGCGTACATGTGGCGCTAAGAGTCGGAGGGTAAGTGTGGGTAAAGTGTACCACCCTGCAGGGATAAATCTTTCGGAAAGCCGTGTCCACGGTTATGGACGACTTGGTGAAAGTCACGAGGTCATAGATAACTTGAAAGTGGCGTAAAAGATGTTGGCAATGAATGAAGGGTGCCTCCCCGGAGATGCCGGGAGGGGTGATCCTTGTAGCATGTGATGTGCTGGAAAATGATGTTGGTGGATGAAAAGATGATGATTACAGTAGATGACTAGTTTTCTCATCTGTTTTGAAAACATTCTATGAGACGTGCTATTCTTCCTCGATTTCAAAACAAAGATTGCTTTACGCAAAACAGCCTTCATAAAACCCTTTTTGAAGATAGCAGATATATAATAGGTTAATTAAGTCTTGTTGAGTACCTCCCGTACTCAGGTTCGCTTAATTTGGTTCAGGTGGAGTTCGTCACTTCAGTGGTGGTTCAACGTGGACATCGACGAGTAGTTTGGGGTTCCCAGGTAGCAGACTGCAATCTATGGGCTGGGACGTCGCCTTATGTTGCGGCCTCTTAGGCCTTTTTGGTTCTTGTTGTTTAGCAACATAATTTGCCTTCCGTTGTCTGATGTAATGTTGGGTCGTGTGACCTCTGCTTGTAAGCTATACTCTAGTAACACCTGTTTAATAGAACTTCATGTTTAGAGTACTGCTTTGATCGGTTGTTGGTTTCGAGCTCATTGTTATACAGTTCTGGCTATGCCTGCATAGTTGTCGCAGTCGAGGGGTTGTGGAGCCGATGATCCATGTCCGAGCCCGCCTGTCGATGTGATCGGCCTGGGGCGAGGTAACCCCAGTAACCCTCGATTGTTGTTGCACTTTCTGGACACATAGCAGCTCTGTATAACTTTGGTCCCGTTTCCTTCAGTTTCATTCGATTCGTGTACGCTTTGATATGCATAGTTGGTTATGACTAGCATGGATACAAGGAGTAGTAGACTGGGGATCCGGACTACGTGCCGATGAATCCAGTCTGCCTGTCGTTGTTTGTTGCGGCCAGGGCTGGTAACCCTGAAGCCCTTGTGAGTCCATGGCTAGGAGCACATAACAGTATGTATATCTCTGAGTCCGGGGTCGTGACAGGTCATGGTATCAGAGCAGGACTGCCTGTAGGAAAACCTTACTGCTTGGTCGATGTTGAGTCTAGAGTTTATGAAAACTACTTTGAAACTTCAAATGATTGTGAAAAACTTTCTTAGGATTCTTTTTACTCCATATCTGGTATCGCTCTAACTCTGGGTCACCTTACCTGTTTTGATTTGAAAAGGTTTTGCTATCTCTTCTAGTCATTCAAAACTAGGTGCCTTCTCTGGCAAGGACGTCTTTTACCCAAGTTGACCTAGTGTTAAGTTCTAGAGTTGTGTGTGTTCCATGTTCCGTTATCTCTCGTTTCAAATGGGAGATTTCCTTCCATTCATAATCTCTCGAAGTTGTATGGATTCCACATCCCTACATGTTTCAAAGTTCTAAATCCTGAATTTCGAGATTTCCTTTTCATCTCGGATGTACCTGTTACCCTCTGCTCAAAGTTCTTCCGGAGCTATCGTTGTATTTTGAAAGATACTTCGTGATTGCTATTCATAGTGTCCTTCAAGGCACTAAGATAGTAGTTATTCCTTTCTCTTGGTTTCTAACCTTGGACTTGAACCGAAGGTCCCGGAATGTGCTGAATTGTGGTGAGTTGAGTCATGTGGTTTCATAACCATGTGATGCTCACGCTATCAGTACAGGATGCTGACCTTTAACCCAAGTTCTGTTTCTTTGGATCCTGAGGAATCTATTCTACCTCAGGGTGGCTAGGTAATCTCAGCTCCAATAGCCATAGGTCTTCTCTAGGAATCAGAAGGATCGCAACAAGAGTGTTCTTCATGATTCTCACATCTTTGTTCTTGACTCAGCTATACCACTCTTTTAGCATGTGTTACACAAATGAGTATTACCATGTGCTTTCAACATGATCTTAGGATTTCTCCTGAGCATGTTCCTATTTCCAGTTGCTCCCAAGTATCCATCCGTTGTTTTGGAATACAAGTTGCATATGTGTGTTGGATACTTCCAATGCATTTGTTCCTGTTTTCCGTCAAAACATTCCACCTTGGAATGTGAGGAGAAACAAACTCCAGTACCTCGTTCATCTCCAGGACCAGGTCAAAGTTTTGTAATCCACAGATTAAAGAAGTTTCATAAGCTTCTGTTCTGTTCCACCTTCGAGTATCACACTCTTTTATGTCAAGAGGTCGTGTTAAGTTTCATGACCTTAATGATGAAGTGATGCTCTCACACATCTTCACCCACTTCCTCCAAGCTTGAATGCTTGAGAAATGATGGGTCTGTTCATCGACCTGTGTATCAGCTATTCCTAGCAATTCTTATTGCTTCGAAAAATCTAAGAAAACATCTGTATTCTTCTTAGCACTATTGGTCACCCGGTCTCTGTTTGAAGTAGACCGTGTTATCAAATCCGTTCATTCCGGTGCACATTCCTGGTCAAAGAGTTAGGTTCATGCCGAAGCTCTAAAGATCATACCGGTTGCTTTGAAAAACATGCCTCCTTTCGATATCTAAGACATACCGGTAGGTTGTGATATTCTAGTTGTCTCTCTAGAAGTATCACCAGGTTGTTACCTGACCGTAATGTCTAAGCAAAGGGTAGTTTGAACTACTCCTTTCTCCAAGAAACTCTGCTGGATACCCTGAACTAGTTGGTTGAGCTTAAAACAACAACTTGGAGAGTTGAATGACAAAAGCCCTTCCTAACTTGTTCCTTTGCAATGGGATGTCTAGTTCTCATCTTGTTGAAGCAAGATAGTATCTCCTTTGCGGAAATGCTATCACTCTACCTCTTGATTTGATTTGGGCTGTCGGCAAATCGAGAAAAGATCCAAGGACTATTTTTATGGTGTTTTCACTCATGGTGTTTTACCGAGTACACCTTCATGTCCTATGGTCTCACCAAGACCTTGCCTTGTTCATATATCATATGAATCCCTCTGCCTAGAGTATCTGGATAAGCGTGTTGTCGAGCCCAACGATGACATACCTATTTATCCAAGTTGAAAGAGGTTCAAGTTGAACACTTGGCACTAATATTGGAAACTTTTGAGAACCATCTTTGTGTCATCACGAAGTTGTGTTCTGGATGTTCGAAGTGACTTTCTCGGGTTCGTGTGCTTATGGTGAAAGTCGTCGCTATGCATTCGAGAAGAGTTTTCTTGTTCCTTCGGGAATAATCCCAAGTCGGTCATGCATGTGTGGACTATTCTTGAGATGGTAGGTCGTTACCTCCATGTCTTGAAGAAGTTTGCATCCACACCAATCCACTGATTGACTATCCGTGAAAGAGAAGAAGTCTAAGAACTTCGTTACCTCTGTAATCATCTCCTCAACCAGGACTCCGATGTGTTCTTTGCAAATAGACCATGTAGGTGCAACCGTCTTTCGCAAGTTGCTAATACATGAGTTCTACAGTCCCACTCGTCTTCTTGAGCGTGGCATCGTAGTCCATATCTTGAGAATCCAACATATGTATCTCGTTGGTAACCGTTGCAATCTCTTTGATCAAACATACTGAGTGTCAGTTATCAACTCACTAACCAGAGCTGAATCTCAAGCAGCAACGATGGTTGGTGTTTCCTCAAGAGTATTGAACTAGGTCTTTTCAGAATCTGGCATGGTTGATGTTGTGGTGACACAATTAGCCGGAAGGCCTAATGTCATATCTCTCTGAATCCGTAAGAACAGCCACTCCCCGTGAGAATTCTTGTGGCTCATTCTAAACAAGTTTTTCTCACCGTTCTTCCAAACAAAGTTCTACTTTCACTTGATGACCTATAGAAGGCTTGTGATAAGCCCGATATTGGTATCTAGAACGTCCAGGAGAACCTGGAAGTTGATCTCTCCAATATCTCTCTGTTGAACCTCCAAAACCTTTGTTTCAGTGGAAACAAGTTCATCAGGAGAACATCTCTTGGTGTTTTGTAACCACCTTTGTTCAGTTTCCTTCCTCAAGTTGTTTGTACTTGAAGTTCTGTTCATCTCACACATTGTGTGAATTTGTCAGTTACTTCAGCCGTGGGGTTTTAACCATGTGGTAGATGTATTGCTACGTCTAAACCGCAACAGGAAAGAGATTCCTTATTTCTCGCGGTGTTTCAATTCTCGTTGGTTACCCATCCTTATGGTGTGATCAAGAATTCCTCCTTTGTTACGGTGTTTCCACATCTTTCAGTTACTCATCTTCTGTTGTGAAGTAACATCCCGATCTTTGACAAAGTTTTCGACAAACTTTAATGGATGAAAGTTCCGTTATCTTCCGTGTCCACTCGAAGAGTGAACATGATCCTGTATCAAATTTTCTCCAACGCACGAATTACAGTGTTTTCTCGGTTTTCCCTCGTCTACGGATATTACGTTGTGATATCCAAGACCATCCTTTTCATCTTGGTTATCTGTTTGAAGAAACCTCGATATCATAAGTTGTTCAACCTTTCTTTTCCAAAAGGATTTAAAGTCTTGTGCAAAGATCATATTCTAAATCCTTTCAAGAACTATCGTCCACAAACTTGAAACCATCTTCTATTCACTCCGTTACCTTGATGTGTTTCATGCTTGTTAACTCAACAGTTCTTTATGAACATTCCTGTCATGAGTTACCCATGGGATACTCGATCTTCGTGAAGATCATTTCCTAAGAGTTTCCCTCTTACCTAAGGTGTATCCGTTCAATACTTCAAGATGCTACGGATCAACCTCTTCGAGAAAAGAACCGTAAGGTTCGAGAAGATCTTTCAAACCGGTGTTCCTTCTTTCTTCTCCTTCGGGAATCTCGGGACGAGATTCTTGTAAGGGGGGTAGATTTGTAACATCCCAAAGTTTGCTACATTAGGGTGTGTGGTGTGTGTTCATCTCATACATGCATCAAACAAAAATTTAAATCATGTTTGAACCAATTTAAACTATGAAATTAAATGGTTTCAGAAAATCCCACAAAAAGTACTTAATTTGGGTTCCAAAATTTTGTATTGAAAAATAATTCAAATGCACCAACCCAAGTTATGGTTTTGTTGGAAATTTCATGAGCTTTTCAAAAACTATTTCTGCCAAATTTTATTCTTCCAAAAAGGCCCTTGAAACATATGTTTTCAGTACTATTTTGTTAAAGAACAGGGACCTGTTTGCAAAATTTGTGAACTTCAGGGGGTTTCCAATAACCACCCTTTGTCTTCTACCTCCAGTCACAAGCAGCTCGGTGGAGCTGCTCCTGCCGTCGAATCCCGCGAGGGGATCCTCGCCGCCGCTGCTTACCGTGAGGGGGGGATAAGGACCCGGTGATCCCCCCATCTCCCTCGAGTTCCCTTCCTCTCCTCCCTCTCGCTCTCTGTAACCTCCCCCAACGAGCAAACCCTAGCCGTACCATCCCCGGCATGGCGCCGCCGTCTCCGGTCACGGGAGACCCCGTCGAGGATGCTTACAGCCCCGGCGTGGTCCCCTCTTCGTCCTCTACCCTGTACAACCGCCGAGAAGGCCGGAGAACGACGAATTCCGTCGATGCCGTCCGCCATGGCCGCCGGTTCCCGAGCTCGTCGCCGGCGACTCCGGCCCTCCCTCCTTCCACTGATGCCTCCACGAGCTTCCTAGCGGCATGGTGAGCATCCCCGTCGCCTCCAATCTCTTCCTCCCCCTCTGTTTCTCCATCTCGCCGTGAGCCACCGCCGGCCGCCGCCGTTCTTGTTCGCCGCCGGCCACTCCGGCGACCAAATGGTCACCGGTTGGTACCCCTCAAACCCCATTGATCTTCTCTTCCTCGTAGTATGATTCGTTTCTTCCAATTTGAACCCATTTCATCGAATTTGAATTGATCTGTGAGGAACAGAGAAGAGTGAGGTCATCCCTGCGTCATGATGACGTCATAAACCCTTTGTTTAATATTCCAGGAATTCCAGAAAATGGGTTATTTTGTAAAATAAATAACTTCTATTATATTACTCAGAAAAATGTAAATAATATATGGTTTTGTTCATAAAAATATTCTCTACCCAAATATGTAATTTTCACACATGTTGGAGAAAGTTGAAAAATGAGTATTTATTTAATATTGTTTAATTCATTTAAAATAGAAAAATAAGTTTTTATTCAATAAAATTAGAAAATTAAAAGTTATATACCAAAATGCTCAAAATGACAAATGGAATCTAGTTATGATGTTTTCAAACCCATTTGGGCAACTAAAATTGTACTCACTTTCAGAATCGTCCGAATTGCCCCTCCGGGGTCTATTTCGGGATAATTTCAATAAAAATGCATAACTGACATACGAACCCTAGCAACCCAACGATCATGCTTAGGGCTTTATTTCAGTGCATTAACCTGCTCATGCATACATATTGCACATTGCATCGATGCCATGTTTGATTGTTATTCTTCTTTTCGGTGTTGTTTTTTTCCCTCGGTAGAACGTGACTCCGAAGAGAAGGCCAGCAACCCAATGACGAATACTTGATCCTAACCGACAAGTCAAGCACTTATTCCCGAAGACATCTTTATCTGGTTTTCTTATAACCAAGGCAAGCATAACCTCTTATCTGCTCATATACGTTTTCCAACAACATTTGATCTCGTACTTTGCATTCGATTCCAAAGTATTTGATGCTAGTAGACATAGTTCACCTATATGTTGCATTGCCTCAATATCCTGATCCATTGCTCCTAGCCGCCATAGAATTGCTTGTGCGCATCGCCAGAGCCTCATATCTGCTTTGCTTAGTCATACATGTTTGTTTACCTCTGCTCCACCCGGTTGATGAATCAGAGCTTCGATAACCTAGTATGACATGATGACGTGGTGAGATGAGAGTTGTGTGGTTAACCTGACTAAGGCGAGGACGGGAGGCCGCTTGGGAAGTGGTTCTTTGTCCTGTACTTGCCAACCCTAGGAGTAAGGTCTCGCCGCGGAAACCAAGACTGAGCGTGCAACCACACGCGCGAGGCAATGAACCTCGCTCGACTAACTAACTTGTTTGGCCACATCCATGAGTCACGTAGTTTGCTATTTCCATCTGCGTGTGAGTCCGAAAACGATTTGGAGAAAACCTAGGGCGTGACCGGGACAAGTGATGGACGTACACGGATCTTGTTCCCGACTCACAGAACAGGTGCCATCAGGAGGTGGCCAACTCCCTGTTGACGGGGTGGCCCTGTTTGGGTTGACTCATGGATAGGGTCGAGCAAGGTAAAGGTCGGAGCCAGCCACCCTCTGCCGCGCTCCATGGAAGAGCGTACATGTGGCGCTAAGAGTCGGAGGGTACGTGTGGGTAAAGTGTACCACCCTGCAGGGATAAATCTTTCGGAAAGCCGTGTCCACGGTTATGGACGACTTGGTGAAAGTCACGAGGTCATAGATAACTTGAAAGTGGCGTAAAAGATGTTGGCAATGAATGAAGGGTGCCTCCCCGGAGATGCCGGGAGGGGTGATCCTTGTAGCATGTGATGTGCTGGAAAATGATGTTGGTGGATGAAAAGATGATGATTACAGTAGATGACTAGTTTTCTCATCTGTTTTGAAAACATTCTATGAGACGTGCTATTCTTCCTCGATTTCAAAACAAAGATTGCTTTACGCAAAACAGCCTTCATAAAACCCTTTTTGAAGATAGCAGATATATAATAGGTTAATTAAGTCTTGTTGAGTACCTCCCGTACTCAGGTTCGCTTAATTTGGTTCAGGTGGAGTTCGTCACTTCAGTGGTGGTTCAACGTGGACATCGACGAGTAGTTTGGGGTTCCCAGGTAGCAGACTGCAATCTATGGGCTGGGACATCGCCTTATGTTGCGGCCTCTTAGGCCTTTTTGGTTCTTGTTGTTTAGCAACATAATTTGCCTTCCGTTGTCTGATGTAATGTTGGGTCGTGTGACCTCTGCTTGTAAGCTATACTCTAGTAACACCTGTTTAATAGAACTTCATGTTTAGAGTACTGCTTTGATCGGTTGTTGGTTTCGAGCTCATTGTTATACAGTTCTGGCTATGCCTGCATAGTTGTCGCAGTCGAGGTGTTGTGGAGCCGATGATCCATGTCCGAGCCCGCCTGTCGATGTGATCGGCCTGGGGCGAGGTAACCCAAGTAACCCTCGATTGTTGTTGCACTTTCTGGACACATAGCAGCTCTGTATAACTTTGGTCCCGTTTCCTTCAGTTTCATTCGATTCGTGTACGCTTTGATATGCATAGTTGGTTATGACTAGCATGGATACAAGGAGTAGTAGACTGGGGATCCGGACTACGTGCCGATGAATCCAGTCTGCCTGCCGTTGTTTGTTGCGACCAGGGCTGGTAACCCTGAAGCCCTTGTGAGTCCATGG
Organism: Alopecurus myosuroides; assembly: GCA_028641055.1. Lineage (NCBI taxonomy): Eukaryota > Viridiplantae > Streptophyta > Magnoliopsida > Poales > Poaceae > Alopecurus > Alopecurus myosuroides. Next base: position 37,336,757 of record CM054059.1, on the reverse strand, counting down.
CTAGGAGCACATAACAGTATGTATATCTGTGAGTCCGGGGTCGTGACAGTCATGCTTGTTGAATCCCTTGGTTACTATTTACTTTCAGTTTGTTCATTAGGAAATATGGGTTTCTTCGTCTTCTTTGATCCTGATATTGTGGTCCTTTTGAGGAGCAAGACTCTTGACGTCGCATACGTGGGACATGTTGAAAATGAGTTGTTCGTGGTGGACTTTTTGAAGTCTACCAACTCTCAAGAAATGTGTCTTTTCGGAAAGGCGGACGTGGGATGGCTGTGGCATCGCCGCTTATACCATGTCAACATGTGAACTTTGCAAAGTCTTCACAAAGGTGGCCTTATTGTCGGACTAAAAGAAAATGTTTCCTTTTCCAAAGATCACGTTTGTAGGTCGTGTGTTGAAGGAAAGATGCATGATATCTCGCACAAGGCCAAGACTATTATTTCATCAAAGAGGATCTTGGAGCTTCTCCATGTTGATCTATTTGGTGTCGTGCCCGAGGCAAGTCTTGGTGGCAAGAAGTATTGCTTGGTGATTGTCGATGACTATTCAAGATACACTTGGGTTTATTTCTTCAAGTGCAAGAGTGAGACTCAACAAACCATCATCGACTTCTCTAACCAAGTGCAACGTCAACACAATGTGAAAATCATGGCTATTAGGAGTGACAATGGTTCGGAGTTCAAGAACTACACTTTGAATGAATTCCTTAGTGAAGAAGGAATTCGTCATCAATACTCCGCCACTTACACTCCTTAACAAAATGGTGTTGCCGAAAGGAAGAATCGCACTCTCTTGGATATGGCAAGGACCATGTTGGCGGAGTATTCTTCTCCCCAATATTTATGGGCCGAGGCCATATCCACCGCATGCCACTCCTCCAACCGCCTCTACATCCGCAAGGGCTTGGACAAGAATCCGTATGAGATCCTCACCGACAACAAGCCCAACGTCTCCTACTTCCGTGTATTCGGTTGTAAGTGATTTTATTTGATCAAGGGTGTTATGTTGTCTAAATTTCAATCCAAAACTATTGAGGGTATATTTGTTTGTTACGGTGCCGAATCCCACACTTATAGAGTCTTTGAAAAAGCCTCACGGATTGTCATAGAATCTTTTAGTGTGGTTTTCTAGGAAAATGATGACTCCCAAGTGGCGCAATTTCATGTTTCTAATGTAGATGTTGAAATGCCTCAAGAATCCATAGGAAGGATGGGTGTGGGATTTTTACGCCCCATTGAGGGACACCTTATGGCGACTCGAGAAGGACTATGCTCTACCCAAGTGGAGCCCTCCTCTACAATAGAAGAACAAGCCAAGAAGTCAAGTGATGCACCTACCCAAGAACGTGTTGAAGACCCTCCTCTTATTTACCAAGTTACTACGCAAGATGCAACCACTCCTATCATTCATGCTAGTCAAGGTCAAGGCCAAGATCAACCATCCTCATCCTCCTCTCCTCAAATTGAAGCTAGTGTTGAAGAAATTGTTGATGACGATGATGTTGATGATCAAGGCCATTTTGGTCAAGACGGGGACCCAAATGATCAAGATGATCAAGTAATCCCTCCTTGCAATAATGAGGAGATCGAAGCCCATCGTTCTAGAAGGATAAGAAGATCTTTGAAGCTAATTGATGCCCAAGACAACAAGGTCTTGGAAGATGTTCAAGCTAGAAAATCCACAAGAAGACAATTGGCACATTTTAGTGAGCATCAAGCTCACATATCTATGGTGGAACCAAAGAAAGTGTTTGAAGCTCTTGAGGACTCCGATTAGGTTGAAGCTATGCTTGATGAGCTCAATAACTTTGAGCGCAACAAGGTTTGGAGACTAGTTGAGAAGCCCAAAGATTGCCACATGTTATTGGCACTAAGTGGATATTCAAGAACAAGCAAGATGAGCATGACATTGTTATAAGGAACAAGGAAAGATTGGTAGCTCAAAGTTACACTCAAGTCGAAGGCATTGACTTTGATGAAACCTATGCTCCCGTGGCTCGCCTTGAGTCCATCTGTATCCTTCTTGCTTATGCATCTTCGCATAATTTCAAATGGCAACAAATGGATGTTAAAAGTGCTTTCTTGAATGGTCCACTCAAAGAGGAGGTATATGTTAAGCAACCTCCAAGGTTCGAAAACCTCAACTTTCCTAACAATATCTACAAGCTCGATAAGGCGCTCTATGGACTTAAACAAGCACCACATGCGTGGTATGAGCACCTTAGAGAGTTGTTGAATGACCGTTGTTTTGAAGTTGGGAAGATCGACCCCAATCTCTTCACAAAGAGAGTAAAGGGAGAGGTTTTCATATGCCAACTCTATGTGGACGATATCATCTTTGGCTCAACTAACCAAGCTTTCAATAATGAGTTCTCAAAGCTTATGACTGACAGGTTCGAGATGTCTATGATGGGAGAGCTTAAATTCTTCCTTGGCTTTGAGATCAAGCAATTGGCTCGTGGTACTTTCATTTCTCAAGCCAAGTATACCCAAGACATGATCAAGAGGTTTAATTTCCAAAATGCAAAGATCAAGCCATCTCCTATGCAAGTTAAATGCCACCTCAAACGTAACCCGGATGGTAAAGATGTGGACCAAAAGTTGTATCGTTCTATGATTGGTTCTTTGCTTTACCTTTGTGCATCTAGGCCCGATATCGTTTTGAGTGTAGCTGTGTGTGCAAGGTATCAAGCGGCTCCTAAGGAAAGCCACTTAGTGGCGGTTCATAGGATCTTTCGGTATTTGGTTCATACCTCAAGGTTTGGTTTGTAGTACCCAAAGGGGGCACAATTCTCTCTAAAGGGATACACGGATTCCGATTGGGCAGGTGATCAAGATGATAGGAAGTCCACTTTTGGGGATTGCCAATTTCTTGGTAGGTCCTTGGTGAGTTGGTCTTCCAAGAAGCAAAATTGCATATCTCTCTCCACCACTGAAGCCGAGTACGTGGCCGCCGCAAGTGCTTGCACCCAATTGATATGGATGAGGCAAAACCTCAAAGAGTACGATGTTCACTTGGAGAAGGTTCCCCTCATGTGTGACAATGGAAGTGCCATCAAGATTGCCTACAACCCCGTGCAACACACAAGGACGAAGCACATTGAGATTCGTCACCGTTTCATCCGGGATCATGTGGCAAGAGGTGATATTGAGCTAGCATATGTCCCCACCAAGGATAATCTCGCGGACATCTTCACGAAGCCTCTCGATGATGCGAGATTCATGTTCTTGAGGAATGAGCTAAATATCATTGATTCTAGGAGTTTGACTTGAAGATCTTGCACACACCCCTATTGTTGCGACGTGTTTGGGTTTAGGTGTAGGCATGGACATATGGGGAGTGTTATCCTAACACATTGGATTCTCCCTCCCCCCATTATGACCAAAGCAAAAAATTCATTGCTATCTCTCTTTTTCTAATGTTGAATTATGAGATTCAATGTCGAGTATTGGCCAGGCACCCAAGATATATCTTCGCGGTGTCATACCATGATCTCTTAAATGGTGGATTAGGCCACCAACCTCTTCTTTATGAAGAGTTGATCTTAGTTGGGGTTTATTTGATATTTCATTGCATTTCTTATTTTCCCCCTAAGTGTTCTTTCGTAGGAAAATCTCACTCAATTGGACTTTTGTGTGTTTGTTTCTTGCAATTGAGCGGGACAAGTACTACTTTTAGTTTGGTGTTTCTATCCTAAGCCATCCTACCCAAAAACCAAACTCTCTCTAGCACATTTGTCGTTCCTTTGAAACTAGGAAGTTTCGGATCAGATGGTAGCCGGAATTTCCGGTTCAGTTTTGAACCGGAATATCCGGGTGGTACCGGAATATCCGTTTCAAACTTGAACCGGAATATCCGGTCTGGCGCAAATCACTTAAATCTGAGGGGCGCGGGGAGAGAGGAAGATCTTGCCTTTTCTTCTCCCTCAACTCCTATTCTCCACCCAAAGCGCCACCACTTTGATTCTTGGCCTCCCGGGTTATTTCCTCCGCGGGATCTGCGAGTTCTTGCCCGGATCTTGTTCCCCTCGTGCTCGGGAGCATTTCCATCCAAGCATCTTCATCCATGGACGCCGGTAAAGTTCAAATCCTTTGAATCTTAGTGCCATAACCGTACCCATCCATGGATTTGTGTATTTTGTTGACAATGCTTGGTAGAAATTGCTCCCTAGGGTACCTTTTGCATGCTATAGACAATAGTTTAGATTCACATGTCACCGATCTAGTTTTCAAATCTAGTGGAGAATCAATCTAGTGTTGTTTTCGTGCTGTCGGGATATCTGGTTCAGTTTGAAACGGAATATCCGGTTGTGTTCTGTAGAGAAGTCAAACAGCCGGAATATCCGGTTCAGTTTTGAACCGGAATATCCGGCTAGGTTCTGTCACGAAATCAGAATATCCGGTACAGAACTGAACCGGAATATCCGGTTGATTCTGTCCCGAATTTCTCAAGTACTATTTTGATCCTAGCTAGAATTGTTTCTCGATCATTACATGGAATATTCTCTATTGTTTTGACGCATGATCCCTCCATTGCTTGACATATGTGCACTTATCCCTATTGCTTCCTCTATGTTTCTCCTTCACAGGTGGCTCTCACACTGACCAGTTGGGCCCTCGCAAGCGTCCTTCCTACAAGTACACTAGTGATGAGGATCCCGGTGACCGCCCTCCAAGGAAAGCTATTGCCAAGAGCAAGTTTCTCGCCTCGAAGCCATCAAACAAGAAGAAAGGAAAGGCAGCTAGGCAGAACTATAAGACAGATATCTCCGCTCAGGACTTTGCTCAGATCAGGCAGAAGGATTGTTACAACACTCCTCGTGATGTGGAGTGTGAGGATGCTCAGTTCTGGACCCTGGAGCAGTCATATATCTTTGCTGACATCTACTCCGACTACAGGTTTCCTATCCGCGAGATGCATCCTACCAGGTTTCAGTTGATCAGGGACAAGGAGGAGTTTGCTGATGCTGCCAGTATCATTGAGAGGTTTGGGCTTGTGAAGCTTCTAGAGACCCAGTGCCACTACAACACCGAGCTTGTTGTCCAATTCATGTCCACATTGGTGTTTGACAATGGTGTTCCTTGCTCTCTGAAGTGGATGACTCAGACCACTCCCTGTGAGATTCCTTTCCACAGATTGGCTCGTCTGCTTGGTTACCGGTACAGCTCTCACCCTCCACTTGGTTACCGTATGATGATGTGGAGAGTCCCCATAGGGAGAGATCTATGGCAGAGATGTATGCTCCAGGCTTTGTTATTGGGAAGCTGGAAGGGATCCTTCCCTTTTATGACCAGCTCGTGCGCCTCTTCCGGTCTTTCTTGGTGCCAAGTGGAGGTAACAATGATGCTCTCACCAGTCCTTTGTGCAACCTTCTCATTTTGGCTAAGGAGTGTCTTGAGGATGAGTACCCTACTGCCTCGTATACTATGGATGTCATGGACATCTTCTTCCATGAGTTGCGCAATGTTATGATTGGTGGGAACACCATACCATATGGACCTTATATCATGATGCTAATCAAGGATGTGATGAAGAGGGATTTTTCTGAGTTACCCATGGAAGAGCACAAGTTCAAGAAGTTGTACATAAAGAGGAAGAAGGTTGTTCCTGCTCGTGTTCCTTTTTCTGATGGCAGTTCCTCTAAAGGAGGTGTGGCCCCTTCTAGTGCTCCCCAGGCTGATCCTACCTCCACCTTGCGCAATGTCACGAAGGTCTGCTGGTTTCAGCGCAACGTGCTCTGCATGAAGGTGTATATCCACAAGGAGCAATACCTGGCCTACCACAGGGACACAACTATGTATAGCACTCAGAGTCAGATCCTTCACCATGTGAGTGGTGCTTCTGGTGATATCCCTTCCTCGCTTGTTCCACAGTCCTACTCTCAGCGGTCTGCCAGAGACCATACTCCTTGGGAGCGGACTGAGGAGGCTCTTCGTGCCACAACTGCTTCTTACCGTGCTCGTGATGGAGATGACTTTGAGGAGGAAGATGAGGTTGAGTACGAGGATTTGGAGAGGGGGGGCGAGGGTGCTTATGACGCATCAGCTGGAGAGTCGTCTGAGCATTCCGATGCTTAGATCGTTGTTGGGATGCTAGCACCACTACCTATCTCCTTTTTGGTTTCTCGATGCCAAATGGGGAGAAGTAGTAGTAGGCCTACGGGGATTTGCATGGGTTCGGGCACAAGCGTATGCTTTTACCATTTATTGAGAGCTTGTGTCCATTTTAGTCTTATTCGTGAACTGTTTTCGTTTTTTGTCTCGTCTAAAACTATGTTCTATCATGTGTTGTGAGACTATGTGATTGGTTATCATGGATTATCTATCTTATTGTATTGGTTATCATGGATTATCTATCTTATATGTTGAGAATATTATCTATTGTTGTGCTTGGGTATTCGTGTTATCATCTCTATGCACAAGGTATATATTTCTCTCTTATTCTCAACATATTGGTGATATTGTTACTTTGGCATGTTTGTTACTTGTTCGAAATTGCTCTCCGTATATTATTTGCATTTGAGGCAAACAAAAGATGTGCATATAGATAGGGGGAGACATTTCCATTTTGTTTCAAACATGTACTCGTCAAAGTTTTATTGCAAATCTTAGTATTGTCATCTAACACCAAAAAGGGGGAGATTTAAAGTGCATTTCGTTTTCCCAGTGTTTTGTGTGTTAGTTAACAATACTAAGTATACTATTTATCGAGGTGTTTAGTGTGCAGGTGTTATACTTAACATCGGTGTTTATCACCGAAAAGATCGGTGAAGATTGGGCTGAGAGATTTGGGACATTGAGCAACCGGATTATTCTAACCGGATTATTCAGGGAAACCGGATATTCCGGTTAGGATGGTTTGGATCTAGTTTGGGACAGAGATGAGCCGGATTATTGGTAGCGGATTATTCAAACCATACTGGATATTCCGGTTGAGAAGTTTCTGCTCGAAAATCGGCTAAGTACTGGAGTTGGACCTCACAGATGTGAACCGGATTATTCCGGGGGAGCCGGAATATCCGGTCCAGCTGCCTGAGCCAGACAGGAGCCAACCGGATTATTCAGAGGCAACCGGATAATCTGGTTTAAGTCAACAAACTCGGTGGAAATATCCCAACCGAATATTCCGGTCCAAACTTGGATCGGATATTCCGGTACCTGTTTTCCTGCAAAACGACTAGTTTTGAGGAGGGGGTATAAATACCCCTCCTCTTCCACCTTGAGCTCTAGTTCTTCCCCTTGGCATTCAATAGCCTTTAAGAGCTCACCAAATCCGCATTAACTCCCAATCCCTCCCACCAAACTCGAAGATCTTTAGAGTATTAAAGGAGAAGACCCCGATCTACATCTTCACCGAGCCGTTCTTCATTTCCCCCTCTAGCTCGAGGGATCTAGCCTAGGATTTCCTCTTGTGGATAACCATGGAATCTTGCTACTCTTGGTAATTCAAGATTGTTGGGATCCCCCAATTTGGTTGTGGGTGTGTGCCCCATATTGTTTGTAAAGGATTCAATTCCCGCCTCAAAGGGGATCAATAGTAGAAGGTGGACTAGGCCTTTGTGGCGGGGTTCATCGGAGAATAGGGTGATGCCTTTGTGGCGTTGAGTAGGCCTTCGTGGCGATCTCACACCCCTCCAACAAGACGTACTCCCTTAACAAGGAGGAACTCGTGATTACATCGTGTCTCCGCGTGCTTCATATCAGTTACCTCGTTCCCTTCTCCCTTTACTTGCACTTGTATTGTGATTGTTGTTATCCTTGTCATATAGGTAAATTCACCGTAGTTGTATCATCTAAAGAATTTACCTTTGTGTCAAGCCTAATGGTGAAATAAAAATTAAAATTGGTCGTAGCACCTATTCACCCCCCCTCTAGGTGCCCATACTATACTTTCACATAGGCATGTGTTCCAATATAGTCATACGTGCTCGCAATGAGAAACTTGCACAACATCTTTTGTCCTACCAGCCCGTGACAGCGGGGCCTCTAGGGAAACTACTGGTAATTAAGATGCTCCTTTTAATAAAGCACCGAAGCAAAGCATTAACACTCTGTGAACACACGTGATCCTCACATCACAACCATCCCCTCCAGTTGTTCCAATTTCTGTCACTTTGGGACCTCGGGTTCCGGACAATGACATGTTTAAACAACTTGCAGATATGATCAAGAAACATAATTATACTCATGAAACAATAACATGTTCAGATCTGAGATCATGGCACTCGAGGCCTAGTGACAAGCATTAAGCATAACAAGTTGCAACAACGGTAGAAAATACTAACAATGGATACTAGGCACTATGCCCTAACAATCTGACATTATTACATGATCAATCTCATCCAATCCCTCCCATCCCTCTCAGCCTACGCGGTGTTTACTCATACATGGACGAGGAATCATGGATGGTTGATGGAGAAGAGGTGGCGCTGTCGATGGCGATGATCTCCTTTGAATCCCCATCCCGACAGGGCGCCAGAACAGGAACTTTTGATCCCCGGATCGAGGTTCGAGGTGGCGGCGGCGCTTTTTTGTGTTTCTTATGACGAACCCCCTCGCGTTTTAGGTTTACGGGGCATATGTAGTCGAAGGGGGAGTCCGATGGGGTGTCGGGTGGCCCACACCACCTGGCGACGCAGCCAAGGGGGGGTGCTAGGGGGTGGTGTGGCCCCCTCCTGGCCCCCTTCTGGCTCCCGGGGTCTTCTGGTGTTCTAGGACCAATGGGATCTTTTCTGGGCATTTTCTTGAAAGTTGATTTTTCTGCTAAAAAACGAGACACCAAGGTAATTCTGCTGAAAACAACGTTAGTCTGTGTTAGTGGTATCCAAAACTCACAAGTTTAGAAGAAAACAATAAGAAAAGTGTTCGGAAAAGGAGATACGTTTTGGACGTATCATTGGGGCAAGAGAGAGTTTGTGTTTGTGTGCGGGTTCCACGCTTGTTGACGCGCCAGACAACAAGCAACCTTCTCCAAAACTATGAAGTCCTACTGGTTCGATAAACCCTGATTCCTTAATTAGGGGAAATTCCGCTAGACTACATCATACCTTCCGCTTGAGGTCTCCCAACGAGCGTGTGATCACATCAGCATCAAGTACTTTTTACGGCGCCGTTGTCGAGGACTTCTAGCTTGCTGCAAGGGGAGTCTCACACTTTCACTCTCTTTCTTTTTTTATTCTTTCTTAGTTTACTTTTCTTTAGTCTTGTTTCTCTTTATCAAAAACCTAAAAACATTAGTTCTCTAGTTTCTATTCTTTTACTTGCTTTAATGTTTTTGCTATGGATGAACCTACTAGAACCTCTATGTTAATGGAGGCTAGAGAATTATATATAAAGTACAGAGAATCAAAATATGGTAAAATCTTGAGAGGTATGTTAAAGAAGTTGAATGAGATTGCTAAAGGTTTGCTTAAACTTCATGATACAAATTGTTGCTCTGAACAACATGACAAACATTTCAAATTCCAGTGTCGCTTTAGTAAAGAACCTTTAATTGCAACCTATCATTGGGTTAATTATATTCATCTTGGAGCTGAACACGTATAACAATTTATTACATTTATGGCAGCTTCTGAGATAGATTCCTTCATGGCTGAGAATTATGAAGCTTGCATTGCTTCAAAAGGACTTAAATTTACAAGCTCTTTAAACAAGGGGCACAGACTTAAATATCCTTCATTCTTAATTATTATCTAGAAAATTTCAGCAACAATGAGTATACCATTGATTATAAAGAGAGACTCCCTTTCCTCACAAGAGGATACTCACATTTTGCAGGAGCCTATGGAAGAAGAAATTGTTGAAACTGGAAGCTCATTGGATGAAAAAGAGGAGGAAAGTGATGATCAAAAGGTGGAAGAATGGAGCTACCCATGCCCACCTTTTAACGAGATTAACTCTTTAACTCATACATTACTTGATTGCCCTCCATGCTTACCAAAGGAGGATGATTGCCACATTGGTGAATGTGATGATCCTATGGATTCTTATAAAATACCCATGTTTGATGAACTTGATACTTGTTACAGAGGTAACAACCTCCAAGACACATTAGAAAACAAAGAGAAACAATTTGATACTTTGCCTACTGTTATTTATGATAATCCTTGCTATTTTGATAAATTTTATGATAATCCTCTATTTTTTTCCTACTATTGATATTCATGATAATGAGAAAGTTTGCTTAGAAAATTTATATGATAATGCTTTAGATGATGGCCCTATGTTACTAGATGATATAAATTATAATGTTACTAAAAATGTGATTAGAGAGGTCTTGACTTTACCTAGAAGGAGTCCCATACCTTTAGAGAGTGATCAATCATCTTGTTACAATATTGTCAAAAGTGGGTTTGGGGAGGTCATGATTTTAGTTAATTTTGATCCCACTATTTTGGAGCTTCATATGAATTATGTGCTTGTAGATCATGAAAACATGCCTTGTGTGATAGTTATATTATTGAGTTTGTTCATGATGTTACTGAAAATTATTATGAGAGAGGAAAATATGGTTATAGGAATTTTCATGTTACTAAAATACCTCTCTTTATGTTGAAAGTTTTGAAGTTATTCTTGTTTTACCTTCCTATGCTTGCTACTTTGAGCTTCTCTGATTTATTTGTTTACAAGATTCCTAGGCATAGGAAGTGGGTTATACTTAGATGTGTTTTATATATTCTTCTTGATGCTCAATTTTTCTTCAATTCTTATTTCTTATGTGAGCATCTTTTGAAAATACTGAGCCTATCTTAATGGCTATAAAGAAAGAGCTCCTGGGAGACAACCCTTGTTATTTTTTGATTTCCGTTTTCCCTTTTATCTTGGAAGTTGTTACCTCTGTAACAACCGCTTCTTATCCTTTTTATTTCGTTTTTGTGCCAAGAGTAACCTCTAACAGAGAGGTAGTGCGATTTGTAGAAGTTGCTATCCTGAAACAGATTTCTGTGTTGCTACCAAAAAAATATTTGTCTCAGCCAGATCGTTAGATTGCTTTAAAAAAATAGACACATCCCTAGGTTGTTATGTAAATATCATTAGTTTCACACTTTTTGATTTGAACAACAGAAGATTTTCGAAAAAAATCATCTTTACCTACTATTTTGTTTTGACAGATTTCTGTCAATATTTGCATTTGCCTCTTAATTTTTTTCTTTTGAGATTATTTCGGGGGGGGGGGGGGGAGGAGGCTTAAAAGAAGTTGTGACAGTAGCTAATTTTTTAAACAGAGTCCTATAATTGTGTTGAAACAGGACAACTGGATTTATTATTTTGATTGCACTAACGTTGGTAATAAAAATTGTGAAAAGTTTTAGATGGCACAACACACCAAAAAGCCAACAGCAAAGAGCACTAAAATGGTTACATGTTTCAAACTATGTCATCATTACATTTTTACCACAATATGACTAATTACACATTTTCGTGCCCCCTAAATTTACCACAATATGACGAATTACATGCTGTAAATCGTTATCTCATTGCCTTGGTGAAAGGGTAGAAGAAACTCCAACACCGTAGATCCGCTAAGAACATGTAGATTCGCTAAGAACATCCATGGAGAAGGATGTAGTCATAGAGGAGATGATATGCTAAGAACATCCAATAGTACCACAGATTCGCTCGATCATAAGATCTATCAGAAAATTCAACAAATAGGTAAATATGCTTATAATGTGCACAAATTGAGTTTAGATATATTGAAACAAGAAAATAAGTTATCTATGCCTTTAGGCAACTCTAGTCAATACAATAGTATATTTTTAGGATATTCGTTTGATTTGAGGTGAAATTTTTGAAAAATTAACATAAAATTTCTGTTTTTTTTCCGCTAATGAACTGATAAACCGACTGACGTCCACTAAAGAGTTGAACCGATAGCCTCACTAGTTCGATTGCCAGTTTGAATTTTTAAACTATGGTCAACACCGAGTAGAGCAGCCTTTAATAGTCGTGAAACAAATTATAGTTTTGATTTTAAGAATTGAAACAAACTTTAGTTTTTTTAATGAAATTTAGTTTTTTTTTAGAGAAAACAAACTTTTAGTTGTGATATGTGTAAAGTAAGTTTGGGTATTGTTGGCGGCCCAACAGGGCTGGATCAGAGAATAGCCCGGGCCGTGTAGAGGAGGACGAGGCCCACAGCACAACAGACTCGGCATAACCTGGGCCGTTTCTCCCCCACCCACTCCATGCCGGCCCTACCCCCACCTGCCCTCACACCATCCGTCTTCCTCTTCCTCATCACCCCGCACCCACGTTTCCCTTCGCTCCCACTCCTCCCCCACCAATCCACCAGACCCCACACACACTCGCCGACCCCTACCGACCAAACGCCGACACAGAGGAAACACAGCACGGGCCCGCCACCCCGCTGCCCGCCATGGCTGGCGCTCCTCCGACGCCCGCCGAGAAGGATGCCCTCGTCTCCTCCTTCCTCGAGATCGCCGCCGGCCAGACGCCCCACACCGCCACCCAGTTCCTCGAGGTTCTTCCGCCTCCTCCTCCCCTCCTTTCCCCGCTCCCGATCGGTTCGATCTCCCTTCCTGACACGATCCGTCTGAAACGTTTTCCGCAGATGACGAGCTGGCATCTGGAGGAGGCGCTGCAGCTGTTCTACATCGACGGGGAGGCGGCCCTCGCCGCGCACCCGGCAGCGGCGGCGGCATCAGCCGAGGCGGCGGCGCTGGCGGCCGCCGCCGCCGCCGCCGAGGTGGAGGAGGGTTTCAGGTAGGTCGCCCGGAGCGGCATTCTAGGGTTTGGCTCTGGCTGTGGATGCGCCGCGCGACGGGCTTTGGTCTAATGGTGTGCATGTGCTGTTGATGCGTAGATTCCACCCGCCTCCGGCGGCCGCGCTCGAAGATGGGATGCTGCAGGGGCTGGGGTACGAGGACGATGTCCGTGCGCCGCTGCCAGTGAGGCGGGAGACCCTCTACGGCGACGCACCAGTGGTTGTGTAAGTAGTGGCGCTTCACTAGCTGATTTTTCCGCATGCAATTGCTATGTGGTGTGATGCTTTGAGTCTACATTTTCTGCTGTTCCATGATAAATGGGGTGTATCCATAGCGTAAATTCGACTGAATCACTGGACATGACACGCATTGGATAACTTGAAGATTAGATTAAACAGGGCATGTATCAAAGGGGGACTTGTGCTTGACTTAAAAGAGCAGTTACGATTACCCATGTTTGTGGGAAGGGGGACTTGTGCTTGCCTTAAAAGACCTCTAAAAAACTTGTTTTTTAAGGTAAGTAGAAACTGGAGCTGCTGACGATTATCGTGATAGTGTATTCGGTTGGTTTCTAACGAGTGCCATACCCTCATACTAATTTTGCTCACAGACAATGAAATGTACCATGCGCAGTTGATGGCCATTCATGGAATCATGCGAATATTGCTCTTTTAGCTATCCTAATATTTAGACCCAACAGTTTGCAGCTTAAGCTTCCATTGACTTATCTTAATTCCTCCTCACCTGTCTTGCCAAAAAAGACTTGTTTTTTAATGTCGATGAGTATTACCGGTTGTTTTCTAATGAATGGCATACACTGTCTCAATACTAATTTTGCTCGCAAACAATAAAATTTACCATGTTCAGCTTATGACCATCATTTTTGCACAATGCAGTAAAAAAAGGGAATATTCCGCATTGCTGGTTTCTGTTTCCATGGTCGTTCTGCCGGAATTTTCTGTTTCCGTTTCCGTTCCGCAAATTCCTTTTCCGTATTTTATTCCGTCTCCTTTTTTCGTGGAAAAGTCGGAAAGTTTCTATACCGTTTTCATCCCTACATTATTACTCATGGCTACTACATAGGTGCTCACTCAATGTGGAACGGATGTGATGCCAAATACTCGCTTGGTAGCACTACTAAAACTTATTGGTTACAAACGCTTAACAAATACATCGGCTGCCAGACATGGCCAAATATAAGTACCCCAAGTTCTGTAGTAGCGTCATATTTACTTTTAGATTGATATTGCCCATATGGATACAATATCATGGGTTATAAGACTTGTATAAGATAAACTTTAGGCCCCGCCATATAAATCTGCTCACATCACCCACTCTCCATCTTCTTATTAAAGCCATGCCATCAAGTTGAATCTAACACTTGGGACTGTTCATTTGCCAACATACTATTATTATTTGTAAATTTGACTGCTATCATGCTCTCTGGAGACCAAGGATGTTGCCATCCAGTTGAGCTTATCCAGCAGGCTATAATGACTGGCAGGCTGGCACCCCTGACCCACCTTGTAGTCTGCCGCATATCTTCCACATGTGTATTGGACACACATCTATGTTTTCTGCCCCCATTCTCCATTATTCTAGTGGTTCCTAGATACTGACCAAATCCCCTCTAGTTTGTATGCTACTGCGAATCAAATATAGATACACGGAAAAAGATGCTTGACACTTTATGCCAAGTATTTATTATAAATGCACGGACCTTTACTCGTATCAAAATTTTCATTTATGTTGTAGCTACAATCATGCTTGTCACCTGCTTATGGCAGTATTGGTACACTATTTTTCTTCTTCATACAGTTAGCTTTTGTGCTGTACGGAATTGAACAGCACCACTTGCAAAGTGTGCATGCCGATACAAGTTCGATCATACTGACTAGCATGCTTTAAGAAATTACATGTTGGTTTAACTGTCGAATGTATGTCGTTTTTTGAGTCTCTTGTGTTGCCTTGACTAATGCGTAGCAAAAATAATATTATTTTCTAATGTTTTGGTTGCTTCTTTTCAGAACTCGTCCTAATGCAACAGTTGCATTTCGTAACTTTGAAGAGGAGGCAAGACAATCTGCTTGGGATTCAGAGCAAAATGCCACATCTAGTTCTCGTGACAATCTGGCTTCTTTATATCGCCCACCTTTTGAGTTGATGTTCAATGGACCATTTGACAAGGTCAGCTGCATCTCATATAATTGTATTTGTATGTTCTTTGTTTGACAATGTTATCTGTGTGACTGTGGGCTATGGTCATGTTTTGACTATGCTGAAAACTGTATCCTCATACTGTTTGGCTTCGTATGTTTAGAAAACTCTTTTAATAATGCATGAGCTTTTATCATGGCACGGTACGTGTAATATATGATAAGTTGATAACTGCTATCTCCGCTGCCTGATCCAATCCTTAACTGTTATACAATTAGTTTTATATGGTAATTTAGTTAATTACTCAATAAAAGATCTCGCAGAAGAAAATACTCTATAAAAGTTCGCCTCTCCTTTTTTTATCAGAAATTAGGTCAAAATTTTCAGAATGTGCTTTTGGAAGTATTGTTCTGTTTCTGAAATGAGGCTAAAATGAAACCATATAAATGATTGTGATAGTATTGTTTCAAATTCATTGTTTAACGATAGTTGAATTAGTTTTCAGTTGACACTCATGAACTTCATTATATTTGCTACTCCTCCAAAGTTATCTATCTATTACTCATTTATTTATTCTTGCACTAAATGAATCCCATCAATGTAGGCAAAGTTAGAGGCCTCTTGTCTAGACAAGTGGCTGTTGATCAATTTACAGTCAACAGAGGAGTTCAGCTCTCACATGGTAAGCTTTCTTATTTTCAACTTCTCATGCACACTTTTGTTGATACTTCGTTTATGCCTTGTTAGTGTTTTGACTCTCAAACTTTTCTCTGTTGAAGCTTAATCGAGACACTTGGGCAAATGAAGCGGTTGCTCAGACAATTCGGTCAAACTTTATTTTCTGGCAGGTTTGTCCTTACATTCTCCCTCCATATCTGAGCCTCTGATCTAAACCTCCAGATTTGTATTTCATAACATGGACACTTTTGTCTATTTTTTTTGTTGTATAATATCATATGCTAGAAAATCAGTAAAGTATAACAGTGTATGAGTGTTTTGATAGTAAATGTAATATCATCCGCATTTGATAAATCTAAATATATTCGTATTGGGACACTTCTAGGCTTCACTCTTCCAGTGTTTCTTTTTGCACAAATACTAACAAACCAAAGTTGAAGGCCACCAACTTAATCAAGTGCTTCAAGATTTGTTTTACTCTTGTAGGAGTGAAGCACCACGGTGTTTTCTGTGTGTATTAATGGTCAAAAAAGTATTAGGACATCGATTTCATGCATTCTAAATTGACATCTATTAAATATGGAGTGCAGCAAAAAGTTCCAGTTATATGGCAACTCTTGTAGATGAAACCATGTATGTGCACTTCTCAGTTTTTGTTGATATGCTGTATTGTTTCACACATAGGTTTATCAAGACACCAGTGAGGGGAGGAAGGTATGCACCTACTATAATTTGGTCTCTGTTCCTGCCATTCTCCTAATTGACCCCATCACTGGGCAAAAAATGCGTGCTTGGAATGGAATGGTTTACCCAGACAGTTTGCTGGAGGTATTTTTGTAACCCTGTCTCTCAACTCATGTTCAACTATTAGGTGTGATATACTTATCTGACACAAAGCATTCCTTACTATTTTCTGCATGTGTACTGTACACAGGATCTGATGTCTTACCTGGAGAAAGGTCCAAAGGAGTACCATGCTGCTCAACCTCAAAAACGCCCAAGAAAAGTCGACCAGGAAGCTTCTATGGGCAGACAAGGTATTGATTATGTGGATTTAACTAAATCGATGCCAGCAGTGTTGACTGCTCAGTAGTTCTCTTGTTTGAAATATTTAAACTAGAAAGACATTTCATCTTATAGCTTTTTCTGTATTAATTTCATGTGGAAATAAAAGAATGCAGTTGGATAGTATTTCCTGACAGACCATCTGTCAGATACATGGCTCTGAAAAATCATAATGTCAAATCTTTTGGATAGATCTCCACTTCTTGAAAACTAGAAGAGGGGACATGTGAGGTACCCTCTAGGTGCACTAAATGAGCTGGTCTTTGTTTCCTTACCTTTGTATCATCCAGCTTCCTACAGGGTGTTGTTTCAGTTTGCAGACATTAGTTTTTTATATGTCAGCAAGGGTAGATCTGCTGTGCAGATATATATAATTATTAAAAGTAAGGTTTTTCTGGTTGGAGGTTACAGCTAATTTTAGCTAGAGGCCATGCCTGTTATTCCTGCACCATATGGCAACAAGTAGGTTGTGCCTTATTTGTGACCAGTGGTAGGTTCTACCAAATTCGACGTAAACAAATGTTTTACCAAATTTGACCTCAACAAATGGTGTGTATCTCACAGTTGTGAACTTATTAGTTATGATTGCCGATGTAGACAACTAGGTACTTATACTATTGCAAACAAATTCTTATAATCATTTTGGGCCGATTGTTATTCGATTTTGAAACAAAGGATTTGATTTTGATGTCAGACACGGCTAGTATGGCCGTTTTCCTTGTTAGCCTTGCATAACCATCTGGATACCTGCAATACACATGTTGTACCATGCCATCTCACGGTTACCCAATCCACATGTTCACAAACGTTTCTCTTTGCAGGTAAAACAGCTGTAGAGGATGAAGATGAAGAACTGGCACGTGCGGTGGCAGCTTCATTGGAAGAGAACAAAGGAGTCGGGGGATCAGATGCCAGCGATGACAAGACAGATCCCGAGGAGGTAGAAGAAGACGAAGAGCCCAGCTTGCCCGTCAAGCTCGAGTACCCTCCCCTCCCCGAAGAACCCAAGGGAAGCAGGGACCTCCTCTGCAGGGTCGCGATCCGGCTGCCCGATGGGCGGAGGATCCAGCGGAATTTCCTCCACACAGATCCTATCAAGGTGACACATCATCGAAATCGCTTTCTTGTTCTAACCTCAAGTTTTGGTCTCTACTACTTACTCCCTGTGGGTTAACCTGATGCTTTCCTCTGTCTGTCCCTGCAGCTGCTGTGGTCGTTCTGCTCCCCTCAGGTGGAAGAGGGCGAGACCCGGGCTTTCCACTTCGTGCAGCCCATTCCCGGGTCGTCCAACAACAACCTGGAGTTCGCAAGCGAGCAGACATTCAAAGAGGCCGGGCTGGCCAACTCGATGATCAACCTGCTGTTGGACTAGGCTAGCTAGCTAGGCCCATTTCGTATTCCTTGACGGTTTAGCTCCTGGATTTAATTTATCTTTTTTTCCCCTTTCTTTCTCCCGGGTGGTTTGTGAAGGACGGAGACATGTCCCGAGCTGTAGTGTGTAAAAATGCTGTCGGTCGGCCCTGTTTTGTTTATACTAGAACCTGTCCTAGGAGTTGGTTCAACTTAATGCACATATGTTATGTGTAGTCCCGGTACTGAGCACTTAGTGGTACTGATACATGTCGTGCCTTTGTTTTCAGCCGGTGTGATACCAACTGCTATTACTACCTCTGTTCCAGAATGTAAACACGTTACATTTCGGAACGGAGGTAGCAGCGGTAGTTCTTTCCATTCTGCTGTTTTCTGTATCGTGTAAACTTTGTTTGGGTGAAAGACTTGCTTTTCTATTACTCCTGGATGTGAGGAACTGGCTGGTGATTCGGTGCAAATCTGCGCTGCTTGTCGGGGACGGCGGTCTCTATTATTTGTAGAGGTGTCTCACGACCCAAGCTTGGCCATGTTGTGATGATTGGTAAACTTGCCCGGACGGTGACAGGCTTCGCCGCCGTCAATTATCT
This sequence comes from Alopecurus myosuroides, assembly GCA_028641055.1. NCBI lineage: Eukaryota > Viridiplantae > Streptophyta > Magnoliopsida > Poales > Poaceae > Alopecurus > Alopecurus myosuroides. Next base: position 37,318,169 of record CM054059.1, on the reverse strand, counting down.
ATCCCACTGCCTGCAGCACGTATGGTGTCATGTGGGGGCGGGAAGGAAGGGTGGAGTTTTGACCGGCCGCGCTTTGACTGTCAGGCGGTGGGGCTGGGGCTGATGATTTGCCTCCTGCTGTTGCCTTGGCCGGTGCCACTGCCACACACTCGCAAATTATTGCAGTGCCTTCTCTCGGGAGATAGATGGAGTTGGGTTCGGGCGGGGCGCAAATTATAGGAAGCTCATCTATCCATCTCCGACCGACGCGCCCATTACTTCGCTTCTCATCAGTTTGGTGCACTGCAGGTTCAACTAGCCCTCCTCATTCTCTTCTCTTCTCTTCCCCACGCCAAAAGCCTGAAATAACAGCTAGCTAGCTCAGCTAGTCATGCATTGTGTAGGCAGCATGCAGTAGGGGCCTGGCCTTGACTGACCTGGACTTGCGTCTCTTCTATATCGTCCTTGCTCTACAGTTACCACCACTATTACATAGTAGCGCTGCACTCTGACTGGATGCATGACACAAGCTAATAGTAGTACACTATTAATTAGCGGAACGGAATCGCTTCAAAGTTGAGCTTTCGATCAGCGTGAGCTACGCATAAGTACATAGTGGTGCGTGCGTGGAGAATCGCGCCGTTTTGTTTCACAGCCTTGCCACTGCATGCGCCGGATCCACTGCACTGCTCTGCTCTGCATGGCTTTTCCACAGAGCCGGGTGCATGGTGGTGGCTTCAGTGGAGCTAGCATCCAATGCTAAACTGCTGCGGCTAGCTACTGTCGAAATAGATAGTACAACTGGACCCTGTACCTACACGTCTGTACATGTTTTGTAATGGTTTCGGTTAGTCCTAGTCTTGATCCGGTTATCTAGGATCTTAGCGCTACGTGCGCCCCAACTCTGTATATGTACTGCTCGCATATGGAATACAAACACAGGGGCTATTCCGTTCGTCTTCTTGGTATCAGAGCCGCTTCCAGCGCTCCTCCATGGCCGGCAAAGCTGCCGCCGGCGCAAGCCCACTGGATACCGATCCTCACACACCTCTGAACTCCACCTCTCGTTTCCCTCCCATCCCTCGAGCCTCTCTCAGTCCCGTCGGCCCCGACATCCTAGCTGCCCCTCTCTCTGCCGCCGTGACTTCTCCTGTCAACTCAGACCTGGCGCTCACCGGCCCTGCCGCCGGAACTCCCTACCGTGCCCCTTCCATCCGAGAAGATAGCATTCATCATTATGTCAAGTTTAAACTTGATGCCTCTGCCTCTAATCTGTCCAAGTGGCGACACTTCTTTCTGATTCTCCTCGATCGCCATCATGCGCGCGACCACATTGAGGCCGGCAACGACCACAAGCACGCCGACGAGGCGTGGCACCAGGACGACATCGACATCGCGCTTTGGATCGTCACCACCATCTCGGACTCCCTCCAGGAGGTCGTCATGACCGAGCATCTGACGGCGTACTCGGCCTGGACTCGGCTCCACGAGTTCTTCTTCGACAACCAAGAGTCCAGGGCCATGATGCTGTCGCGCGAATTCCGGCAAATGAAGCGGAACGACTTGTCGATTGACGAGTACTGCCGCCGTCTTCGTCAGATCTCCGATGCGCTGGCCGACGTCGGCGCCCCCATCTCGGACCGTGACCTGACCATGCAGATGGTGGACGGGCTAGGCAAGAAATTCGCCATTCAGGCCGAGTTCATTGAGGGCACGAAGCCGTTCCCCTCGTTCAGTGCCGCCCACTCGCGCCTCCGCCTCGCCGAGCTCAAGATCGACGCTGCCGCCAAGGAAGAGGCCGCTGGCGCACAGGCCCTTGCCATCCAGCATGGCGATCGGGACGCGGGGCGCTCTGATGGCGGTGATCGCGGCGCTGGCCGCGGCGGTGATCGCGGCGCGCCCGGCGGTGACCGCGGCGGGCGCGGCAACGGCGCGGCGCACGGCAACACGGGGACCGTGTCCCAAGGCGCCCAGGGCGGTTACGCCGGTGGTGGCCGTGGCTACCACGGCGGCGGACAGCAGGGCGGCTGGCGCGGAGGTGGCGGACGCGGCCGTGGTCGCGGGCGCGGCCGTGGCGACCAGTCCCAGTCCGGTGCCGCTCCTGGCGGGCGCGGTGGTCACCAGCAGCCCTGGCTGGGTTACTTTGCTCCAATGGCTGGCTGGCTAATGGACTCCGGCGCCTCGTCCCACGTCACCGGTAACCAAGGTATCCTTACCTCGTCTCGTTCTCCTTTAGAGCATAATTCTCGACATATTGTTGTTGGCAATGGTTCTCGTCTTCCTGTAGTTGCTACTGGTACTGCACACCTCACCAATCGCCCCTTCCACCTTAACAATGTTCTTGTATCGCCACACATTGTCACAAACCTCATTAGCACTCGCAAATTCACTCGTGATAATTCTTGTACCGTTGAGTTTGATCCCTTTGGCTTCTCTGTGAAGGACCTCGCCACCAGGACAATGCTCATGAGATCCAATAGCTCGGGCGACCTCTACCCTTTCTTCGGCACTGGCAGCAGCACTTCCTCGGCTCTCTCCATCACTGGCGATCTCTGGCATCGCCGTCTAGGCCACCCTAGCTCTAGTGCTCTCTCTCATTTACCTCTAGATTTTCTCTCTGAATGTAATAAATCACCACTTAGCCATTCGTTTTGTGATGCGTGTCAACTAGGCAAACAAGCTCGTCTCCCATTTTCCATCTCCCATTCTCGTGCCATAGCCCCATTTGATTTAATTCACTGTGATTTATGGACCTCACCGATTGTTAGCTTTTCTGGTTTCAAATATTATCTCGTTATTCTCGATGATTACTCTCATTTCTCTTGGACATTTCCGCTGCGTCACAAATCTGATACATGCGACACGCTATTAGCCTTCTTTGCTTTCATCACCACCCAATTTAGCAAAACTCTCCGTTGTCTCCAGTGTGACAATGGAGGTGAGTTTCTCACCACACGGCTCCGTACTTACCTCTCCACTCATGGCATCTCGTTGCGTTTGTCATGCCCATACACGTCTGCCCAGAATGGCCGCGCCGAACGTCTTATTCGCACCACTAATGATATAGTTCGTACCCTGCTTTTTCAGTCTACCCTACCACCACCTTTTTGGGTCGAAGCCCTGCACACCGCCACCCATCTCCTTAACATCAGACCATCACGTGCCATCGCAAACCTCACACCCCATTTTCTCCTCTATGGCCAGAACCCCACATACGACCATTTACGCACCTTTGGATGCCTGTGTTTCCCTAACGCATATGCCACTTCCTCTCATAAACTCTCACCACGCTCAACACGCTGTGTCCTCCTAGGCTACCCCCGTGAGCACAAGGGTTACCGCTGCCTCGATTTATCCACACGGAAAATTATTATCTCGCGTCATGTGGTTTTTAATGAAACATGCTTTCCTTACCAATCTGCCACAGAAAACAGCACACAACTGCCCCCCACACCGGATCCCAGCTCCTCTGACGCGATCCACCCCGGATCCCGCGTCCAATCATTGGGGCGGATCCCCATGCGTCCCACCGTGCGCCCCCCAATCCCACCCGCCAATCCCGTCGCGGCAGCTCCACCTCGGCCCACCTACAGTGCACCTGACGCTCCACTACCCACGCCCCCGCGTCCTCCCTCGGGAACTCCGCGCGCTGACGCGGCTGGCTCGCCCACCTCGGGATTTCTGCGCATCAACCGGCCCCGCGCGCCCACTCCGGACTTTTCTCCTGCAGGAGGCAGCGAATCTGCCTCGGGATCATCGCCACCACGCGGTTTCTGCCCAACTCCTGACGCCATGCAGAATCCCTCACCCAATCCCATCTCGCCACCTCATCCACTGCTCCCGCCCAAGGCCATTCCAGTAGCACCACCCAATAATACACACCAAATGCTCACACGTGCCAAGCAAGGTTTCTTCATGCCCAAACAAAATTTCAACCTCACCGTGACCACACCCATTTCACCTATTCCATCCTCGTACCGTGTAGCACTTAAGGACCCCCATTGGCACAATGCGATGTTAGAAGAATTTAATGCTCTAATCCAGAATGACACTTGGTCTTTGGTGCCTTGTCCTGCAGGTGTAAACGTGGTGACTGGTAAATGGATCTTCCGTCACAAGTTCCATTCGGATGGCACTCTGGCGCGCTACAAAGCTCGGTGGGTGGTACGTGGATTCACACAACAGGCAGGTGTTGACTATGGCGAGACATTCAGTCCCGTGGTGAAGCCAGCTACTATTCGTGTTGTCCTCAGCATTGCCACTTCTCAGGCTTGGCCTATTCACCAGATGGATGTGAAGAATGCCTTCCTCCAAGGTGACCTTGAGGAGACCGTTTACTGTCAACAACCCTCTGGGTTCGTTGATGCCACCCATCCCCACCACATTTGTCGCCTCAACAAATCTCTCTACGGTCTCAAACAGGCTCCTCGCACGTGGTTCAGTCGCTTCACCACCTTCCTCAAAACCCTCGGGTTTGTAGCCTCTCGGTGTGATTCTTCACTTTTTATCCTTCACCGAGACACCACCACCGCATATTTACTCCTCTATGTTGACGACATTCTGCTCACCGCCAGCACGCCCACCCTCCTCCACCACATCATCTCCTCTCTCAATGGGGAGTTTCGCATGAGTGATCTAGGCGAGGTCCATCATTTTCTCGGTGTTAATGTGCACCGCAATTCCGCTGGTCTTTTCCTTTCCCAGCAACAGTATGCGCTGGAGATTCTTGATCGTGCTCACATGCTTCATTGCAACCCCATTGCCACACCCATAGACACCAAGGCAAAGCTGTCTGGTCAGACAGGCCGACCCTTCTCTGATCCTTCCTTGTATCGCAGCCTTGCAGGTGCTCTCCAGTACCTTACACTCACCCGCCCTGACATCTCCTATGCTGTCCAGCAGGTTTGCTTGTTCATGCATGACCCTCGTGAGCCCCACTTCGCCCTCATTAAACGCATTCTGCGTTATATCCACGGCACATCCCATCTTGGCTTACACATCCATGCCGACTCCTCGCGCGAGATCATCGCCTACTCGGACGCCGATTGGGCTGGCTGCCCCGACACCCGCAGGTCTACCTCAGGCTATTGTGTCTTCCTCGGCTCCAACCTTGTCTCCTGGTCCTCCAAACGCCAGCAGACGGTGTCGCGCTCCAGTGCGGAAGCCGAGTATCGTGCCGTGGCGAATGCCGTGGCTGAGTCTTGTTGGCTACGCCAACTTCTTCACGAGCTTCATCAGCCTGCCTCTCGGTCCACCGTTGTCTACTGCGACAACGTATCAGCTACATACCTCGCCACGAACCCGGTCCAGCACCAGCGTACCAAGCATGTCGAGATTGACTTGCACTTTGTCCGGGATCGTGTCGCCCTCGGCGAGGCTCGTGTTCTTCATGTACCCACCAGCTCGCAGTATGCTGACATCTTCACCAAGGGACTACCTACCTGCGTCTTCGAGGACTTCAGAGCCAGTCTGAACATCGCCGCCGGCGCCGTTCCGACTGCGGGGGGGTGTCGAAATAGATAGTACAACTGGACCCTGTACCTACACGTCTGTACATGTTTTGTAATGGTTTCGGTTAGTCCTAGTCTTGATCCGGTTATCTAGGATCTTAGCGCTACGTGCGCCCCAACTCTGTATATGTACTGCTCGCATATGGAATACAAACACAGGGGCTATTCCGTTCGTCTTCTGCTACGAGCTAGCTGCCAGTGTTGGAGTAGTCGTACGACGCACGTGTAGGACCTACTAGCTACCCTCTGTGGCCGTCACTCGTGGCTTGGCGCTAATCTCACAGTTTACCGAATTTACTGTTCGTGAATCATAATTGCCAAACTTGTTGCAGCCATAGTTACGTTTGCAGCTAGATTTTCTCAACTTTTTGTAAATGAAGGTTCACGGTTAATCGACTAATGCTGAAGCCATCGTTCTAGCAACAGCTCGCTACCTACAAGAAATGATAACCCACCAACGCGCACCATCTTAAAAATCAAAGGCATAACCAAGTTGTCTGATAGCGAACAAGGAGCACAACCGGTCCGGCACACCGACGTACACGCTCCAGAAGTTGCTGTCGTCATCTTGTACTCAGCCATCATCAATATAGGGATCAAGACATTCACCATGTCAGGCCTGCCATCGATGCCACCATGACACCAGACTGCGCCTCCAACATGCGCGAGTCCATCGTGCCGCAACCGTCATCGAGTCCTCGCTGCACCATGCCGCCATGACCCGTCGTCTTCGTCAACAAAGATGAAACTCCGCTCCACCAGCAGACCCCTCAAAGCGGAGCATGTTCCAAGAAACGATGTCCAAGGGGAAACGACATTGAAGTTGCCGCCATCATCCGATCTGGTAAACCAGACCTAGGGTTCCCTAGAATACGAGGCAAATGATTCGTGGTGGCGACTCCTTCAAGAAGGTAACGACACCCACGGGTGCCGCAATTGTCGGCCTAAACCTTGCTTGCGCCAGCCGACCTCCTCACCTCCTAGATCCAAAGGATCCAACCCACATATCGTAGCCAGGGGCGGAGCCGCGAAAGAGGGAGGTCACCAACGCCTCCGATCTACCCGAAGAAGGTCGCCCGCCGTCCGTCGTGCCGCTGCGATCACCCTCCCGTCACCGTGCGGGGGCGGATGATTCGTGGCAGCGACTCCTTCTAGAAGGTAACGACACCCACGGTCGCCGACCAATGTTTTTGGTGATTTTCGCATTCGCCGAGCTACACATCGTCGACTCCGTAGTAAGGGACATATTTGAAAATAGATTTGTAGAGGGGCCGGATACCCTATTAGTTTTGTTCATTTTTGGAAAAAGAAAATACCACGAGTTTACGGCCAGATTGGACGCAAAAATCTTGGAGGTTTGCTTGCAACTATGGTGTGGAGCAATATGATGGAGTACCAGTCCTAGTCGTAGTACTAGTATTGATTTCCGTGGTGAGGGGCGATGAGGTGACATGCATTCACGGCCAAGTTGGTGATACGGATGGGCATACGGTGCGTCTACTGGCAGTCCGGTCGACCGAGTCCAGTACAGGCACCTTCCTTTATCGTATGATAGAATGTCTAGGAGAATCACTGGAGGCGGAGGGAGTAGTTGGAGGGAGTATGCGTGAAGGAAGGGTATAATGGGGAGGACGGCGAATCGGGGATGAAATGGCATCTCCGGACTCCGGTCTAAGGGGCTTTGACTATACGGCCGTGACAGCTGAGCCTGTCTGCCTGTCAGGGATCCTTTTTCTGATCTGACAAGGAGGAGGCACCCATGCGCACAAGGAGGAGGCACCCACCCACGGATTCCAAACGGCGTGATACGAAAGCCGGTCACGTGTACCAATTAATCCGAGCTAAATCGTGGTAGGGCAGGTTAGGAGTGAGTACTACGTGAAGAGTAGAGGTGATGATTGAGTGGGGCGGCACGTACTAGGTAATCAAAGCAGTTAGGTTGGGTTCGCCAGAATCTATCTAAGATGCAAGCAAATCATGCATGCATGTTCCACGCGCTTTCTTGACGAGAACTACGGTCCACATGTCTTGCTGCTCCTCAGCACCGGCCGGCCTAGGGATCAAGACTATCGATCGTGAGTACAGTTTGGACTGTTTTTTTTTTTTTGGGAGACGAAGTTTGGACGAATTAAGGTGGAATTAGCCAACCAGAGCCGTACGGTACGGTATATTCTATGATGTGCTTATTAGGCCGCTAAGTTTGTTTCACCTTCCACGTCACATGCGCCGTACACCAATTGCCACACGGTCCACAGCGTAGTAAGGCAAGGAGGATGCTCTGGGCTCTGGCAACCGAGTCCCGTGGCTGGCGTGATGGGGCTGAAGCCGACAACGCAGCGGTCCACCCATCTCCCCTGCAGTCACCCACCGTCCCACGCTAGGCACTACTCCGACTCTCAAATCTCACCACCGGCCGCGCGTCCACCGCGATTCCGCCGGTTTGGTGTGTATGCGGCGCCATCGTACGTCTTGTTACGACTGCATGTACAACCCCACGTACGACGTCTCCGTCCTAGCCTTTTCGCTTCGGGAATCAGCTACGCCTACAAAAAGCGTGAATTTTTATATAAATAACCGTTTGACACAGAAAATTTACACTCTAACACGAAACAGAAAATCCAAAAAATTACCCTTTCTCTTAACGCCCGCCACGAATGCGTTATACTCCATAGCTCAACGGCCCATAGCCGAGCCGTTATTGACCGTGCCACCGTGGACACGGACTCGGAGCCGTTATGCGCGTGAATAAGTCAAACGGTCCGTCCCGCGCCCCTCCCATTTTCAAAACGGTTCCTCTCCACACTACTCTTCCCCACTCTTTGTTAAACTTTAGGGTTTGGGAAACTGCTCAACACCCAACGTGGGTGTGGCTATCTCATATATAAATGGGTACCAAGAGGTACAATACAGATATGTTACAGAAGTCTACGTATATACAGTCTAACACCCTCCCTCAATCTTAACTGTGGCCTGAAATACAAAGCAAGTTAAGATTGCGCCTACAACCTACAAACTGCGGCTGTGGTAGAGGCTTCGTGAAGATGTCAGCAAGTTGATCCTTGGAGGGGATGAACTTGATGAGGAGTAGTTTCTGTGCGACACGTTCCCGTACAAAGTGATAGTCAACCTCGATGTGTTTCGTTCGGGCATGAAATACTGGATTAGAAGACAAGTATGTTGCGCCGATGTTGTCACACCAAAGGACAGGTGGCTGATCTTGAGAGACTCCCAGTTCCCTCAATAAAGACTGGATCCATATGAGCTCAGCTGTGGCATTGGCAACTGCCTTGTACTCAGCTTCAGTACTGCTGCGAGATACTGTAGCCTGCTTGCGAGCATTCCAGGCGATCAAGTTAGGACCAAAGAATACTCCATAGCCCCCCGTGGATCGCCGATCATCACGACTACCAGCCCAGTCTGCATCAGAAAAGGCTGAAAGATCAGAAGACGGTGCAGGTTGGAGAAGCAAACCATACGAGGCAGTGAGACAGATGTAGCGTAGAATACGCTTCACAGCTGACCAATGAGACGTCCTGGGTGCATGAAGATACTGACACACACGATTCACTGCATAGGACACATCTGGTCTGGTGACAGTGAGGTATTGCAGACCACCAACGAGGCTGCGGTACTCAGTAGCATCATCAGGTGAAAGAAGATCTCCATCAAGGGCAGATAATCGATCAGTGGCAGACATAGGAGTGGAAGCATGTTTGCACTTCAACATACCAGCACGACGTAGCAAGTCCAAAGAGTACTTGTGCTGAGTGAGAGTCAACCCAGCAGAAGACCGTGAGACCTCCAGACCAAGGAAATAGTGCAGAGCACCTAGATCCTTAACAGCAAAGTCTCCACTCAGGGCAGACACGAGGCGAGCAGCAGCAACATCAGAGGAACTGATGAGGATGATATCATCAACATAAACCAACAAATACATAGTGACCTCGGGACGCTGAAGAAGAAACAGGGATGTGTCCGCAGTGGATGGAACAAACCCATGAGCCCGAAGAACAGCACCAAGACGTGCATGCCATGCACGAGGAGCCTGCTTGAGTCCATAGAGAGCCTTAACCAGGCGACAGAGATGCTGAGGACGAGCGGGATCAACAAAACCTGGGGGCTGGCGCATATAAACCTCCTCTTCCAAGACACCATGGAGGAAGGCATTCTGAACATCCAGCTGACGAAGAGACCATCCTCGTGTAACAGCCAAAGAGAGCAACAACCGGATGGTAGTGGGTTTAACAACTGGGCTGAAAGTATCCTCATAATCAAGACCATACCTCTGTTTGAAGCCTTTAGCAACCAGACGTGCCTTGTAGCGTTCAATAGAACCATCAGCATGTTTCTTGACTTTGAAGACCCATTTGGAATCAATAATATTAACACCAGAAACAGGGGGAACTAGCTGCCAGGTGTCATTGTTTTGGAGCGCCTGAAACTCCTGTTCCATTGCACTGCGCCAGTGAGGGATATCCAGGGCAGCCTGGAAGTGCCTAGGCTCAGCAGTGGGATCAGCCTTAGCTTGAGCAACACAAGCTGCAATCCAAGCAACAGTTCCATCGGTGCGTTCTTTGGGCCGGAAGACACCAGCCTGGCTGCGCGTCCGAGGACGCGAGACAGCAGGTACAGGGGGCGCGGACGACCCCTTCGTCGACGCGTCAGAGGACGCTGGCGAGCACTACTAGGGAAAAGCTTACCCCAGACGAACAGAAAATGCCTACCACAGGCGCATTTTGGTTCGCCTGGGACCGTATCGCCAGCGGTAATGGCTTACCCCAGGCGAATACAACAATGCGCCTGTGGTAAGTACGCATACCCCAGGCGAATACTGCTCGTGCGCCTGGGGTAAAACACTTACCTGCGGCGAACAAGAGCTGTGCGCCTGGGGTACCACTGGTAGAAAATAGGCCTTCGGTACGCCCCCATTAGTCCCCAAAATAATGGACCCGCGACCATAGGGGTCTTTAGTCACGGTTCGGGACGAGACCCGCGACCAATAGTCTGGGCCCAGCGCGCTCGGCCCACAGCTGGCGGAGGGGAGGGGATTTAGTCCCGGTTGGCCAGACCAACGGGGACTAATAGGTCCTCGGGCCGGCCCCACGGCCTTTAGCCGCGGTTGTCCAGGTGAACCGGGACTAAAGGCCCATCCCTATATATAGGACTCACCTCGCTGCACTTGGCCACATTTGCTCACAATATTCACAAGGGGGTGGTGGGTATGCTTTTGGTTCCTACTATGCACACAAGGTGTTCGATGAAATGCCCCATAGCATGAAACACACTTGAGCGTTTTCATTTATTTTACCTCCGTGATCGCGGTTAGCAACTTGAACCTTTCATGATTTGTATTATTTCCAGCTAGCTAGTTAGTTTAACAGATGCATGATGGTTAATTATATACTTTATATAATAATAATGCAGATGAATCGGCAATGGATGTACGGTAACCGACTCTCCGGTGAGTTCACTACGGGTTTGAAAGATTTCCTCGTAGTGGCAAATGCGAACAAACAGCGAGGTTTTATTATGTGTCCATGTGCTGAATGTAAGAATGAGAAGGGTCACTCCTCCTCAAGAGTCGTTCACATGCACCTGCTTCGGCACGGTTTCATGCCAAGCTATAATTGTTGGACCAAGCATGGAGAAAGAGGGGTTAGAATGGAAGAAGATGAAGAAGAGGATGATATCGATTTCAACTATCATGACCTTTTCGGTGATACTTTCATGGAGGATGATGCTGAAGGTGGGGAAGGGTTTGGTGAAGGTGAAGAAGAGGCACATGATGAGCCCGCTGATGATCTTGGTCGGACCATTGCTGATGCACGGAGACGCTGCGAAACTGACAAGGAGAGGGAGCATTTGGATCGCATGTTAGAGGATCACACGAAGTCACTGTACCCAGGATGCGACAATAGTCTGAAAAAGCTGGGCTCCACACTGGATTTGCTGAAATGGAAGGCACGGGAAGGTGTAGCTGACTCATCATTTGAAAATTTGCTGAAAATTTTGAAGAATATGCTTCCGAAGAATAACGAGTTGCCCACCAGTACGTACGAAGCAAAGAAGGTTGTGTGCCCTCTAGGTTTAGAGATTCTGAAGATACATGCATGCATTAACGACTGCGTCCTCTACCGCGGTGCATACGAGGATTTGAATGAATGCCCTGTATGCACTGCATTGCGTTATAAGATCAGAGGGGATGACCCTGGTGACGATGTTGAGGGCGAGAAACCCAGGAAGAGGGTTCCCGCCAAGGTGATGTGGTATGCTCCTATAATACCTCGGTTGAAACGCCTGTTCAGGAACAAAGATCATGCCAAGTTGTTGCGATGGCACAAAGAGGACCGTAAGTCCGACGGGGAGTTGAGACACCCCGCTGATGGAACGCAATGGAGAAAGATCGACAGAGAGTTCAAAGATTTTGCAGCTGACGCAAGGAACATAAGATTTGGTCTAAGTACTGATGGCATGAATCCTTTTGGCGAGCAGAGCTCCAGCCATAGCACCTGGCCCGTGACTCTATGCATCTACAACCTTCCTCCTTGGTTGTGCATGAAGCGGAAGTTCATTATGATGCCAGTGCTCATCCAAGGTCCGAAGCAACCCGGCAACGACATCGATGTGTACCTAAGGCCATTAGTTGATGAACTTTTACAATTGTGGGGCAAACCTGGTGTACCTGTGTGGGATGAGCACAAAGAAGAGGAATTTAACCTACGAGCGTTGCTTTTTGTAACCATCAACGATTGGCCTGCTCTCAGTAACCTTTCTGGACAGTCAAATAAGGGATACAAAGCATGCACGCACTGCTTACATGAGACTGAAAGTGTATTTTTGGATAACTGTAGGAAGAACGTGTACCTGGGTCATCGTCGATTTCTTCCCCGAAATCATAACGTAAGAAAGAAAGGCAAGCATTTCAACGGCAAGGCAGATCACCGGCCGAAGCCTGCGGAACGTACTGGAGATGAGATATTTGATATGGTCAAGGATTTGAATGTCATCTTTGGAAAGGGTCCTGGCGGACAATCAGTTCCGCAGGGAGTTGACGGGCACGTACCCATGTGGAAAAAGAAATCGATATTTTGGGAGCTACAGTATTGGAAAGTCCTAGATGTCCGCTCTGCAATCGACGTGATGCATGTTACGAAGAATGTTTGCGTGAACCTGCTAAGCTTCTTGGGCGTGTATGGGAAGACAAAGGATACAAAGGAAGCACGGCGGGATCAACAACTTTTGAAAGACCCAGATGACCGGCATCCGGAATGGTTTCAAGGTCGTGCCAGCTACGCTCTTACGAAAGAAGAGAAGGTCATTTTTTTTGAATGCCTGAGCAGTATGAAGGTCCCGTCTGGCTTCTCGTCGAATATAAAGGGAATAATAAACATGGCGGAGAAAAAGTTCCAAAACCTGAAGTCTCACGACTGCCACGTGATTATGACGCAATTGCTTCCGATTGCTTTGAGGGGCCTCCTACAGGAAAATGTTCGAGTAGCCATTGTGAAGCTGTGTGCATTCCTCAATGCAATCTCTCAGAAGGTAATCAGTCCAGAAGATCTACCACGGTTACAGAACGATGTGGTCCAATGTCTTGTCAGTTTTGAGTTGCTGTTTCCACCATCCTTCTTCGATATTATGACGCACCTCCTGGTCCACCTAGTCGAAGAGATTTCCATTCTCGGTCCTGTATTTCTACACAATATGTTCCCCTTCGAGAGGTTTATGGGAGTATTAAAGAAATATGTTCGTAATCGTGCTAGGCCAGAAGGAAGCATCGTAAAGGGCTATGGAAATGAGGAGGTAATTGAGTTCTGTATTGACTATGTTCCTGACCTTAAGCCGATTGGTATTCCTCAATCGCGGCACGAGGGGAGACTAAGTGGAAGAGGCACGGTCGGAAGGAAATCAACGATATGTATGGACGGTCATTCTATGACTGAAGCACACTACACAGTTCTGCAAAATTCGAGCTTGGTGGCTCCGTACTTCGAGCAACACAAGAATATTTTACGCTCGAACAACCCGGGGAAGCCTGAATCATGGATTAGAAAGGCCCACATGGAGACTTTCGGCAGTTGGTTGCGAAAACATTTAATGAATGACAATGATGTTGAAGATCAGCTGTACATGTTGGCCAAGACACCATCTTCGACTATCACGACTTTCCAAGGGTACGAGATTAATGGGAATACATTTTACACGATCTCCCAAGATAAAAAGAGCACCAACCAAAACAGTGGTGTCCGCTTTGATGCAGCAACCGAGATTGGGCAAAAGGTCACATATTATGGTTACATAGAGGAGATATGGGAACTTGACTACGGACCCTATTTTAAGGTCCCTTTGTTCCGGTGCAAATGGTTCAAGCTAACAGGAGGTGGGGTAAAGGTGGACGAGCAATACGGAATGACAATGGTGGATTTCGACAATCTTGGTTACCTTGACGAACCATTCGTCCTAGCCAAAGATGTCGCTCAGGTTTTCTATTTGAAGGACATGAGTAGCAAACCGAGGAAACGGAAAGATAAGAAAACGATCAGTGCATCATGCGATGATCCAAAGCGTCACATTGTTCTTTCAGGGAAAAGAAACATCGTGGGAGTGGAGGACAAGACAGACATGTCAGAAGATTATAATATGTTTGGTGAAATTCCGCCCTTCAAAGTGAACTCTGACCCAAGCATTAAGTTAAATGATGAGGATGCTCCATGGATACGTCCAAATCGTAAGAAAGCGGGGACACAAGGAAAGAATTGATGTGTAATAATTTATTGTACCAAACTTTGTTGAATGGATCATGTTTAATGGATCATTTTGAATTATATTATCTCTAATTAATTTATTGTACCAAACTTTTACTAAAAACAGAAAACTTTCCGCCTCGAACTACCCCTGCCCGCCCGGCTACAGTGTTCCCGCCGGTTGGATGCTGAGCGCCGGAGGAGTGCCGGTCCCTCCTCTTCCTCAAGGTGTGGCACGTCGGGCGGCCATCACGAACCATTACTACAACGAGCTCACGCCGGAGCAGCGGAGAGATCCCAGCTGGCATCCCGATAACCAACATACTTGGGATGCCTTCTTCATCAATCGGCGTGAGAGGGCGCTCGCCAGGTATGAGGAGGACGGCCTGCCTCCTGGGAACTTTCACGAGGCCGGTCGTCGGCTATGGTGGTCCGGCCGGACTCTACAGAGCGTCATGGACTACATCAGGGCCGGCGATAACCCCCGCCTGCGCTACCCTCAGGCCCAGTCCTGGGCTCTGAATTTTCTCATGTCGTAGGCCTAGGCAGGAGTATGACTAGCAGCAGATATCAGATCATGCATGCATCTATGCTCTCCGTTTAGGTTTAGATCCACTCTTGCCATTATGTACTGCCTTTTTTATCTATGGGAATTTTTAAGATTGGAAAAAGAATTAGTTCTATTTTTCTGAATTTTCTGATATATTATTTGTATTTTTAAGATTGGAAAAAGAATTAGTTTTATTTTTCTGAATTTTCTGATATATTATTTGTATTTTTAAGGTTGCACGCATCTATTATTTCTATTCGAATAACCACCTTTAGTCGCCGTTCGTGTCACGAACCGGGACTAAAGGCTCGTTCTGCGCGGGAACGAGAAAGCCGCGAAAATTTTCACCATTAGTCCCGGTTCGTGACACCACCCGGGACTAAAGGCCCGCGGAGGGTACCCCAGGGGACCTTTAGTCCCGGTTCGTGACACCACCCGGGACTAAAGGCTGGAACTATATATGTGGATGCCTTCCTGCCCCAAAATTTTCTAAGTCACAAACCCTCTTCTTCCCTCGCGCCGGCGCCTGCTCGTCTTTCTGCCCCGTCGCCGTCGCCCGCGCAGAGGACCGCGCCGTCTCCATCGCCGTCGCCGTCGCCGTCGTCGAGCCCTTCTCTCCACCGCCTCCACCCTGCTCCGCCCCCGTCCCGTCGCCGTCTCTCCGGTAGGTTCCCCGCGGGCCGTCGCCGTCGCCCTAGATCCAACGCGCGAACGCCATCGAACGGATCGAGAACACGAATCACGCGCGAACGCGCCGCCCTCGAACGGCGACCACGAACTGAGAACGCGCCGCCCTCGCGCTCGCTACCGCGGCCAGATTCGCCGCCGGCGAGACAACAGTGGCCGTGTGGCCTCGTCCCCATCTCCGTCCCCTCCCCCGTGGCGAGCACCACAGTGGCCTCCTCCCCATCTCCGTTCCCTCCCCCGTGGCCGGAATCGTCGGAATCGCCGGAGACCCGAGAGCCTGAACTGCCACCGCCGGCCACCTTGTGACGCCAGGGGTGACGTCATCATGACGTCACCTGGCCACGTGTTGACGAGTTTTTTTAATGACGTCATCATGACACGTGGGGCCCACTGTATATGGAATTACAGAACATAATTAAATCTTCTAAATTAAATAACTTTTAATTTATAATTCCAAAAAATATGGAAAAATATGCAAAATGTTCACAAAAATGTAAGCTATCTGTTTATATCATTATCATTCATGTTTGACAAAGTTTAAAATGAGACCATATTTGAATTTGAGTTAAATTCATTAAAATAATGAAAGTAAGTTTTAATTCAATAAATTCAGAATATTAAGTATAATATACCAAAATGACCAGAAAAGCAAATGCAACCTAGCTTTGGGGTTCTCCAAGTCATTTGAGAGACCCTACCAATCTGTTTTCCCTCTTTCTACGACAATATTTGCTAAGTCTCCTATATACTTAATTAATTTTTACTACATGCATGTCTGCAGGAGTGACATATGGCAGACAATAGAGACCTGACGGCGGAACAGGAGGCTGAAGGTTATATATTAGATATCATAGCCGGAGGAGGAACAGACATTGACGATGATGTAATCTCTTCTTATCTGAACCTTGAGGATCAAGAAGGTGAAGGAGGAACAGACATTGTCGATGATCAAGGAGGTGAAGAAGGAACAGACATTGTCGATGATCAAGGAGGTGAAGGAATGGACATTGATGACGGAGGTCAACCGTCGACAAACGACGATCTCCAATTGCAAAGAACAACCACCTCCGGCGAGGTATATATTTTAGCCCTCGGTCTTATTTTAGCCCTCGGTCCAATTGCAAAGACTAACGCGCGCGACTCTCTTTCTTATTTTAGCCCTCGGTCGGATCTAGTATGACAAAGCGTGGCAAATCCAAGGAGATGAAAGATTCCGAAATATATACCATCGAATCAGTCAGTCAAATCGGCAAGCCCCTACAGCACACCACAAAGTTTATCAACCAATGCGGAGTCATTGTTAGAGACGTCGTCCCGATCACCGTCCAGGAATGGAAGGAGCCAAAGAAAGCACGTGTTGGTTTCACTTATGTCGACAAGAGAACGAAAAAGATTATGTTTAGAAAGCTTATTGCACATTTCATTCTACCTCCGGAATACAACAAAAAAGATGAATTCGGTCAGGACGTTCCGGGTGGACGTGAGAGGAGGAGGATAGTCAAAGAGTTCGCTCTTCAGAAGATGGCCGAAGCATTCCGGAACTTCAAGAAAAAATTGTTCCGTGAATATGTCAGCCAGGGCAAGACTCCGAATTTCACTGGACAATATGAGAAACTGAGAGATGATTGGACAGAATTTGTGACGCAACATAAATCGGAGCATTTCAAGGTAATGTCGGCAAAAAATAAGGCTAATGCGGAAAAGAAACAGTACCATCATGTTATGGGGCCAGGAGGATACCGCGTTTCGGCGCCTAAGTGGCAGGCAATGGAGGACGGCCTAAGGGCAAGAGGAATCCGTCTAGGTACAGAGGGATGGGACGAAAGAGCCAAAATGTGGTGGTACGGGCATGGGGGATCGCTAGACCCGGAGACAGGGGAGTGTGTTCACCGGCAGAAAAAGTTTGCTCCCACAAAAGATCTTGTTGACGCAATGACCAGAGCTCAACAGGGCAAGATCACGTTCAACAGAGAGAGAGACCAACTGACAGTTGCCCTCGGAAATCCTGAACACGGAGGACATATACGAGGCAAAGGCAGAATGCCGTGGAAAGTAGGGTTTTCCCAGGAGGGTGACCCGTACTGTTACAGAAGCCGTAGGAGAGGTACGGACCGGGCTGCAGATGAACTGGCGAATCTTGCAATGGAAGTTTCTGACCTGAAGAAGGTCGTGGCGGGAATACTTGAGAAAGAAAAAGCGTCGGCTGCAGGGCCGCATCAAGAACATGCAACGGATCTCGGAAGCCAGCAGCGGAGAAGCAGCGTGGCTTCCACGGAGGCCCCGACTGCAGGTGCTAATGCACCGATGATCGAGAGTCGTGCACCGGAGCCTCACTACCCCGTGGATGACGTAAAGGAGATGAAAGAATGTGATCTGCATTATCCCGTGGGGAACATTTCCATGAAGGTGGCTACCGGCAGTGCTTTACCCTATACACCTGGAGCACTCCATCACAACAACCCCATTCCATATGGCTATGCTCGTGTCACGGTGGAAGACATAGTCCAAGCGTTTGAGGACCTGGAGATTGACATAGCTACACCCGAAGGGGAGAGAAGACTTGGAGATGTCAAGCGCCAGTTCATTCTATGGAAAAAGAAGTACATAGTGTTTCCAGGCGAGACGCCAAGGCTAACAAGTCCACCCCCCTACGATGGTGCAGGTGCTGGTGGTGGTGGTGGTGCTAGTGCTGGTTCACCTACGCCTCCTTCACGCCATTCGACGCCGTCCCCCGATCTTCCTCCTCCGGTGGTTAAGCAGCCGTCGCCCACGATTCCTCCTCCGGAGGAAAAGCAGACGTCTCCCACTATTCCTCCTCCGGAGGAAAAGCAGACGTCGTCGCCCCCCATTCCTCCTCCGGAGGATAAGCGGACGTCGCCCCCCATTCCTCCTCCGGAGGATAAGCAGACGTCGCCCCCCATTCCTCCTCCAGCGAAGAAACAGAAGCAGGCGGGCAGCAAGGGAACACGCTCTTGGTCTATTAACCCGGACCCTTATGTACCTAAGACCACACGGGTACCGGAGCCATCACTGAAGCCTCTCACCCCAAGGCCTTGGGAACTTAGTGATGCTGAAACCAAATTGGTCGTGAAGGCTGACGTTGAGAAATGGAAGGGCAAACTGAAGGCGCTAAAGGAGCCTGAGCCCAAGGAAGTATTCCCTCCGATTGTAGACTATTGGGCTACGGATTTTTTATCGACAGTGTCCCAATCCGTGAAGAATTTGCCTAAAGACTATGATATTGAACTTCGTAAGCAAGCAGGAATATTGGAGGAGGAGAAAAAAAAAGCAAAAATGATACAAAGCGGGAAACAAGTTGCCCAGCTCGGGATGCAGAGTAAACAATCGATATCCCCCCTCATAGTGAAAGCCGCTCCGGAACATGACCCCGAGGTCATAAATGCTGTGACAGCAATGGGATTGACTGTAGCTACTGCCATGCAAAATGCGTCCGAGGCCGGTATGTCTCTCCGTGCCTTTTTAGACATGGACGATATGCCAGTGGCTGATGTAGCATTAAAATATGTGAAGAAAGGGCCTCTCGTCGAGCCTGCGAAGGAAAAGGATCTACCACCACTAATGCAAAGTCTTCTACGTTGGTACAAAGATTTCATAACTTTTACCGACAAAGAATATGTGTATGTGGATTATACAGAGGAGCATCACACCAAAAAGTACTCTGTAACAGTTGAGTTGAGTGAATTGTTCCAACTGTTCAATATGCGTGAGCTCGACAAATCTATCCTGAGTTGCTACGTTCTGTAAGTGATTTATTTCTACCTCATCTCGTTCTTCATTTGCCTACACTATATATATATATATATATATATATTGTCCTAACTATATTGTTCCGTACGCTATTATGCAGATTGAAGATTTGGGAATGCAAAGTAAGACTCATCCATGATATTGGGTTCATTGACCCACAAATCATTAATGGAACTATGTTAGAACGTCACCCCATAGACGTGGAGAAAGACTTGTACAATTTTTTTAAAAAGCATGAATCCAAAAGATATATTCTATTTCCTTACCATTTTGGGTGAGTGTTTCTCTCATGTTCCCATTCTCTTTTGTTTACTCCATGCATGGTATGTCCAATCGATAAATTATGCATGACTCTGCATCTAATGTGTCCGCAGGTACCACTGGATTCTGCTAAAAATTGATCTTCACCAGGCCATAGTTTTCATCCTTGACTCTATGAATTCAAATACAAATCTTTGGGTCGACATGAGAAAAATGATGCAAAAGTAATTATTTTTCAATCATTTGCGCTCTATATCGATCGGTCTCTTTTGTTCATTTTCTAAGCTAATAACTCCCTTGTTCATTTAATTTTATTTGCATTGTAGAGTTTGGAGACGGCTCTCACATCAACATGTCGGTGAATTCAAAGATGAGCTAAAATTTAAAAATGTGCTCAAAGGTGTGGATAAGCAGCCACCGGGGACCGGTCTATGTGGATACTATGTCTGTGAGAACATACGGAAAGAAATATCTGAGAGGAAGAAGGACGAGAAAACGCGGAACGGTCTCAATAACTTGCGGAGGGCGCTTACTCCAGAAGCTCGCTTCCGACCAATTCAAGAGGAAATAGCAGGATTTTTCCTTAGGCATGTCATCCAGAAGAAAGGAGAGTTCCATGCGTCCACCGACGATGACTTTTATAAGCATGTATAAGCCCTAAGTACTTTGAAACTTGTGCGAATTTGTGTATGCTCGTCCATCTTAATTGTGTAATATGGAAACTTGTTCGAGGTTGTATATATGGTCACCCGATATTGAATATATATTATATATTCCTATTGAATTCTCCTCGTTTGATATTTCATATATATATATATGCATGAATATGTGTACTGAAATTAAAACAAAACAAATTAAAAAGGAAACAGGTTTAGGGGGCCTAAAACCCTAAACCTGCGCAGGTTTTCAGTCCCGGTTAACCACAAGACCCGGGACTAAAGGTCTTCCGCCGCAACGGACCCCTAGCGCCCACGTGGACGGGCTTTTAGTCCCGGTCCGTAAGTGGCGGGACTATAGGGGGGGGCATTTAGTCGCGCATAGCTAGTCCCGGTTGCCCGGACGGGATTAATAGTCCTGGTGAACCGGGACTGTAGGCCTATTTTCTACCAGTGTACAGATGCGCCTGGGGTACCTTCTACTGTTCGCCTGGGCTATGGTTTTGCTGTATCAAAAAATAAGAGAAAACCAAAATAACAGAATTACAGGAAAATGACAGAAATAAGTATCAAGCTGACAGAATAACAGCAAAATGACACAATTAAGTTATATAACATAAATATTTTCGATCATCAACACATAGTCTCGATCATCACCACACATAGTTTAACAAAATTACATAGTCTCGAAAAGATCCATGCTACTAATAAATCCAAGAGTTAGCTAGTGAGATGGAAATAATTATTTGTTCTAATTTGAACAAACTCGTCATCTATCGATCTAGCGGGGTGATGTAGTGGATGACCATCATCATGTCCAAGTTGGAGACGTCACTATTCCTCATGGTGATCAGAATAGCTCGTCCAGCCTCCATACCACCTCTTGCGGAATGGAACTGCCTCCATGCTTGAGAGTTGAGCATGACCCGACCATCAGCATTATCCCGCGTGATCGGAACTGCGGTGACATGTCCGGATTCTCCACGGCGTACTCCAATGGTACCGGGCTCCATGCCAGCACTGTCCGCTACCGCCATAGGTATTTTCTAGAACACAATTCCAAGATAGAATAAAAGCACAAAGTCACATACCGGCCACATTATAACATAAGCAACTACAGGAATAAGAAAGTGTTAAGAAACATACCATGACATGTCCATTGGAGATGTTCGTGTTGGTGATGCGATGCACGAAAGGGAAGCCGATGTAGCTATCTATCTCGGCAAGTTTCTGAAGGACACGGTCCTTCTCAATCTCGCTAAGATTCGCTCTTTGAGCAACCACCACATGTTTCCATGGGTCCTCCTCGTCCATATCATCCTCAGTGTCCATATCCTCGGTGTTCTCAGTTTCCTCCTCACTCCCGCCATCCTCCCTCGCAATCCCGCCCATATACACAATTTTGATGCGAGGTTGCGGTCCTTCCATAGAGAAGTGAATGTAATCACCTCCGCTTAAATTGTACGTGGCGATGAGAGCCTGCAATGCTTGCCCGTAGAAGTAGGTCTTCGTTCTTTCTTTTTTCACTCGAAGAATGTAGGTGGTCCCGTGAACATTGAAATCCACGTTACTGCCAACTAACTCGTTGAATTCGTCGCGAATATTGCATGGTAGAATCTAAAAAAGAAATGTAAAGAATATTTTGTTAACAAACACAAGTCTCAAGCTAGATAGTAAAACGAAAGAACAAGTTAACATAAAAAAAAATGTTAATTACCAACGAATCAAAGTCACCGTCGTGGAGCTGAAGCATAAAAGAAGTCCCACTGAATCGTCCTTCGGCACATCGGGACCGACATACGCCGCAAGCCATGTTCTATTAAATTAAGAAAGTGCACACATAGAGGTTAGAGGAGCATAGCTATCACAAAACAAAGACAAATGGCAGCACCTACCTCTAGTAGTATAATAAGGCAATTGACAGCAGTACAAACGAAATGGAACCTGTCGGAGAGTTTAGGTGATACTTCCAACAGTACAAACGAAATGGAACCTCTAGTAGTATAATAAGGCAATTGACAGCAGTACAAACGAAACGAATCCTGGAGATATAATGCACTACAAGTGGTGTTGCCGTTTGTAAGGAACCTGCTAAAACTATTTGCTGTTCGTGATTTCAATGAAATCGGGGGGCAGCCCCTTTTAGTCTAAAAAAATGCACAACGGCAGCCACGGGGTGTGACAATTTGGTATCAGAGCCAACGATTCCTTCAAAAATTCGTCACACAAAAATCCCCAAATTTTTTCCCCATTTCGATTTAGTTTCCAGTGAGGTTGTGGAGGCGATGGTTCAGGATTCTGAGACAATCGAGGTCTCCATGGCAGCCATTCAGGAGATTGCAGAGCGCTCGAAGTCCACGGATGCGACTTTGGCTCATATCGCTCGCATATGCAGGCTTCCTGGGCGCCCGCGGAGCAGGTCGTGCAGCAGGGCATGGGGCGCTGCGGGGATTCCGTCGCGCGGCAGATGGAGTTCATGCCGACTTCAAGCACGTCTTCCCACAATGACGTGAAACCGGAAACAACGATGGAGGCGAGACTAGCGGCTATCACGGCGAGCATCAACGAGTCGCGGGCGTTATTGGAGGGGGGATGGGACTTGGGAGGGAGAGGGGCTGACCTGGATCAACGACGACGACGACGACGGAGTGGGCGACGACGGAGTGGGCGACGACCTGCTCTGCTCCTCTCGACACTGGCGACGGCGGCGGCGTGTGGGTTCGTGTGGGTGCGGGTGAGATCTGGTCACTTAGAATACTAAAGAAGCACATTGGCACCGGTTTCTAATACAAACCGGTTCGAAAAGGATCTGTCCACTGGGCCCCACACCCTGTCGCAAATGGCCTCATGGCCTTTAGGACCGGTTTGTGATACCAACCGGTCCTAAAGGCCTGCGGCCATTTGCTGCAGGTAGGGGGGCCCAGTGGACAGACCCTTTAGAACCGGTTTGTGATACAAGCCGGTTCTAATGTGCTTGGCTCGATGCCTTGTTATGCGCGGCCCCACAGATCCTTACCGCAGGCGCGTTACCTAGGTAATGCGCCTGCGCTAAGTTTCGTAGGATTTAGGTTTGCGCGGTCCCACATGGCATTACCCCAGGCGCATGTCCTCTCAAAAGCGCCTGTGATAAAGATTACCCCAGGCGCGTTTTCTAGATGATGCGCCTGTGCTAAGATTTTCTAAATTACCCAGCCCCGCGGCCTGGGACACATCGAGCAATACGAATGCTTTCTCCACGGGTCGTTCAGTGGTAGCCACATTCGATGCCTCATGTATACGGTTTTAGAAGATAGGATCCTTGTGTAGCTGTAGAAACGGGGTAAATTCCATGCACCTGACACAAGCCTTGTGTCCATGGCACACCTGACACGCAATATATCCGTATCCGAGATAGTCCTGCACCGTCGTGATCAGTGCGGCTCTCATACGAAAAGTTTCTTCTTTGAAGGCGTCCCATGTTTCCACCCCTTCCTCCCACAACGTGTCTAGCTCCTCCTTCAATAACTCGAGATACAGGTTGATATCGCTCCCTGGCTGGGTCGGCCCTTGAATCAGCATACTCATGTGTATGTACTTCCTCTTCAGACACAACCACGGGGGGAGGTTGTACATCCATACAAACACGGGCCAGGTGCTATGTTTGCTGCTCTGATTGCCAAACGGATTGAGACCGTCGGTGCTCGCACCAAGCCTGATGTTCCTTGGGTCGTTCCCGAATTCCTCATCGAATGCGTCTAACGCTTTCCACTGACGTGCATCCGAAGGGTGTGTTAGCACTGGTTTTTCAACATGTTCTGGATCGCTCAGCACCGCCTTCTTTCTGTCCTCGTGCCAGCGCATGAGCTTTGCTTCCTTGGGGTCCACGAAGTACCGCCGCAGACGGGGAATGAGTGGAAAGTACCACACAACTTTCCTAGGAGCTTTCTTCGTCCCCCTCTTGTAACGATCAACACCGCACACCGGACATTTGATCTGGTCCGCGTGCTCGTTACGGTAAATTATGCAGTCACGGACGCAAGCGTGGTATTTTGTGTGCGGTAAATCGAGGGGGCACACGATTTTCTTGGCCTCCTGTAGACTACTAGCACATGTGTTCCCTTCAGGTAAGTGCGTCTTCAGGTATCGCAGAAGATCGTCCATGCTTGTGTCGGTCCATCCGTGTTTTGCCTTCATCTCAAGAAGATCCAGAGCTACTCTCAAGCGTGACTCCTCCTCCCCGCGACTTGCGTCATACAACGGAGTTGCAGAGTCTATCTCTAGTTGCGTGATCTTAGATTTACATCTGGCGTCGGTCGACGTGTTCTTGAGAAGAAGATCTTGAACATGAGGGTCCCGCACGACTGAAATTAGCGGAGTGTTCATGTCCTCGTCTGCATGTTGCTGATCACCATGACTCCCTTCTTCTTCATTATAGTCGTCTCCGTGGACAGCCGCCTCTTCGTCCTCTCCATTGCCATGTTCAGACTCCTCCTGATCATCTTCACATGTCGCCGCCCAATTGGTCTCGACGTTATCATCGTCTTCATCGTCATCCATCCACTTAGTGTGGCCCTCCATGAAACTATACCTGAGCAGGTGCTTCTCCACATTACCAGAATTTGGTTTGAACAAAGACCCCAGCTTGCATTTCCGACACGGACACTCTATCTCGGTGCGGTTGTTTCGATGCATCTCGGCCGTCGCGCGTCGCACGTACCTATGCACCACGCTTGTCCTCATCGCAATGACCATTGCTACAAAATGCAAGAGAGAGAGGTTTCATTAACTAGATCCGGTTTTCACGGAAAAATTCGGCATGACCTTCCTACAAAAGGTGTAACGCGGAGCGCCAGAAATTTGCCGAAAAGGAAATGAATCAACATTTCGGCAAAACATTGGCAACTCATCCTCATGGCAACACAATAAAATGAAAAAGAGAACGAATTCTCATCCACCGACCAATCCCACGCACCTATTAAGATGACACACAATGCAAAATATATAGACGCGATGACGACGTCGAAGATCACCGAGACGACCGATAAGAGATTGATAGATCTAGAAGTAGCTAGTGGTGCATTTGTGTTGAGATCTAGTGTCCGGTTAGTAGATCTAGTGGAGAGATTTGGAAGAGGGAAAGTGGGGTAGCATACTAGCTAAAATATAACAAACATGATTGGTTAAATTAGCTAAAAATGGTGGAGGGGGTGTGGAGGATTGAGCTAGGAGCACTAATGGCTCGAGTTTGGACTAGTGAGTGAGTGAGTGGGGTGGATAGGGGTGGTGGTGGGTGGCTGGCCGCACTTATATTGAGGGCAAAGATTACCCCAGGCGAATATGGCATGGGATGCGCCTGCGCTAAGGGGTGCTACCCCAGGCGTTTCCTTATCCCAGGCGAACAGAGATGTAGTACGCCTGCGCTAACGGGAGCTACCCCAGTCCACTTTTTACCCCAAGCGCTTCTGCTCGGTTCGCCTGGGGTATTTGTTATACCGCAGGCGAATCGGTATTCTGTTCGCCCGGGGTAAAGGAAGAGTGCCAGGGGTCGGCGATGGTTGGCCCTGCCACACTTTACCCCAGGCGCGGCTGAGTTTGGTTCGCCTGGGGTAACAGGCTTACCCCAGGCGCACCATTTACCTGTTCGCCTGCGCTAATTAGCCCAGGCGCATGTATTTTCTTGTTCGCCTGTGGTAGAATATGCTACTATAAGCAAATCTCTAGTAGTGGAGGGAGCAGCCGACGGGGGCGACTCGTGCATCGCATGTAGCCCAGGCGAGGAAGGCGTGGCCGGCCTGGTGGATGGGCCGGGCGACGATGGCGCGGAGGCCGGCCCAGGCGACGGAACCGGCGAAGCAGACGTGGCCGGCCCAGGGGAGCCAGCCGGTGACGTGACCGGCCCAGGCGGGGCCAGTCCAGGTGGGGTGACCGGCGAGGTGGAGGAGACCGGCCCAGGGATAGACCACGCGCGCAACACGGACTGGTCGGGCGTGCATGGGGCGTGCAACTGATCGACATCCGTCGAAGGAGCGACAGCGGGGTCCTGGTCGTCCATAAGTTGAAGTCGAGCTCCGCGACCAATACCTGCAGCATGATTAGGAAGCAAAGCAGGAGAGTATGCAACATCAACAAACTGGTCAGGCGACGGTGTAGTGGACGGCACAGGTAGTGTGGGAGTGGTGGTGGTGGTGGTGGACGGAAGTGCGGCAAAAGGGAACACGTTCTCATCAAACACGACATCACGAGAGATATAGACACGGTTAGTGGGAACGTGAAGGCACTTGTACCCTTTGTGAAGGGAACTATACCCGAGGAAAACACACTTTTTAGACCGAAACTCTAGCTTACGCTTGTTATACGGACGAAGATGAGGCCAACATGCGCAGCCAAAGACCTTGAGAAACGTGTAACCTGGAAGTTCATTAAGCAAGAGTTCAAGAGGTGTTTTCATCTGAAGAAGTCGCGTAGGAAGCCTATTAATTAGAAAACAGGCTGTAGCAAAAGCATCACTCCAGAACCTAAAAGGAACAGAGGCATGAGCAAGTAAAGTTAGGCCAGTTTCTACGAGATGACGATGCTTACGTTCGGCGGCGCCATTCTGCTGATGCGTATGTGGGCAAGACACACGATGCGAAATCCCAAGCTTATTAAAGAACGTATTGAGGTTGTGATATTCACCCCCCCAGTCAGACTGGACATGAATGATTTTGTGTTGTAGGAGACGCTCAACATGCGCTTGAAACTGAAGAAAGACATCAAACACATCAGATTTGCGCTTAATAAGATAAAGCCAAGTAAACCGACTATAAGCATCAATAAAACTGACATAATAATTGTGGCCACTAACAGATGTTTGGGCATGACCCCATACATCAGAAAACACAAGCTCAAGAGGCTGTTTGACTACACGATTCGACTCTGAAAAAGGAAGCTGGTGACTCTTGCCTTGCTGACAGGCATCACAGATAGTTTCAGCAATTTTATTGGACACAACTGGAAGATCATGACGATGCAGAACATGACGAACTATAGGAGTAGCAGGATGACCCAGACGTGCATGCACTAGTGGAAACAGGACCTTTTGTCCCGGGTCGTAAGGGCCATTTGTCCCGGTTGCGCAACCGGGATGGGCTAGCCGGGACAAATGGCCCTCCCCATTGGTCCCGGTTGTGCCAGGACCCGGGATGGTAAGGCTGGCCCACGTGGCGACTCTGGGCCAGGGACCGCGAGGGAGTTCGTCCCGGTTCGTTTTAGGGACCGGGATGGATGCCTTCTTAAAAAAAGAATAAAGTCCGCCCATTTTCCCTGCCGCGGCAGGTTTTTTTTGTTCGTTTTTTTTTCTCCTGCCTCGCAATCGCCAACCGGCCTCCCCTTCCCCAACCGCTCCAGGCCCACGTCTTTAATTAAGCCCACTGACACATTTTTTAGTCAAAAAGGCCCACTGGCCCGCGTCTTTTATTATGGACAGTCAACGGTTCGAAGGGCCCACTGGCCCGCGTCTGTTATTATGGCCAGTCAACAGGGGCCACTGGCCAGCGGCCTGGTGGCTGGTTCGCCTGGTCCCTTAAACTAAGACCGAAGGACGGTCAAAGGGCCGCTGTCCGCCTCGTCTTCCCGCCCCGCCTCGGCTTCCCGCGCCCCACTCCCCACGCGCCACGCCTCGGCTCCCCGCATTCATGGCCGCCTGCAACCGCCGCCACGTTCAGGCCGCCGGTTGGCATGCCAGCCCACCCCGGGTCCTTTTTAAAGGCCCCCCGCCGCCCGTACAACCCACCCACCCCGGACGCGTCCCTGGCAAAGCAACCCTAGCCGCCACCATGTCCCGCTGGTTCTCGAACTCCGGCAAGCGCCCAAGGAACGACGACGGAGGCTCGTCGAGCGGCGCCGGCCGAATCCCGCCCCCGCCGGCGGAGGCCTTCGGCTACGGCCCTGGAGGTGTCCGCCTCGGCGGGGTGCCGCGCGTCCCCGCGCCACCACCGGCTGCGCGCCCGCCGCCCCGCGCCGCGCCCCCGGGCAAGCGGTTCCGCCGGTACGTCCGGGTGGACGAGGCGGAGTGGCACTGGAACAATGCCACTCCGGTGTTCTACAACGACGTGCACCTCCCGGACGGCTGGCACCTGAATCCCCAGCGGATCCCAGTGCCGCCGGCCCCGACCGGCGCGGCGCTGCTCGAGGAGATCGAGCGCCGGCGCGAGCTCCTGCCGGCCCCCGTCCGCAGGGAGCGGATGTACGCGCGCGGCTCCCCCTACTGGGCCGCCTGGCTCGAGCAGGAGCACGAGCAGCGCCGCCGCTCCTTCATCCCCGCCCCCCTCGAGGCCAACGTGGACGACTACCCCCCGCCAGCGCCCGGCCGGGAGAGGGAGCTATGGCTCCTCGTGGACGAGCCGGAGGACTTCTCCGGGGAGGAGGACCCCGAGCTCCGGGCCGCCATGGAGAAGGCCTGCAAGGCCTCCCGCCGCTCCCTCATCGACGACGAGATCAAGAGGTGGGAGCGTGTCGTGGCCGCCGCCGCCGCCGACGCCGCCGCCATGCCGCCGCCGCCGCCACCCCCTAACGAGCCTGCCATCCCCTGGTGGCAGGCGATGAACGCCGAGCTGGAGGCGTCCGAGGACATGCCGGAGCCGCAGCCGCTCCCACCAGGCCTGGAGTATGGCATGAGCTGGGCCTGGACCGGCGGCGTTTGGGCGCCGGGGTCGCCGGAGCAGGAGGAGGAGCTGCCCCCGCCGCCGCCGCTGCCGCAGGAGGTGCTGCCCCCGCCGCCGCCGTACGCTCCCCCGATGCCCCCGATGTCTCCAGCCCCGGCGAGCCCGGCCCAGCCGCCTGCCCACCTGTGGCAGCCACCCGCCTATGTAAGCCTCTCCGACGACGAGGACGACTAGATTGGCGCCGGCCGCCTGTGGCCGCGCCCCCGCCCCCCTATTCTATATAGACAACGCCCCTAGCTACCCCCCCAAGAAACGGCCGGCCACCTGTGGCCGCGCCGCCGCCCCTTATGCAAGTACGGCCGGCCGCCTGTGGCCGCGCCGCCCCTATGTAAGCAAGGCCCCTGGCCTTATTTTAATAGAAGTTGTGTTCCCCTAATCTACTGTGTCCCTAGTCCATCCCCGCCGGCGGAACGCCGGCGGATCTGTCCACTCGTTCCCGCCGCCGGCAGGGCTTCGCCCAGCCATATCCACTCGTACCCGCCCCTGGGGTGTCCGCTCGGCCTGGAGAGAGGGCCGCGCTTTTTATACACTTGGGCCTTTAGTCCCGGCCCGTGCCACCAACCGGGACTAGAGCCCCTTTGGTCCCGGTTGGTACCACGGCCCGGGACCAAAAACAAATTTCGAATTTCGGTGGCACCCCTGCGCGCCCAAAATTTTTTAGCGCCAAAATTTGAAAAGTGTTAAGTTTGCACATTAACAACTTTTATATACTTCCAAATTTGACAAAAATTCCAACATGAAAAATGCTAGAATTTGCAAAACTAATTTAAATCCATTTTTCGTTTAACTAAATAATTATTCTAACTATTGAAACTATTAATTATTTTTTCATTTGTATATAATTTGAATATAAATTATGGAAGTTATGGATGTAGCCTCTTTCTTGAGCAGCTGCACAGAAGTGCTTAGAATCCACAAACTCCGGCTCTGTGTCATACAAATTTCTGGAAATATTTCCACCCATACACTTTTTGGAGCTAGGGCCTCATTTTCATAGTAGAAGTAGGGTGGCTTGTTCATCCTCTAGAGTCGATGTCAGTCCTGGCTGCTTGTCCATCCTCTAGAGTCTGCTCTGCTCTGCTCTACTGCTCCTTGCGGCTCAGGTTGGTAACGGTCAATGTTTGCGTATGCTTTGTGAACTTATGGTTTGATTTGAGAATTTCAAAACTTTGATTTGATAATCTTTTGGCCGGAAGCACCTAGCAATATCTTTTAAACCTTGTTTCTCTCCATATGCTATTTGTACTTCTCATCGGCTCTAATGTTTCTCTACCTGATTCTACTTCTCCTCTGCCTAGTTTACAGATGTTTGCTCTTTTCTGTAGATGTTTCTACACTGTAAAATGGGCATGTCCTGCGAAACATGCAGACAAGGCGCTGAGCACCACTACTGGGACATCTTGGACGATCAAGGCAAAGGTTTTTTCAAGATTATGCAATTCTATCATTAGTGAGAGACTTCACGTCGGCAATCTCAATTAAAGTGCCAGTTTGTGTCTGATCCCACCAACCCCTCAGAATCCTCCTATTAACTTCACCTATCTCAACTGAAATCACTGTCTTCATGTGGATGCCAAGCCTTTGCAAAGCTATCTCTCCTCCTCCAATACCGGAGAATAAGGACACCACATTAACACCATTGGGAAACATGTTCTTCAACACTGACAAGTGGCAACCCACAGTATCAATTTGGAATGAATTGCCTTCCGTGTACGCTATCATTAGTGAGAGACTTCACGTCGGCAATCTCAATTAAAGTGCCAGTTTGTGTCTGATCCCACCAACCCCTCAAAATCCTCCTATTAACTTCACCTATCTCAACTCAAATCACTGTCTTCATGTGGATGCCAAGCCTGTGCAAAGCTATCTCTCCTCCTCCAATACCGGAGAATAAGGACACCACATTAACACCATTGGGAAACATGTTCTTCAACACCGACAAGTGGCAACCCACAGTATCAATTTGGAATGAATTGCCTTCCGTGCACGCTATCATTAGTGAGAGACTTCACGTCGGCAATCTCAATTAAAGTGCCAGTTTGTGTCTGATCCCACCAACCCCTCAAAATCCTCCTATTAACTTCACCTATCTCAACTCAAATCACTGTCTTCATGTGTCTTCTCCTCCAATGCCTAAAATTAATATGGTGTGCCTGCAATGTGTGCGCGGAATATATCGCTTGTTATATACCGTATGTCAACAGATACTACATATTAAAAGTAGTTATAATCCTGCAATATCTGTCAGGATGTTATCCGTACTATCACTTCGAAATGTATTCGGACATGGGTCATAGTTGTCAGCTATTTACCGGTCAATACAAAATACTAATCAAACAGAACTATATGATCATGTATTCCACGCTTATTATTACACATCACCAACATACGGAGGAGAGAGAAACAGAAAAGTGGGATGGTGGAACAATAATGCTTGCCAGCTTTTCTTCGTGTCCCTTGCTTATGATCGCTTCGGCCGTAACCATGGAGCATCTTCATTATTTAACGGGATGGTGGGGTCAGATTTCACTGTGAAGGGTGGAATTTCAACAAACTTATAATAATGTTCTGACATGTCTGTCGTGTCCTCGATTCCCACGATGTTTCTTTTCCCTGAGAGAACTATGTGACGCTTCGGCTCATCGTATGATGAAATTGTTCCCTTATTTTTTCTTTTCTTCGGTCTGGAAGACATGTCCTTCACATAGAAGACCTGAGCCACATCATTGGCTAGAACGAATGGTTCGTCATTGTAACCAATACAGTTGAGATCCACTGTTGTCATTCCATAAAGCGGGTCTACCTTTACCCCTTCTCCATTCAGGTTGACCCATTTGCACTTGAACAAAGGGACCTTAAAAGAAGGTCCATAGTCAAGTTCCCATATCTCCTCTATGTAACCATAGTATGTGTCAGTTTTTCCATTCTCGTTTGTTGTATCAAAGCGGACACCACTGTTTTGGTTGGTGCTCTTCTTATCTTGGGAGCTCGTGTAAAATGTATTTCCATTTATCTCGTACCCTTGAAAACTCCCAATAGTCGAAGATGGTGACCCTGCCAACATGTATAGCTGATCTTCAACAGTGGTGTCATTTATAAGACGTGTTTGCAACCAACTTCCGAAAGTCTCCATGTGTTCGCGTTTAATCCATGAGTCATCCTTCCCCGGGTTTGCAGACCGTACAATATTCTTGTGTTCCTCGACATACGTAGCCATGAACAAAGAATTTTGTAGAACTGTGTAGTGTGCTTTGGTCAAAGAATGCCCGTCCCTAGGTATCATTGTTTTCTTTCCCAGCATTCCTTTTCCCCTCAGTCTCCCCTCATGCCGCGATTCAGGAACACCAATTGTCTTAAGGTCAGGAATAAAGTCAACACAGAACCCAATGACCTCCTCTGTTCCATAGCCCTTCGAGATGCTTCCTTCTGGCCTAGCACGGTTATGAACATATTTCTTCAAGACTCCCATGAACCTCTCAAAGGGGAACATATTGTGTAGAAAGACCGGACCGAGAATATGAATCTCTTCACATAGGTGAACAAGGAGATGAGTCATAATGTTGAAGAAGGATGGTGGGAACACCAACTCAAAACTAACAAGACACTGGACCACATCCCTCTGTAATCTTGTCAGAATTTCTGGATCGATTACCTTCTGAGATATTGCGTTCATGAATGCACATAGCTTCACAATGGGTACTCGAACATTTTCCGGTAGAAGCCCCCTCAATGCAATCGGAAGCAATTGCGTCATAATCACGTGGCAGTCATGAGACTTCAGGTTTTGGAATTTTTTCTCTGCCATGTTTATTATCCCCTTTATATTCGACGAGAAGCCAGACGGAACCTTGATACTGTAAAGGACTTCAAAGAATATTTCCTTCTCTGCTTTAGTAAGAGCGTAGCTGCTTAAGGAATGGCGCCCTGTATCTGTGTGCTTGTTGCTTGGGTCTTTCATACGTTGCTGGTCCTCCCGTGCTTCAGGCGTATATTTTGACTTCCCATACACGCCCAGGAAGCATAGCAGATTGACACATAGATTCTTTGTCACGTGCATCACGTCGATCGAAGACCGGACATCTAAAACTTTCCAATAGGGTAGCTCCCAAAATATAGATTTCTTCTTCCACATGGGTGCCCGCTTATCAGGGCCGTACGGAACTGGTTGGCTGCCAGCAGCCTTACCAAAGATTACTTCTAGGTCCTTGACCATATCGAATATATCATTACCACTACGGAGCTCAGGCTTCTTTCGGTTATCTGCCTCACCTCTGAAATGCTTCCCTCCTTTTTTCCTTAAGGGATGCTTGATCGGAAGAAATCTACGATGCCCCAGGTATACAACCTTTTTACATTTATGCAAAAAAACACTGTCAGTCTTATCTAAACAGTGTGTGCATGCATTGTATCCCTTGTTTGTATGACCGGAAATGTTACTAAGAGCTGGCCAATCATTGATGGTCACGAAAAGCAACGCCCGTAGGTCAAATGGCTTTTGTTCGTTCTCATCCCACACACGTACACCTGGTTTGCCCCACAGTTCTAAGAGTTCTTCCACTAATGGCCTTAGATACACATCAATGTCGTTGCCAGGTTGCCTCGGGCCTTGGATGAGAACTGGCATCATAATGAACTTGCGCTTCATGCACAACCAAGGAGGAAGGTTGTACATACATAGAGTTACAGGCCAAGTGCTATGACTGGAGCTCTGCTCCCCAAAAGGATTAAAGCCATCTGTACTTAGACCAAACCATAAGTTTCTCGCCTCTCCTGCAAAGTCTGGAAAGTCTCTCTCGATCTTTCTCCACTGCGATCCATCGGCGGGGTGCCTCAACTTTCCATCTTTCTTACGGTCTTCTTTGTGCCATCGCAACAACCTAGCATGCTCTTTGTTTCTAAACAGACGTTTCAGCCGTGGTATTATAGGAGCATACCACATCACCTTAGCAGGAACCCTCTTACGGGGGGCTCGCCGTCAACATCACCAGGATCATCTGCTCTGATCTTATACCGCAGTGCAGTGCATATCGGACATTCATCCAAATTCTCGTACTTCTCACCGCGGAAGAGAATGCAGTCATTAATGCATGCATGTATCTTCTGCACATCTAATCCTAGAGGGCAGAGAGCTTTCTTTGCTTCGTACGTACTCTCAGGCAATTCGTTATCCTTTGGAAGTTTTGGCTTCATTAGTTGAAGTAAAGTCTCAAATGCCTTGTCAGTCACACCGTTTTGTGCCTTCCATTTCAGCAACTCCAGTGTGGTACCGAGCTTTGTGCTACCATCTTCGCAATTTGGGTATAACAATTTTTTGTGATCCTGTAACATGTTGTCCAGTTTCAACCTCTCCAATCTATTTTCACAGTCTTCCCTTGCATCAGCAATAACTCGGCCAAGATCATCATCGGGCTCTTCTGATGCCTGTTCTTGATCACCTCCTTCTTCTGCATTCTCTTCCATTGCAGTATCGTCGTATTCAGGGAACAAAGGATCTTCTTCTTCTTCTTCATCGTCTTCCATCACAACCCCTCTTTCTCCATGCTTGGTCCAGCAATTATAGCTGGGCATGAAACCTCTCCGAAGTAGATGGCCGTGAAGGATTCTTTCGGAAGAATGTTCTCTGACGTTCCGACAATCAACACATGGGCAACACATGAAGCCATTATCTTTGTTCGCCTGAGCTACAGCAAGAAATGCATTCAGGCCTGCCATATACTCGGAGGTGCGTCGGTCACCGTACATCCATCGCTGCCGTGCATCCATCTGCATCATATAATTAAGTTTATCAAAATACATATTAATACAGAGATAACCACAGTACATCGACAAATAATACTTTTTTATGTATCAGTTACAGATGAAAAAGATAATTTGTTAACCTCGGTCGAAGAAACCATTTTCAGTGAGCTTGTGTGCGTCTCGGGAATTTCGTCGAACACCTCGTGTGCATAGTAAAAAAAAACAGCAACACCACACTCTCTCACACCTCCAAGCAAAAAAAAAAGATGGAAGGAGGGGGGGCTGGGGCAGTATATATAGGGGAAGGGGGCATTGGTCCCGGTTCGTGGACTGAACCGGGACAACAGGTCATGCGCGTGCCACGTGGCCTGTGGCTAGGCATTGGTCCCGGTCCGTGGCACGAGCCGGGACCGATATGCCCCCCACGAACCGGGACCAATGCGCCCAGGCGATTCCTGTTGCCCCGGGCGCACGAACCGGGACCAATGCAGGGCATTTGTCCCGGATTTGGTTGCAACCGGGACAGCTGCCCCCCGGCCCCCTGGACGAGAGGGGTTGTTTCCACTAGTGATGCCAATGAGTGGGCGACACACGAACTCCACTGAACACCTGAGGAACAGGCGGCACAGCTGGCGCATGTGGCATCTCAAGCGCATAGAGCCCATGGCGCAGGCGACCTCTAAGAAGAACGGCCCTCGTGTCCCGGTCCTTAATGAAAAAATGAAAACGGTGAAATTCAGAAAAGACATTATTATCACGAGTAAGTTGAGGAATAGACAACAAACTGCATGTAGCAGAAGGGACTCGAAGGACATTGCGGAGACGTAAATGTTTGGAATTATGTGTAAGAAGTGCAGCCTGACCAATGTGCGAGATGTGCATACCTGCTCCGTTGGCGGTGCGAACCTGATCATGACCGCGATATGGCTCCTGGGTGTGGAGCTTGCCCATCTCACTCGTCAAGTGGTGGGTAGCGCCAGTGTCCATGTACCATGTCGGATCAATGGGGTACGACGGAGTGTGCCCGGACTCATGACTCGCAAGCGCAACCTGCTTGTCATTACCCTTTCCGTTATTACCGATGCCAAGGAATTCCTGCTTGAACCGGCGATGGCAGCGAGAGGCGATGTGGCCTGCCAACCCACACAACTGGCACGCGAGCTCAGTGCCGCAACATGGGCAGGTGGCGCGCGGACGGCCGCCACCAGTCGTCGGCGTGGGGGCAGCGGCTGGGGCCCGCGCGGCCTGCTGTGGTGGTGGCGCCGGCGATTTTCCACCCGCCGGTGGCTGCTTCTGCGGTTTGCCGCGCATGGCGGCATTGGCGGAGGAGAAGCCTGGGGAAGCACGTTTCGCCTTGACACGCTGTTCACGACCGAGGAGGCGAGAGTAGAGCTCGCGAGGCGGAATCGGGGTTTCGCGAGCAGTGATGTTCTCCACGATATTGTCATAGTCATCGTCTAACCCGTTCAGAACATAGGTGGTGAAATCCTCGGGGCGGAGCGGCTGGCCGATCGCCGCCAGTGTGTCGGCGAGGCCAGTCACCTTGTTGAAGTAGTCTGTGATGCTGAGGTCATGGAGTTTGGCCTCGCCCAGCTCGGTGCGGATGGCATGGGCACGCGCCTGAGACTGAGAGGCGAAGCTGGAGTGCAGAGCCGTCCACGCGTCCCGCGACGTAGAGGCGAAGATGACCAGCGACGACACGCTCGGAGTGAGCGACGACTGGAGAGCAGAGAGAATGGCCTGATCCTGGGCCACCCACGTGTGGTACGCCGGATGGTACGGCGACGGGCACGGCAGAGTGCCATCGACATACCCCTCCAGATAACGACTGCGCAGTAGAGGCAGCACCTGCGCACGCCACGACAAATAATTATCGGGTGTGAGCTTCACCGGGATGAGGTGCGCGAAGTAGAAGGGCGAAGAAGCACCACCGGGTTGCTCCATGGGCGCAGGTGGAGGCGGCGCGACGTAGGGCGGTACAGGTGCACCGTACGGCTGCACGTAGTAGCCCGAGGGCGGCGCACCACCAGTGGACGTGGGATCAGCAGGGGCCGCGAGATGCGCGGCATATGGCGTTGGAGACGCCGCGTATGACGTCACAGATGGACCGTACGGTGGCTGCTGGTAGGCACCATAGGGAACAGGTGCATGGGCGTTGTAACTTGCATGAGCCCCTGCACCATACGCCTGGGATGCGGGCATGGACGCAGCAGCTTGCAGGGGCACGTACGCACCCTGGGATGGCACATGCGGGTGCGATGGGATCTGGAGACCACCAGCTTGTGGTGGCGCGGGTGCACCATAGGGCCCGGCAGGTGGAGGCGGCGCGATGGGATCTGAGGTCCCGATCGGCGGCCAGGGCGGAGGCATCGAGGCACTCGGCGGACCAGAGGAACCAGCCGGAACGATCAATGATGACGGCGCGAACGGAGACTCGGCGGTTGCAGCGACGACCGGCCCGACCACGGGCGACGGCGGCCGGGAGCGGATCCACGCGAGAGGCTGAGACGCCGTGAACGGCGAGGCGGGAGCAGCGGGGAAGGATGACGGCGCGGCGGCACGGACGGCAGCGCCGGCGGGGACCGACCCGTTGGCGGCAGCGGAAGACATGTGGTCGATCGACCTAAACTGATACCATGTTAAACTTTAGGGTTTGGGAAACTGCTCAACACCCAACGTGGGTGTGGCTATCTCATATATAAAGGGGTACCAAGAGGTACAATACAGATATGTTACAGAAGTCTACGTATATACAGTCTAACACTCTTCTCTTCTCTCTATTCCCTCTCCAATTCACCCCCCAATCGAGTAGATCGGAGGAGTTTGGCTAGGGATTTGACTTCATTTGAAGTTCTAAAGGTATGCCCCCTCTTATCTCTTCTTTTTTTTTGGTTGAAATCATGGATTTTGGTGATTCTACTTGATCCCATCTCCTTGTTCATCCTAATTCATATTCCCTATTGTAGTTCATCCTCTTCGCTTTTGTATTTGAAACTCTAGTTCATCAAACCCTAGTTTAGCAAATCTAGGAAATCCCTATCCTAGTTCTTGTTAGGGTTAAATTTTGGTCAATTTAATATGTAAATAGTTTTAGGTTGTGTTTGGTCAAATCCTAGTTCATCACCACCCCTAGTTCATCAAATCTAGGTATTAGCATGTGGGAAATCTTTGTTGTGGTTTAATTTTGTTGTAGGTTGAATTTTTGGTGTATTTGAAACCCCCAGTTTATCTAGCAATGTTTGTTTATTGACTAGTGTATTTTAAAATCTTAGTGTATTTTTGTAGGTATATTTGAAATCATATTGGTTCTTGTTATAGGTTGTATATCGTGAATATTTTGCACTAGTTATATTAAATTTTGTAATTTAAGATGTTTACACAAGTTATAACTTCTAATTTAAGTAGTGATGAACTAGTCAAATTTACTAAGATGTTTCTGTTTTTGTATAGTAGTACTAGTAGTTTAGATTGTATTTTTTGATTTTTGCGATTATGGATAAGATTAACTAATTATATTAACTAGGTTGCAATTTTGTAATCTAGATTAACTAGTTAGTAAGATGTTTCCAAATTAGTTATATTTGCACTTATGATGTTTGCAATATAAATAACTAGTTATATTTTTAACTTTTTATAGCCATGGCGAGAGCTCCCCGGCGATGCGGTGGGCGTGGCGTCCCCGTCGAAGATGAAACTGTTGTACCATGTGGACGTGGACGTGGAGCGCGTGGACGTGGTGGTCGCGGAGATATCAAGGAGGAGGCGGAGGCGAAAGCGGCTCTAATGCGTGGGCGTGGACATGGACGCGGAGGACGTGAGCGTGGAGCGCGTGGAGGGCATGGGCGTGGCGTTGGTCCTGCGGAGGAGGAGGAGGAGGGTATCGTGATACCTGAATTCTACGTCATGTTGTTCCAGCCAGTGCGGAACAGACTGCGTCTACCACGGAGGATATCACACCTACTCGACGGAAACGGGCTCTATAGGCGAGTTGGAGGGCTGCCACAACGGGTCCATTTAGGTGTTCGTGCAGCGATGCGGCGATGACCTCTACTTGCGCCAAGGGTGGGGGCAGTTTCGCCATATGCACAAACTGGATGTGGGCAACATGCTCAATTTTAGGTACATAAACAACGATTGAGCGGACGTGCTGGAGGTGAAGATATTCGACGACACCCTAGTCTGCCCCCCTTGCTGCCAGGATAGCTCGGATGAGAGAAGCTCCGATTCTAAGTTTGACGAGTCTAGCTCCGCCGAGTCTAGCTCCAAAGAGGAGTAGTATGCCGAGCAGTGGGTCACTCTCCATGTCCCGTGCGGTTTTATTTGTTAATGATGTCGTCAGTGTCAAATTATGTTTTCAGTTGTGTCGGACTATGTTTATGTCATTGTGTCAAACAATGTTTGTATTCGTGCCAAACTATGTTTATGTTAGTGTTCGTTTGCATCTGTGTTTACGTTCTTATATTTTTCATATTTCTTATTATAAATGTCTATTATTTCAAAGATTATTGAATTTTTAATGCTGCAATGCAAATAAACTTCAAGTAAACATACATAGAGTGTGCGAATTGTTTAAGGAAAATAGAATAACCAGTGAGCAAGAAAAATGATAGGAAAAGAAAAGAAAAACTGGGAAACATGACATAACGCCTTTACTGGTGACGTTACAATGTAGAGTTTAACACCCTCCACGGAGGCGTTAAAGTGTCTATTGCCGGAATTCCGAGCCACGTCCGCCCTAACTCCTCGACCCAACAGACCCATGGCGGACATCCGGGCCAATTCCTCGTCAGGGGCCATAAGGGCGTTAAGCTGTAACAGGACACGAAATTCCGCGTGTACTCCGCGCTAACTCCTCGACCCAACAAACCCAGGGCGGACATCCGGGACAATTCCTCGTTAGGGGCCATAACGCCTCCCCGGAGGGCGTTAAGCAGTAACAGGACACGGAATTTCGCGCCAACTCCGTGCTAACTCCTCGACCTAATAGACCCAGGGCGGACTTTGGGGTGGACTTCCACTCCAATTCCTGGTCAAAGGTCATAACGCCCTAGGCCGAGACCTTACTGTCAGTGCTCATACAAACAGGTTTTCCCCTGATGGGAAGTGCCGTGATCACCGCAACATCCTGTAACGTCACGGTCATCTCCCCATAGGAAGGTGGAAGGTGTGCGTCTCCGGCCGCCACCGGTCTACCAGCGCGGTGATGGCACTTGGGTTGATCTTGGGTGTCCCACTCTTCAGCATGTTGGCGAAAGGAAGCATCCCGGTCATCCTAATGTAAGGGGTGTACCTCTTGTTGTAGTGCATGGACCATTTCTCTTCCTCGTCTACCGGCGGACCTTCAATTTTCGCGGACCTCAAGTGCAGCGTGGGTAAAATATTATCCTCTGACGTAAAGCGGCCACGGTGGTCCACATCGTAAATATCTTTGAGAAGCGACATAGCTCTAGAAAAGAAAGAAAAAAACACGATTAAAACAACAAGACAAAAAATCACAATGTAATAATTAAAATGTTTCTATTCATAAGAAATCTACCTAACTAGTTATAACAAATCTATTTTAACTAGTTAATCAACATTATGCATAAAGCAACGAGAAAATAATATAATGAACTATCCAATACATATTTACAATGAACTAAAATTCCCAAAATCACTAAATACCTCATGATCAATTTATTTATTTTGCTTGACTAGTACCAACAAATCTAATTTTACATCATAATAGCAACCTACTAGAATCTAGGAGTAACACTAGAAATCTAGAGTTTACATCATAATAGCAACTTACAACATATTACTAACAAATCTAATTGTACAACTAAATCTAACACTAGAATCTAGGGTTTCAACTAGTTCTAGGATTACTACTACTAATAGCCACCATTAAATCATCACTAACAAGATAGTACTAAGAAACTAAATAGTTAAGAAAACTAGATGAACTAGCGATCAGGAATTCATAGAAAAAAATCAAATGTGGAGTATTGAACCAAGCAAAAGAGAGAAAAAATGAGGGAATACCTTCACAAGTCCTTTGGGAACAAAATCCCCCAAAGATTGCCTCCGATTTGGCCAAGAAAGGAGGAATTTGAGGGAAAGAAGGGGGTGGCGGCGGGGTGTTCTTCAAATTCTTTAGAAAGAAGAAGAGACATGGATGTGAAAGTTAGAGGTCGGGAGGGGAATACCCTTGCTAAGTTCACGAGCATAACGCCCCCGAGCAGGACGTTACGGAGCATAACACCCGTGAGCAGGACGTTAAAGCGCATAATGTCTTGGTTCGGGGCGTTAAGCGTGCTGCCACGTGTGAGTCCTTGTCTATGGTGGCACAGTCAATAACGCCTCGCATATGCGGCGTTGAGCTATGAAGCATAACGCCCTCGTGGCGG
Organism: Alopecurus myosuroides; assembly: GCA_028641055.1. Classification (NCBI taxonomy): domain Eukaryota; kingdom Viridiplantae; phylum Streptophyta; class Magnoliopsida; order Poales; family Poaceae; genus Alopecurus; species Alopecurus myosuroides. The sequence goes on along the minus strand of CM054059.1, from coordinate 37,277,205 downwards.
GCGTTAATAAAAAGGGTTATTTTTTAAAATTTTCAGTTTCGGAGGGTTAGAGCGTGAATTTTCTGGGAAAAAGGTTATTTATGTAAAAATTCACACAAAAAGCAGGGGAAACGGACGCCAAGTACGTTTGCGAGAATAAACATTGAAATCGCAAGACATTTCGCGTATATTACGTACAACCTGGAGGCATTTATTTTTGGAAAACGCTGCTAATTACCCGGTGGATTGCGCGCTCGCGTCCCCCGGCTCCTCCGCACGCCACGTGCCAGGTAAGAATCGGCTAAACCACTGGGGTGGGGCCATGAGAAAGACCTTATCTCTTTCTCCTCCACACATTTCCCTGCACACGCACGAAGACGCTGCCGCCATTCTCGTCGAGGAGGTTCATCCAATACTCGGCCGCCGTTCTCGTCCAGACACGCCGCCGTTCCGGCCTTGGGCGGACCTGCCGCTGGAGCTCCTCTGCCGCGTCGGCGATAGCCTCGACGACCTCAAGTGCTATGGAACCGTGCGGGGGGCCTGCACGGCGTTGCGACGCGCGCTCGCGCCGCCGTCCCCGTCGCTCCTCCTCGTCCCTGACGCCGACGCCGACCGCCGTCCCCGTCGCTCCTCCTCGTCCCCGACGACGACTCCAGCCGTTGTCCGTACGTTGCTTCGAGGACGGGGCGATGCTCCCCCAAATCCACCATGGAGGTCGCACTGCTGCAGCCCCATGGAGGCCGCGCCGTGGTCCATACTCGACATTTGTCAATGCTCACCGGGGATGGCGAAATTTTTGCTACGGACTCGTTATTTTTTCCTATTTTTTGTCAAATTTTTTGCTACTAGAACTCCGGCGATGTCAATTTTTTTGCTATAATAGAACAATTATTTTGATACAATTTTTTTTTACTATATCAGTACAATTTTTTTGCTATGAGTTTGTCCGGGGGAGTTCTCCGGCGAGAGTCTCTGGCGAAATTAATTTTGCTACAGTAGTACGATTTTTTTTGCAATAGTAACTCCGGCGAGGTCTGATATTTTTCTTTAATTTTTACACGAATCTTTTTTTTGCTACATAGGAGCAAAAGCGCGCGCGGGGGGGGGGGGGTTTGCTACACAGAACAAGTACAAATTTTGGGCAAAAAGTCGTCACGGGGATACGGGGGATGGAAATTCCAGCACTGTCCTTTATTTTTCTTTACCAACGGTCGATCCTTAACTTTTACCTCATGAGAGCATCTTTAACAGGTTGTTGGTTAGTTTTTTGGTATATTAGACATGTCATCAACCAACAACACATCTTACAATCACTCCAATGAGTTGTATTTAGTTTGGCCAATAGGAGGTGAGAGAATGTGTACAACCTCTCTCTTATTCTACCTCGGAGCTTGTGCAAATGTTATTGGTAAATTAACATACAACCTCACTCTCTCACCTCATTTATTTTATGCCACATCATCAAAAATCCTACGTGGCAAAATTTACCAACATCTATCTTACAACTATTGGAAATGCCCACAGGTTTTTTTATTGCCGCCATAAATATGTGCATGCACGAGCCTACGTGTCGTGTCGACGTGTCAGCTCCGTGTGGGGACAAAACGGCTGGGTTGAGCGCGTTCAATTGGATCGTCCGCTTAATTAGCTCCCAACGAGCGTGCGTGCATGGACCGATCTGGACTGCGTAAATGTCGTGCACGCGTGCATGCATGCATGGTGCCGCCGCACGCCGAGCGAAACACGTAGACCCACCGGCCACATGCCTCAGAGAAGGTACTGCTTTGCGTGCTGAATCGCGCGCGGCACTAACAGCTTAATTACCTCCGTCCGGCCGGTGGTGCCACCGCCGACGACACGACAGCTATACCGACACACGGCCAACATGATTAATTACCTGCAAAGTTTCTATCTACACGACGTGCCTTTTCTTCGCACGTCCTCTCAAAGTCTCAATGTCACTGGTTCAGTGCTGGAACTTGGGGGGTGTGCATACATAATGCATTGCCAACTGTAATTGATCTATTCTTGACTACTAGTATGTCTCTTCTTTGTGCGTGCGAATGTATATTTGTTTTTGAGCTATTCACCGTTTTGACCATAATCTTTGCATACGAATTCGCATTTCGACATTCTTTAGCTCGTTTCGAAAAGGAGAAACATAACTACATCATCATGCATTATGTTCAACCTACTTTCTTAATAAAAAATCATGATAAAAAATGGAATTAACAATAAAGGGTCAACGGTTTCGTCGAAAAGGGCTCCAGGACAGGACCGTTCATAGCTAGGGTTTGAGTATTAAGAAAATATTGATGTATCTATAATGAAATAGGTAGTTGTGTAGCTATAAATGATTTTTGCCAAAAATCATGAGCAAACTACGATGCACCTGTAGTTCAAATTTGACCCGTTTCCGGCCGAATTGGCAGAAACTTATGTTTTTTCAAAAGAGGTTGATAGAAACATTTTCAGAGGAAAATTTTTGGTTATTTATGCATATAACATGGTCTAGTATTTTGAAAAAAAATGCATCTTCCAAGTTTTGCAACATATTTGTGGGTGGTCCTTCACAAAAAAAAACAATTTTTTGCACTCGGAAAATAAAAAATGGTTTGTTTATTCAATGAAAAGGAAAACTTCCTCCGTCAACATTGTCCGTGCTTCCAATATGCATGTTTGTATGGAACATGGGCACATTTAAACAAACTATGCCATGGATTTGACCATAACACCGTCATTTGGCCCGATCCCTAGAATGTTCGGAGGAGATAGCATATTTTTGTGAACACATTTTCAACGCAACTATCGTATTCCAATTTTATTATTTTTGGTCTATACTACGACATATACAATGACACCACGTGAAGGTCTTGCATCATTTTGGGTTCTTTCGAAATGTTTTGGAATTTCCTAAGCCGGTTTGAGGAAACAGTGAAGACAGCGGGCATGACCGTTCGTAGCTAGGAGCTGAATATTAAGAAACTCTTGGTGTATATATGATAAAATAGGTAGTTGTGTAGCTATAAATGATTTTTTTGCCAAAAATCATGAGCAAACTATGAGGTACCTGTAGTTCAAATTCAACCAGTTTCGAGTTGAATCGGCAGAAAATTGTGTTTTTCAAAAGAGGTGGATAGAAACATTTTCCGAGGAAACAATTTGGTTATTTGTGCATATAACATGGTCTAGTATTTTTAAAAAATGCACCTCCCAAGTTTTGCAACATATTTGTGGTAGGTCCTTCACAAAAAACCAGTTTTTCGCACTCGAAAAATAGAAAATGGTTTTTTTATTCAATAAAAAGAAAACTTCCTCCGTCAACATTGTCCATACTTTCAAGATGCATGTTTATGTGAAATATGGGCACATTTAAACAAACTATGCCATGGATTTGACCATAACACCCGTCATTTGGACCGAAACCTTGCAATGTTCGGAGGACATACCATATTTTTGTGAACATATTTTCAACTCAATTGTCGTATTCCAAGTTTATTATTTTTGGTGTATACTAGGACATATATAATGACACCACGCAAAGGTCTTGCATCATTTTGGGTTGCTTTGAATTTTTTTGGAATTTTCTAAACCGGTTTGAGGAAACAGTCAAGATGGCGGGCATGACCGTTCGTAGCTAGGGGCTGAATATTGAGAAACTCTTGGTGTATCTATGATGAAATAGGTAGTTGTGTAGCTATAAATGATTTTTTTTGCAAAAAATCATGAACAAACTATGAGGTACCTGTAGTTCAAATTTAACCAGTTTCGAGTTGAATCGGCACAAACTTGTGTTTTTCAAAAGAGATTGATAGAAACATTTTTAGAGGAAACAATTTGGTTATTTGTGCATATAACATGGTCTAGTATTTTCAAAAAATGCACTTCCCAAGTTTTGCAACATATTTGTGGCAGGTCCTTCACAAAAAACCAGTTTTCGCACTCGGAAAATAGAAAATGATTTTTTTATTCAATGAAAAGGAAAACTTCCTCCATCAACATTGTCTGTACTTAAAAGATGCATATTTATGTGAAATATAGGCACATTTAAACAAACTATGACATGTATTTGACCATAACACCCGTCATTTGGCCCGAAACACTGCAATGTTCGGAGGAGATAGCATATTTTTGTGAACACATTTTCAACACAATTGTCGTATTCCAAGTTTATTATTTTTGGTGTATACTAGGACATCTATAATGACACCACGCGAAGGTCTTGCATCATTTTGAGTTGTTTTGAATTTTTTAAAATTTTCTAAGCCGGTTTGAGAAAAAGTCGAGACGGCGGGCATGACCGTTCGTAGCTAGGGGTTAAATATTGAGAAAATCTTGGTGTATATATTATGAAATAGGTAGTTGTGTATCTATAAATGATTTTTGCCAAAATCATGAGCAAACTATGAGGTACATTTAGTTCAAATTTAACCAGTTTTCAACTAAATCGGCAGAAACTTGTGTTTTTCGAAAGAGGTGGATGGAAACCATTTCATAGGAAATAAATTGGTTATTTGTGCATATAACATGGTCTAGTATTTTCAAAAAATGCACCTCACAAGTTTTGCAACATATTTGTGGTAGGTCCTTCGCAAAAAAACCAATTTTTCGCACCCGAAAAATAGAAAATGATTTTTTATTCCATGAAAAGGAAAACTTCCTCCGTCAACATTATCCGTGCTTCCAAGATGCATGGTTGTGTGGAATATAAGCACATTTAAACAAACTATGCCATGGATTTAACCATAACACCCGTCGTTTGGCCCGAAACCCTGGAATGTTCGGAGGAGATAGCATATTTTTGTGAACATATTTTCAACGCAACTTTCGTATCCCAAGTTTATTAGTTTTGGTGTACACTAGGGCGTATATAATGACACCACGCGAAGGTCTTGCATCATTTTGGGTTGTTTTGATTAAAGATTCAACCAATCCTATTTGAGTATGAACATATGGTATTAAATGTTCTAGATGGATACCTAAAGCCATACAATAATCCTTAAATGTGCGTAAACAAAATTCAGCTGTATTATCCATTCTTATTGTTTATATCCTGTGTTGAGGATGATTTTCTCCTATTTGATAATTTGAGCTATTAATTTAGCAAAGGCATGGTTACGTGTGGATAACAAACACACATGTGACCATCCAGTGGATGCATCAATTAGCACCACGAAGTACTTAAATGGTCTTGATAGAGGTTGTATTGGACCATATATATCTCCTTGAATTCTTTAAGAAAATTAAGTGACTTATTTTTCACTTTGAGGTAGGATGGCTTAATAATTAGTTTTCGGTAGATCATGAAGTGCATACAAAATTTGATGATTTACGGAATCCTTTATCCGGTAAATTGTGACCAACATAATTGTCTATAATTTTTCTCATCCTACCTATTCCAGGATGACCAAGGCGATCATGTTGATACGTCCCAAACGTATTTATAAGTTTTGATGCTACATGCTTATTTTCTTTATGTTCTTGCATGTTTTGCTTCATTTTACGGATGATTTTATGGACTAACCTATTAACAAGATGCCTAGATCCAGTTCTTGTTTTCTGCGTTTTTTATATTTCACAAAACTTCTCAAGAAAATATTCACGAAATATTCTGAAAAATTACGGAGATTATTTTTTACCCGGAACAAAGACAGAGTTCAAAGGAGAGCCGGAGGGGAGCCCTGGGGCCACCAGAGGGGTCCCAGGCGCCCCCTAGGCTGCGTCGTGGGATCGCCTTGTGGCCCTAGCCACCGCCTCCTGTCGCCTCTTCGCTTATAAATTTTTTTTAACCCTAAAAACGTCGGGGACGGAGAATTTTTTCATGAAATAGATACAGAGGCGTCGTCACCTCGAAAGTCCAATCTAGGACTTCTAGAGTCCTGCTCCGACACCCTGCCAGAGAGGGGGATCGTCACTGAAGGTCTCTACATCGCCATGATTGCCAATGGACATTTGTGTGAGTAGCTTATCCTGAAACTACGGGTCCATAGTAGTAGCTAGATGATTTTCTCTCCACTTTGTGCCGCTATGTTTAGGTCTTGTAAGTTTCCCTACATGATCAAGATCACCGTTATGTAATTGCTACATGTTCTGTTTTCTGGAATTCGATGAACCATGAGATTATGATTCTTTTGTTCATTTATATTCAGATGTTTCACTTACATATTTAGAGAGTTTTAATCTTGTCTTGCAATACTCTCTGGTGTGTATAATTTTCTTGCCCAAGTTATTATATGCACCTCCAAGACAGGGTTTATATGCTAAATAGTGGGTCCATGCCTCCCTTAACCTGCGCTCGAGTTATAGAAACGTGTGGGAGTGGGATGTGTTGTGTCCAATAGGGATAAAACATCAGTGTTCTTGTCTACGGATGTGAATTATTGCTTACATTATGTATTGTTCTTAATACATTTGTGTGTTACACACAAGAAATCACTTCGTTGCTGCAATTTGATACCAGCGAGATTTGTTGGATTGCTGTCTCAAGATGGACTCTTATTAATAGATGTTGTCGGATGCGGTCTATTTATCTTGACGTAATGCATATAATGTTAGAACTCATAAACTATATCTCGTTATAATAGTATTGTTATACGTTCATAATTTGTCAATTGTCCAACTGTAATTTGTTCATCCAACATGTTTATTGTTCTTAGGAGAGACACCACTAGTAAAACTATGACTTCCGGTCCTATTTTTCTCACTGATTACAACCTCGTTTAATTGGTTTTAATTATCACTTGCTCGTTGTTCCGTTTTCATTTAGTCATCTCTAACCATTCGACATAATTAATTCTCTATTTTTCAGAAAGACAGGAAAATTGACAACCTTCTCGAAAAGCTGGGAGCAGGAGAGAATTTGTGTTTGTGTGCAGGTCCACGCTTGTTGAAGCGCCAGACAACAAGCAACCTACCGAGAGACTTCGAAAAATTATCAAGATTTCGAAAAATTATTTTATACGCGACATAAGGTACGGGTTTAATGCATGTAAAGTATAATCTGAATGATAATAAAGTGAATTTTTTTAGAGTTTCCTCCTCGTATCCGTCACTTTTTGTTAAAAGCAATTTTTTCTTATCCATCTTTACCGGTTTTAGATGAAAATCATTAGATCGGATATCTTTGAAACTTAAGGGTACAAGTAGATTCAGGATACAAGAGTACATTCTGAATTACGATAATTGTACCCATAGGTAGTGTGAAAGTGGATCTTCCTTCCTGAACCAATAATTGCTTTGTTACTACCAGTTCTAGTCATAACATCTTTTTTTCTCTTTGTAAGAATTTGGAAGTATTTTGTTTCCCTTAAAATTGTAATAGTGGTAGCACTATCCACTAAACATAATTATTTCTCAATCGGATTGTTTCCCGCTTATTTATTTATCTCTTCTCTAGTCTATTAATTTGGCAGAAGAGCGTGCATGATAACGTCAGAAGATGTGAGAGCGACTGAAGTGAATAGATACTTTATTAATTGAGATGGCAGGCTATTTGTACTAGCCAACATACGTGGTACATGTCAGTTTACATCTTTCCGTCGCTTCGGAACGGACACATCGAAGGTTCGCTATAGACATCGTTTTGACAACACTAGCTTGTAACTGCTAGGCCGAATATTTTTAATAGAAAATTTCTATACAATTATACTGCTAGGCCTGATACTAACGCTAGCAATTACTAAAAAAATTACTACACTTAGCAAAATAAACCACACAATAGTAATGCCAGATATTAAACTAACATGTTCTTTTTTTAGATTACCTAACATGTTCTTAGTTGAACAGATATTTAGCGCACATGATTGCAAATATAGTTGCATTAATTTTGACTTGCAGTTGCAATGAAATTACATTAGCCATATATTTCCAAACAATGCCTCTAAGAAATTCTCTAGAGGGGGACAGACCCTTCAGCATTTGATTACAGAAGATACGAGAAATGTTCGATCCACAAGAGGTTGGACTGACCTGAATTTCAGCACGAGACAATGCCCCTACTAGTTTAGCATTAAGCTAGTGCTTGACATGAGAATTGTATAAGAAAACAATATGCATCCTTTCGCATATATAGTAATTTATGCCTCATAGATGAATATGCATGGTTCATGGTTGTGTGTGTCTAGTTAACTTTTTCTAGTATACTTAAATATCTTGGCAAACATACATAAAGCGAATGATCTAACCGAATATCATGATAAAAGTTTTCTAGACCAAACAATTGTCTAAGCTAGATGCAACTGATCGAAATTTCTAGATCAGACATGTTTGCAATGGGATTGTTTCACGAATCATTAGCCTTGCTTTTTTTTTAAACAAGGCAAAAGCATGGATGGAGGAGCCAGCCATGCACGCACGAGCGTTGTCTCGTGTCGGCTTGTGGGCCGGTATACGGCTGGTGCGCGCGTTTAATCGGATCATTCTGCGCTCCATTCGCGTGCATGCATCGAGCTGTACGTGGACTGAGTCGACTGACTGACCACTCCAGTTTCCGGCTCATCGCATGGACGTAGATGGCGCCGATGCACGCCCGGCGAAACATGCCGACCCACCGGCCGCATGCCTGCATGCAGGCATGCGTAGGAACTCCGGCCAGCCGGTTGGCTGGGCCCTGGCCGATCGAAGCCCCGATCGACAACTATATCGACAACACGACCAACAAGCTTAGCTGAAACGTTTCGGACCTACTTACTTTTCCTCGCATGTCCTCTCCCTGTTTCGGTGCATCCATGCAGGCGACACGTTTCGACACCGAGTTTTTAGGAATTTCTCGGTCGCATGTTTTCCCTAGTCGTTTTAAATTACAGAGCTTAATCTGAAGTATGCTACTTAGTTAAAAATTTACTATAATTTCTAGGTTATTATGTGTCTCTCCTCTTCCTAGTCGTTTTGGAGCAGCATTTTGGCTTCCAGAAACATATACTTGATGGCAATACTGATGATCATGTTCTGGCACGTGTCTACGAATTTTCATGTGTAAAAGATACATGTTGTGTCCTAAGCATGCGAAACAAAACTCGATGACGAAAAAAAAAACAATTTTCAAAGCATCAAGTTTGTTTGTTTTTTCACACAAGTCACAGAACTAAGCATGTATCAATAAAATTTACGTGTACACATGAGTATTTACACGTCTAACTTTTTCAGAAAACAATTAGGAAGGAAATGTCATTTTTTTAACCATGGTCATCTCCGTCGATACCATCCACATATTGCTTTTCCACCTCCTTCGTCACAAACTGCATCTTCTCGTATATTCCTCATTCTAACATGTTTATGGAGGTGCACATTGTTTTGGAAGCGGTGGCGAGGACAAAAGGAAATTGTAATATGGATGACGGTTTAGTCCAAGGAGAGGCCAGTCACCACCATAGGTGTTCTATACAAGGCTTTTAGATACATGTTTTATGCCGTCATTTTTTTATTTTTCATTTACAGCCGTGTGCGTGAGAGAAACACAAAGGCCAGGTGGGAAGTCTGCTGACTTGTATTGCCTTGATGCGTGCTTAAAAAATTCGCCCCGGCTATGCTCTCTCTATGATGCTATGGTGGTGGAAAAGAGTGGGGATTTTGTGCAACCGAGCTTCAATGTTGTTTGCATCTAAAATAATTCTGATAATCATATTTACAAGTTTTAAAAAATGTAAAAAAAAAATCATGATAATCTCGATAATTTATTGTACAAACATGCAATTTTATATATTTGAAAAGCCTTATATTTTGAGGTACACAAAAATGACAAGTATACATATATATAATATAGTGATTCAAATCTCCAAATTTTCTGAGATTTTGTTGTTTTTGTGTAGCTCGTAATATAAAAATTTTGTGTTGTGATTTTTGCAGGTTTGTAGGCTATATCATGGACTATCTTCGGAATTATTTTCAAAAAAAGAATAACGCTTCATTTTTTTAATGGAAGGAGAATTAGAAGTGGGGAGCTAAATTGACTTTCCAGGTGAAAGACGACAATTAGTATACTCCCTCTGTCTCAAAATAAGTGTCATTAAAATAGGTTAAAATTGATGTTTCTAACACTGAAATACATGTAGATACGTCTATTCCAACGACATCTATTTTAAGGCCTCCTTTGATTTGCAGGATAGGAAAAATACAGGAATAGGAATCCTATAGGATTGGAATGACATGTCAAATTCAATCCTATGGAAAGAGTGGTTCTCTTTCATTGTGTAAAGGAATTTTTCCATGAGGTTGGACCTCATGTTAGTTTCCTATAGGATTTGCACTACAAAATTCCTATAGGAATATTTCCTATAGGGTATAATCCTATGAATCAAACAAGCTCTAAAGGAAAATTTTCTATAGGATTCTTTCCTACACAAATCCTATTGCATTCCTTTGAAAGGGGCCCTAATATGGAGGGAGTACTCTCCGTCTTTTTTTTTGCAAGGTGGAGTACTCTCCGTCTGCGGAGTACATATAGAGCGTCGGACGACAATGAAGGCGTGGCCACATAAGATACGAACTTTGGTACGTGAGATATACTGGTCAATTCGACCTAGTAGCAAAGCTAGTCCGCGCGGACTAGCCATCTAGCACAGGTGATTGCATCGAGTACAGAGCAATCATACATACTCCTACATGCTGTGCTGAGATCCAATCCAATACTAGCAGCGTAGGTGTACGATCATGCAGCACGAGGGCAAGACCGGCATTAAGTCCACACCCGAAAAAAAAGCTAGCACGTACGAGGGCCCATGGCCGGAGATCACGTGACGGCAGTGAGGCATAGCTTCCGTGCAGCATGCAACACTCATCATCACCCTCCACGACAAACCCAAAGTCCCAGGCCAGTCCATCGGGTAATACCAAACCACTCCTACATTGGTCCCCCCCTACTATCCAGAGCATCCATTTGGTCAATCTGTTGGAGATTCGTGCTGCAATTTTTTGCTAGAGAACCCTCCCACCTCACAAACTATATTTACACAAAGCACCTTATACTTTTAGCTTTTATCAAGTACATGTTACCCTGTTATTCTTATATGGCTTTATTTTCTTCCCAGTTTTCCCACAAACAATTGCAACCAGAGTATAACTTCAAAATTTTCACAGGATAATCTTTTGCCAAGAATATTAAACTTTATTACATATATATTTTATCTCTAAATAATAATAAACCAAAATTCATTAAAGTTTCATATAAAATTTTTCACATAAATATTCAACATGTTCCATAGAATATTTTTCCCGGAAATTAAACTATATTTCATATAATTTTTATCTCTGAAAGAATAATCAAGAAAAATGTATAAGTTTCATACAAGATTTGAGAGAAGATTTACAAAAGAAAATTTATATAAGTTTCATACTACATTTTTATATAAGATTTTCACAGATATTTCAACAAGTTTAATTCATGTTCAGAAATCTGTGAAGAGATATTTTTCTATAAAAGATTATTTTCTGAATATTCTTCTACAAAAAAAATTCTATGAAAATTCTTCTACACAACTTCTACAAAAAAATATTTTTGTGAAAATTCCTGTACTTTTTTTATACAAGATCGAAAACAGCAGAGCACAGATTGATACATGATATACACAGACTTCATACAAGATCCACACAGGTTTCATACAAGATTTAACCACGGGAGAAGAATTTGCATGGAGAAAAAATGTACGTAAACTGTTCGACACAGATCTAAAAAATAAACAAGAATTGCTTTAGCATAGCTACAGGCCTGGAGGGCCCAGATTTCAGATCCAGATCGCTAGAGGCGTGGCTGCACCTCATAGCCAGACTCCCAGATCGACGCATCCATGGAAGGGACCCGACGCAAGGCTGGGCCGTAGTGACCACGGGCGGCCGGAGCTTGACGAGGAGCTGATGGCGACGGCATACTACAGAGAGGAAGGAGGCCCGAGTTCGCCGTGGTTGAGGCCTTGGCTCCACGCTGGAAGGCGGCCACAAGACAGGACCCGTCTCCTCTCGTCCATCCGAGGCGGGGCGCGCCACTAGCGCCGCGCCGGCACGGCACACGTCGCCGCGGTGGAGGAGGCCCTGGATCTCCGCCTGCTAGTCCGGAGGCCCAAGCTCGCCGTGGAGTTGCCGTTGGAGGAGGCGGTGGAGGAGAGGCTCGAGATCTGGGCGTCGCCGGCCCAGTGCGGGAGAGAGGGTGCGGGAGTGGGCAGCGCCGCCGGGGGAGGGGATTGGGTGGGACTCGTCTAGGGTTTGCGACTATATATAGTACAGTGGACCGCGGGTCGAATTTGGATTTTTCTCGAGGGCAAAATTGCAAAAACACCGCAGGCATTGACTGGGTGGACCTGTTCTGAATCCAACGACTGTGATAGTAGGAGGGGACCAATGTACATGTGGTAAATCCGCACTCCCAGTCCATCATAATGCATGGCTTGCCAACACGCCGAAAAAATAAGTTCTGCTAGCCGATCTCTCCTGCCTAAACAATTTCCCTATCTACATCCTGGCTGGTCCCTCGAGATCGTTTCCGTCAATCAGCTGGTTCCAAATCTTCCAAAAAGACGACATCTTCCGTGCATGCATCGCTGAGTTCTGATGAGCTGCATGCGCATTGGTGGGACGGACGGATCACGATCGCCTGGAGGAGTCGCCGGTGCGGTGGTGGTCGGAGGAGACGAGGGCGTGGATGGCGCCGGAGAGGCCGTGGACGGCGGCGACGAGGCCCGCGAAGCCCTGGCGCCGCACCTCGGTGCGCTCGGCCTCGAGGCGCAGCCGCCGCTCCTCCAGCTCCAGCACCTCGCGGTGCCGCCGCTCCCGCTTGTCCTCGCACGCCACCAGCGTCCGCGCCAGCACCGTCGCGCTCCGCACCACGCTCGACCCCAGCCGCTCCACCCGCCGCCGCCGCTTCGCCTCCGGCTCGTCCGCCACGTCCTCGTCATCTCCGTCTGACCCGGACTCCGACGACCCCGTCATCTCCTCCTCGGCTACGTATGTACGCATGAAAAGAAAGAAGATCATGATCAGTTGACCACACCGGTTCATTAGCTTCTTAATAACATAGACCGTACACATGAACACTAACTACAGTACATTACAAATGGATTAAAACAAAAACATATATAGTGACGTGCATAGTGGCATGGCAAAGTGCACACGGGATAAGAAGAAGCCGAAACCGACGAAAGGCGCTTTTCTTTCTCTTACCAAATGGATATCACGCAGGCTTTTAAAAGCGGTTCCAATGTCGCATTAGCATGCGTTTCTTTATGAGTTCGCATGCAACGCAGAGCAAAGGTGATAGCCGTGGCATCAGGCCTAGTACCTAGAATGAGAGGATACACTACACTGTTCTACTCCTGTACAGTTTACGTGTCATCATGATTTTATTTTGCGGATCCCAGTCCAGCTTTTCTCTCATGCATAGGCATGGACTGCATGCAGCTTTACGACCGCGCGTCCAGCACGCATTATCACCGTGCCACCGCCCGGGAGAATAACCAGCGGTAAAAAGGTTAAAAAGCGGGCACACGCCAGAGCGCGCAGGGCGTGAGGTGAATAATTACGCCGACGCAAGGCAGCGACTAGTCCGCGCCCGCCAAATCATAACGTCCGGGCCCACGTGGCAGTTAATCAAACAGTAAGCAAGTAAAGCAGTAACGGATGCTGGGATTAAGAGAGCGGACGGGCGGGTGGCGCCACGAGCATTACCGGAAACTGACGACGCCGGCGGCAGCGGCACCCCCGGCGGGAGCTGCAGCAGCGGCGGTGGATGAGGGTGCGGGTGGTGAAATTGCTGCTGCTGCGCGAGGAGAGGCTGGGGCTTGGGCGGCGAGGGTGGTGGCGGTGGCGGCGGGCCGGGTGGCTGGGGTGGAGGCAGGGCGAGCATGGGCGGAGGCGTAGCCGTGGACGCGATCGGGTTGCCGCCGCGGCGGGCGGCCCGGCGGGAGAGGACGTCGACGAGCGCGTTGTAGACCTCGGGGGCGAGGTTGGTGGGGAGGTTGCGCTCCTTGCGGTCGTGCCGCTCCATGGTCCAGTAGGACGGGAGCGGCTGCTCCTGCTGCGTTGGGGCGCCGGCGCCAGGGGCGTCGGGGAGAGCGGGGACGGACTGGGCGGAGAGGGATGCGCGTCGGGTCTCGTGGTCGCGGACCTTCTTGTAGTCGCGGAGGAGGTTGTCCCACTTGTCGTTGCACTGGTTCTGGCTGCGGAGGCAGCCGTTGATCCAGCAGTAGTTCTCCACCCACTTCCAGCGCTGCTCGGCGGAGCGCGGCGTGAGCGGCGAGGACGGGCCAGGCGCAGCGCCGCCGGCGCGGCGGTCGTCGTCGAGGCGCTTGGCTGTGATGAGGATGAGCGTCTCGTGGAGCGTCCAGTTGCCCTTGCGGTAGTCCCTGGGCGCGGACGCCGGGGACGGGGGCGGCGCGGCGGGCGGGTACGCGTGCGATAGGACGACCGGGGGAGGGGTGGAGAGGTGCAGGTGGTGCGGGTGCGGGTGGTGCGTGCGGAGGAGGCCCAGCGGGGACGCCGCCGCGGAGGACGAGGGCGACGGGTCCGAGGACGCCGACATGGCTGGCTGGCCGGCCTAGCTAGGTCGCCCGAGCGCTAACAGGAGGACCGGGCTACGCTAAGCCAGGGTGTGAGTGGGTGGGTGCGAAGTGCGTTTGCGTTGCGGTATTTACATGGGGACGGCGTTTGCTGCGTGCGGTACGGTACGGGGTGTCCGCCGTTTCCATCGTGTTTTCCGTGGTTTGGTGGTGCGTTGAGCGTGAAGTGGCAGCGATACGGGTGTACTGGGGGAGCGTGGCATGTGACGGGGTGAGTGGGGGCTGGGTCATGTGAAGAGATCAGTGCCACTGCCATGGCAGAGCCGCAGCAGGAGGCTTGACTCGCCGTCCCTCGCATCTCACACTCAAACCATCTGCTCGCTCCTCTTCTTCACCGCCCCGCTCCTTCACTCTCGGCTAGCTTCGTGACGGGGCAAACAGTCCTGAGCTTACCCGCTAAATCACTCGCTAATCACGGAGAGCAACCATGGTGGCATTGCCAACCGTCGAGCGTCCAAGCAAGCACCGGGTGTGCGTAGCTCAGCCTCAGCGGCTGCCTCGTTCCCGGGCACGAGGCGGGCAGTGGCCGGGGCCAGCGATCCTATTCCACCGAGGCACTTTGACCGGATTTCCGTACGGACGCCTCGGCCTAGGACGCCAGGGACCATCTATATATACTACCTCCGTTCCGATGAATAAGGCGCATACGCATTTCAAGACAAACTTTGAACTAAATATTTGAGTAACAATATCTTAACTATATAGTGCAACTTTGACATTGTTAGATTTGTAGTGAAAAACACTTTCTAATGATATTGATTTTATACCAAATATTATTATATATACAGATTAATTCTTGGTCAAAGGAAAATCTCGAAAAGCGTGCGCGCCTTATTCATTGGAACGGAGGGAGTAGCTGTTGCCATGAGTGAGTGATTGTGCTTGCTTGGATGTGCTCCACATGGAGGTACACCAAATAGTGCCGAGATCAGATCCATCCTCCTAGCATGCATAAAAGATACTCCTACATAGCTGAAACCAAAATACACTTCAATGCGTACAATTAGCTAAGCGGAGTGCTACAATTACTAGTACAATCGTCTCGAATATATATTGTGCTATATATCTACGGTGTTCGATCGAGTCGAATTAAACAGAGAATTAGATCAGATGCTGGCCTTGTTTTCGATTCTACTTTGTTGTTCTAGAGCATCACCGCAAAAAAAATACAAAAAAAAGAGATCCTACACCATTTTAGATGCAAGGTCATTAAGACCATCCAAACCGAAATGGGAGACATGTATGGATCATGGGAAGGTGGGAAACATGCCTAGTTATATTAAATGCTAAAGGTAAAAACACGATTCTAAACATAAACATACATACAAATGCTAAAGGTAAAAACACGGTTTCTAAAAGGTACATTTGAGCATGAACGCATGTAGTTATTCTTTACAACTATAGGCGTTGATCGTTGGAACTCGTTAACAAATACATCCCCCATCTACATTTTGCGGTGGCCTGATAAAGCATAATTCCAACACATATTGTGCAATTACGTGTATGCATGAGTAAATGCAGATGTCATACGCTCGGCGGCTACATCGTGGTCCAATCAGTGGCAGGTCTCGAGATGTGCGGTTGACGATCAAAACTAAGACGGACGATGGTGGACCCTCATTGCGTCGTTACCTTGTCAATCTAGGTCAGCCGAACCGGACGATGCACTTTTTGTCATTCTCCCTCTTGGGGGTATCGTTTTGGATCACATTCTGGATGGAGCAGTCTGGAGCTGGAGCGGGTCTTAATGGGATCTTGACGTTGGATACGTGGTGACAGGCGCGTGTAGGGCGGTGCCATTATCTCGCGTCGTGGCGGCTTTGATGCTAAGCCTCGCATTTCCAATATGTTAATCACTGTTCTGAAGAAGGGTCCATGGAAGATAGCGGTGGCAGCTTTTGGAGCGTGCACATGTAGTTCGCGCTCAGGATCTGCTCGGCCGGCATGTGCTTCTAGCTCGCCGTTGCATGGCTTAGTGATGTATCCAGATTTAGATTGTGGGGAATCGGTGTGAGGCCAGGGCGATGGCCCCGATCATGAACACCTCCATCATCAAGTTTTTAGGTGTGTAGCAACAAATGTAGCTTCGTATGGTGGTTTCAGATTGGTTGGTGTATCCTCCAAATTATGCGGTGCAAGGGTTTTCCTCCTATGATTATTTCTTGGGTTAAGGAAATCATGTCTTATGGTTCTTCTTTAGTACTGCTAAATGGTATCTCACAAAAACCGTCTCATTGCAAAAGAGGGGTTAGGCAGGGAGATCTTTGTCCCCTCTTCTATATGTTCTTGGTGGTAATTTATTACAGAGGATCTTTGCAGTTACGCATCCCCATTGGAGGAGATTATCCAATTGTTCAATATCCAGATGACACTTTGTTTATTTTTTCTGTTGATCCACGACAAATACTAGTATTCAAGGGAATTGTGGAGAAATATGCAAAGTTTACTAGCCTCAAGGTGAACTATGGGAAGTCTTCAATGATTCCTATTAATTTGGAGCCTGCAGAAGCTAAGGAGATTGTTGAGCTAATGAATTGTCTGATGGCGCCAATGCCTTTAACATATTTAGGTTTACCAATGGGGACCACTAAGCCAACTATTAAAGACTTTGCTCCAGTCATTGATAGAATTGAGAAAAGGGATTTCTGCAACTTTTTCTTTTTTCTCTTATGGAGACAGTTTAGTTATTGCTAATTCTTTGCTATCCTCTCTGTCTACTTATTATATGAGATCTTTGGTAATTCCAAAAGGACAAATTGATGTCATTGACAAGGCCAGGAGGAGATGTCTCTAGAGAAAGGATAAAAACAAGGGGTGAATTCTTTAGCTTCTTGGGATATGTTTTGTAGACCTAAAGATAAGGAAGGACTAGGTATCATAGATTTTCATGTTGAAGGACAAGATATTTGTATCTCCTCTTAAAGAATTTGTACAAATTCCATAACAACAAGGATCTTCCACATGTTCATTTGGTGAGATATTCCTATTATCACTAGGCTGTTCCACTTGCAATTGTTATTAGTGGATGTGTTTTTGGTGGAGAGACATTTACAATCTCTCTGATTGTTGGAGGTCAATTTCCCTTTATCAAGTGGGTTTTGGCTCATCTATTCTCCTCTCGGAGGATTTGTGGCATGATATACCTCTAGCTTCAAAATTTCCAAGGCTCTTTTCATTTTCAAAATACAAGGCGCGCCGCCCGTATCTAGGGTCCATCCGCCGGTCCTGTGGATCGGCTGCCCTAGAGAGTCTTTCTCTCCACCGGTCTCTAGGCCGGCGTTTTCTTTTTGGTTTTCCAATCCAAGATCGGTTTGCATCGCCCGCCACCACCGTAGATCCTCACGCGCCTCAACACCGACACCGGGGCGACTACCAGCCTCTTCACCGACACGACGGACTCACGCGTGAAAGATCATCTTCTGTTTTGATAATTGATGACAACATAACTATAGGACTAGTGTCTATCTAAGAGTGTTTGCAGGTTCTATTTGATATATATGAAAATGCCCAGGTTCTTCAAGTACACAATATCAGTGGGTTACAGGAATGATTCTAATGGAAAGAGCTCAAAGAAGCAAAGTTGGGATGCTGTTTTTGCAAGCAGCGGAGGCTCCGGTGAAACCACCGGAACCTCCGTCCCGTTCATTTCCCAGCTACTTCCAGGCGTCAGCCTCCGGTGCAACCTCCGCTAAAACACCTTCGGGTGCATAAGAGAGGAGGATGCAGCGGAGCCTCCGGTGAACCTCCTGTGGGCAGAGCCTCCACTAAAACCACCAGAGCCTCCGCTGGTTCCACTGCCCCACTGTGGGGCTGGCCTCCGGTGGCACCTCCGGTGCTTCCTTCGCTCAAAGTGCCTTCAGGTGCATACGAGCGGAGCCTCCGGTGAACCTCCGGTGGGCGGAACCTCCGCCAACACCACCGGAGCCTCCTCACTAGAGATTCCAGAAAGAAGCAAACGTGCCACGCGGGTGCGCGTAAGTGAAAACCACCGGAGCTTCCGGTGGAAACACCGGAGCCTTCGATGCTGCGTGGGCTGCTCAACGGTTGGATTGGGGAAGGGGTATTTATAGCCCTTCCCCTACCTCATAAATGCCAAGCTTTTCCCACTCTCTCTCCTAGCCATTAATGAAAGCTTCAACCTCCTAGATCTCCCTCTTCAGCCACCCAAACACTCCGAAACTTTGTGGAGAGCTAGAGGAGACCTAGATCCATGATTCCACCAAAGGAATATCAAATCCATCCACCACATCACAGTAGATCTAGAATCCTACTTGAGGCCACCTTAGTAGATCTTGTGCTTGTAGCTTCCACCTTGTTGCAAGAAGCTTCGGATTCTTTGAGAGCCTCCATCCATCTTGTGGAGTGTCCTCAACCTCGTGTAAAGGTTTGGTCAACGCCTTCAATTCGACCTCATAGTGGAAACGAGAATCTCCCTCACCGGAGAAGCTCAAGGAGAATAAGGTGTGCACAACCGTGCTATTGAGGAGCGCCTAGGTGGCTCCCCACCTCTCCAACGTAGACGTACTTCTCTTGAGAAGGAACTACGGGAAACATGTCCTTGTCTCCTTGTTTACACGTGTGATTTATCTTGTTACCTTTTGTTTTACTTCTGTTGCGTACCTTATCTTGTATCACTTAGGTTGCTCACCTAGTTGCACATCTAGAGAACCTTATATTATCTTGCTTAGCCCTAATTAAAAGGAAAAGAAGAAAAATTGGTAGTCAACCTATTCACCCCCTTCTAGTTGACCATAGTGCACTTTCAATTGGTATCAGAGCCTCGGCTCTTGCTAAGGGCTTAAACGCCTAAGAGTATAATGGTCAATGAAAATGAGCCCGACGGTTCTAGTGCGGAAATCGCCAAAATGGCTGACACTATAACTAACCTACAAGAAACAGTTGGAACCATCCAAACCGAATTGTCCAAGGTTAGCTCTAGTGTTGGTTCGGAGGTTTCTAGCATAAAGAAGATGTTGGAGGCCATGATGGAGAAAACCAAGGAGTCCGAGGAACCACCTCCCACCGCCGAAGATGTTAGCTCGGATGATGAGTCCATTCCGGACATCGCCGAAATGGAAGCTAACATTGCTTTAGCCAAGGCGAAAGCCAAGGCAAAAGCCGATAAAAAGGCTAAGAGCGGTGGGAGCTCCGAAGGCTCCAAGTCTCAATCGGCTAACGTTTCTGGGTCTAACTCAAAAGTTCCACCACCTCCCAATTATGACACTATCCATCCTATTGCTACAATGCCACACATTCTAAATGTTGGAATTCCTCACATGCTTAACACTAACGAATTCTCTTCTTGGAAGTTCGATATGAATTCTCATATTTATGGTCTTGCACCGCCTTGTGGAGAAGTTTTCTCCATGGATTTCATCCTCACGATGCAAACAACTTGACGCCAAGAGAAGACGTTGAATTTCAACTCAACAAGACCGCTCTTGTCACTATCCAGAAGGATATCCCAAGAGAACATCTTGAACACATCCGCGGTATCAAGACCGCCAAGGAGGCTTGGGATAAACTTGACACCTTGTTTCAAGGCAATGCTAGCATCCAATCATCCAAGTATGATGTGGCTCTTGACAAGTCCGAGAACTTCGTTATGCTTGAAGATGAAAGTCTCGAGGAGCTATATAGAAGAGTTGTCACCCTTGGCAACCAATTAAGGGACTTTGGAAAAGAGGAAATCTCCAACGAGTGGATCAAGAGGAAGTTTTTCAAGGCTATAACTCATTTCGAGAAGAACCTCTCCACTAGCATTCGAAAAAGATCGGACTACAACTCCCTCAACTCCATTGGTGTTCTTAGTGAGTTCATAGCCATATCCCTATCTCACAAGAGCGCGGATGATGCTCTCGCTCGCTCAAGAAGAGCTGGAAAGCCTCCCAACCTCGCCTTGAAGTCTAAGGCGGTTGATCGAATAGAAGAAGTGGATGAGGATGATGAGGTTTATGAGGACACATACAAGGGTTCTCACAAGTGCATCGCTCTTGCCATGCATGGTTATTGGAAGAGATGGGAGGCTCACAAGGCCGGTGCTCCTAGACCTTCAAGAAACAAGATCTACAAGAAGAAGGGGGAGCGTCCAAGTACATGCTTCAATTGTGGAAGTGCAAATCACTTCGTCAAGGAGTGTCCTTTTGAGCCAAGAGAAGAGAATGAAGGGAAGCTTGTTTCCCTTAAGTGGATCACCCAAGGTTTATCAAACTCAGGAAGGTAGAGGTCAAAGATATCCCACTCAAGCAACCCTGCAATTAAGATACAAGAAGTCTCTTGTGTCCCCAACACACCCAATATACTTTTCAAGTATATAGGTGCACTAGTTCGGCGAAGAGATAGTGAAATGCGAGTAATATGGATGGTTATATGTAATAATAGCAATCTGAAATAAATATGGCAGCAAGCAAACATGTAGCGGAACAGGCAGAAAACGGTGTTTCAATGCTTGGAAACAACGCCTAGGGATCCTTCTTTCACTAGTGGACACTCTCAACAATGATCACATAATTGAATAACTAAATATCTTCTCTTCACTATTCTACTCTTAACCCTCTCCGGTTGGATAACGAACACTAATCATTGCGTAGGGCTGCAAAAAGCATTCCTTAAAGTAAGCATTCTCATGTCTAGTTAGCCCCACACTGTCAACTTGAGCGCCCTAGAAGGTACTAGACAAACACCAAAATTCATAGAGGAGACACACACGATGTACACACTATCACCTTCACACCGCGGGAAAAGGTGACTCGAAAGTTCATATTAATAAAACACTTGAGTAGCACAATAGATGAAGAGTAACATCTACTTATTCAACTAGATTACAAAGCTCACGATCACATATAGATCACACCATGGGAGAGAGAGATGAACCACATACCTACCGGTAGAGCCCTTAGCCTCGGGGGAGAACTACTTCCTCCTCATCATAGGAGACAACAACGGCGATGGAGGTGGCGGTTGAGTCGATGGAGATGGCTTCCGGGGGCACTTCCCCGTCCCGGCAGGGTGCTAGAACAGAGATCTGTCCCCAAAAACTTGGGTTGACGATGACGGCGGTTGCGGAAGGTTTCGTGGAATTTCACCGATTAGGTTAGGGTCTTCGGGAGGAAGGCCTTAAATAGGCGGAAGAGCAACGCCGGTGGGCCACCTGGGTGGCCTCACCACCCCCAGGTGCGGCCAAGGGGGGCCCGCGCCTAGCTATGGTGAGGGCCTCCTGGTGCCCGTCTTTGGCTCCTCTTCGGACTTCTGGATGCTTCCAGGGAAAATAGGAATTTCGGGATTCATGGGGACCGATTCCGAGAATATTTCCAGAACAACTTTTTTGAAATAAAAAACAGCAGAAAACAGGGAACTGGCACTTGGCATCTTGTTAATAGGTTAGTCCCGGAAAACGTGTAAAAATACTATAAAGAGGGGAGAAAACATGTAGCAATTGGCATAATATCAACATGGAACATCAGAAATTATAGATACGTTGGAGACGTATCAAGCATCCCCAAGCTTAGTTCCTACTCCTCCTCGAGTAGGTAAACGATAAAACAAAATAAATTCTGAGGTGACATGCTACCACACAATCTTGATCATAATATGTAAAGTAGAGCATGTAAACTAGGATCAAATGAACTAAAGCTGTGATCTATATTTAATATCAACAAGTAATGCATAAACAAATAAGAAGAAAGAAGCAAAACTTTTAATGAACCAATACTAAAATACTATCAACTGTGCAAAGTTTATTAGAGACGATTTAAGCTTTCAAGAACAACAATATCATGCACGTCAAGCGATCTTCACAACCCCTGTTAGGATCAAGTCAAGCTTTCCACACGATGAAATGCTTGAATCTTAAACTATTTGCACACTAAAAACAAGCAAGTGTTCTGCGTTGGTCCCTGGCACCGGGATGTTATGGCAAAGAGAATATTATGGGGGGTTTGGAAGGTCAATGGAAGAAAGGCTCACAAAGCTGAAAGTGTTCATTAGACAAGGGAAAGTATTACAAGCAAATATATGCAAGGAGTAGGGATTTCCACATAACGGATGCACATAGAGCTATAAGTTTATGAAAGCTCTCCAATGGAACTAGTGGGGGTGCATCCAACTTTCTTGCTCACGAAGACCTAGAGGTCATTTGAGGAGGCTCATCACTGGAATATACAAGCCAAGTTCTATAATGTAAAGGTCCCCACATAGTTATGAATTAATGATAATATGAAAATTTTCTCCAAACTGAAGTATTGGTGCTAAACATGAAGCACAAGTGTGGTATATAAAGGATAGTGATGCGCCCCCTCTCTCTTTATTCTCTCTTTGGACATTTTTTTTTGGATTTTTCATTTTTTTATATATCCTTACCGGTAGGGGAAACATCCTAAATTACAATGAATCATCACACTTTTAGTACTCATAACTCATAAAGAAATATCTCTGATGTCTCTAACTGCATGCTCCTGCCAGTGTAGTAGTATGCATAAATAATCATGAAGCTCATCATAGAGTAACATAATGGAGGTGGATGTTGTGTGATACGTCATAAACGTATCCCTAAATTCTGATGTTCCATGTTGATATTATGCAAATTGCTACATGTTTTCCGTATGTTTTCCTACGTTTTCTTACGTTTTCCGGGACTAACCTATTAACAAGATACCACAGAGCCAGTTCCCTGTTTTCTGCTGTTTTTAGTTTCAGAAAAGTTGTCCTGTAAATATTCCCGGAATTGGAAAATTCAAAAGCCAGAAGTCCTCAAAGTCCCGGAAGCTTCCAGAAGTCCCGAAGAGCCCCGGAGGGGGGCCACAGGGTGGCCACACCCTGGGGTGGCGCGGGCCCCCCCTAGCCGTGCCACCTAGGGGTGTGGGCCCCTTGGCCACCTCCCGACATCGCCCTTTCGCCCATATATACTCCCCGATGCATAAACCCTAGCACGATCGACCTTTTCCGCAAAATACATCTGTAGCTCCGCTGCCTGCGCCGACAAGTTTCGGGGGACAAATCTCTATTCTGGCACCCTGCCGGGACGGGGAAGTGCCCCCCCGGAAGTCATCTCCATCGACTTCACCGCCATTTCCATCGTCGTTGCTGTCTCCTATGATGAGGAGGGAGTAGTTCTCCCCCGAGGCTGAGGGCTCTACCGGTAGCTATGTGGTTCATCTCTCTCTCCCATGGTGTGATCATTATGTGATCATGAGCTTTGTAATCTAGTTGAATATGTAGATTGATCTTCATCTATTATGCTACTCAAGTGGTTTTGTTATCTCCGTAAACACTTTGATCACGGGGCAAAGGTGACAGTGTGTGCTCTGTGTGGTTTAGCATGATATTTATATCTTGTGTTGGAAGGTGAACCTATGAAATTGTGGGGTTTGTTTACTAATTTATGGCGCTCATAGTGACATTGGGGTGCCCTAGAGAGGGAATATAGACTTGAGGAGTGATGTTAAAGC
Organism: Alopecurus myosuroides; assembly: GCA_028641055.1. Taxonomy (NCBI): domain Eukaryota; kingdom Viridiplantae; phylum Streptophyta; class Magnoliopsida; order Poales; family Poaceae; genus Alopecurus; species Alopecurus myosuroides. The sequence goes on along the minus strand of CM054059.1, from coordinate 37,253,240 downwards.
CCTGCGCAATGATTAGTGCTCGTTATTCGACCGGAGAGGGGTTCGGAGTAGCATAGTGAAGAAATGATATTTATTAATTTCAATTATGTGAGCACTGTTGAGAGTGTCCTCTAGTGAAAGTAGGAGCCCTAGGTCTTATTTCCAAGCATTGAAACACTGTTTTCCGTCTGTTCGGCTACATGTTTGTTTGCTGCCATTTTTATTTCAGATTGCTATTATCACTTACTTTTAGTCCCCCAAGTTTTGAGGAGGAAATTTTCTTTGATGATACCTTTCCTGCAATATATGATGATTATAATGATTTTGGTATTCTAGTTCCACCTGTTTACAATCATGAATATGATATTTTCACTCCACCTACTATTGAGAAAAAATTAATTATGATTTCAATATGCCTCCTATATTTTATGATTATGGTGATGATAATAATAATGATAGCTATTTTGTTTAATTTTCTCCCACTACTATTAATAAGAATGACTATGCTTATGTGGAGAGTATTAATTCTTTTATGCATGTGGCTCATGATAAGAATGTTTCTTGTCATAGTTATATTGATAATTTTATTCATGATGCTAATGTAAGTTATTATGAGAGAGGGAAACATGGTTTTATGCATCTCAACAGTATTAAGTTTCCCCTCTTTATGTTGAAATTTTTGAAGTTGCACTTATTTTGTCTTCCTATGCTAGTCACTTTGTGCTTCGTTGACTTGTTTTTCTACAAGATTCTTTTTCATAGGAAGTGGGTTAGAATTAAATTTGTTTCATATTTGCTTCTTGATGCTCCCTTATTGTGCTTCAACTCTTATTCTTATGTGAGCGTCTTTTAAAAATCATTGTGCCTAGCTGAAAGACTTTAAAGAAAAGCGCTACCGGGAGACAACCCGTTTTATTTCTCTGTTTTCAACCCGTTTTCCTTCGTTTTCTTTGGTGTGCTTTGCACCAGGGTGTTTTCTATTTCCTTAGAAACCCCGCTGTATCTTTTCTTTTGAGTTTTTGTTGAGCCAAGTAAAGCCTCTAATGGAAAGTGGAGCCTATATTTCGGATTTCTGCGCAGGAAACAGATTTCTGCTGTCCACTGTTAATTCCGTTAAAAATCACAGAAAATTCAAAATGACCTTAGTTTTCTTGTGCTTAATCCTGAGGTATATACGCAACCTTTCTTAGCAGACAACTTTTTGATTTGAGAAACATAAGATTTTGAAAAAATCGATCTTTACCTGTTGTTCTATTTTGACAGATTTCTGCCATTTATCGCATTTGCATCTTAATCTCTTTCTTTCGGTGTTATTTTGAGAAAAAGAGTTTTGAAAGAAGTTGTGACAGTAGCTAATGTGTTTTTGAGTGTTAGACTTGTGTTAAAACTGAACCATGCGAATTTATTATTTCAATTGCACTAACATTACTAATGAGGGTTGTTTGAATTTTGGTGTGAAGGAAGTTTTCAAGGGTCAAGAGAAGAGGATGATATGATGTGATCAAGAAGAGTGAAAAGCCTAAGTTGGGGATGCCCCAGTGGTACATCCAAGAAAATTCCAAGAAAACTCAAGCGTCTAAGCTTGGGGATGCCCAAGGCATCCCCTTCTTCGTCAACAAATTATCAGGTCACTTCTAGTGAAACTATATTTTTATTCGGTCGCGTCTTATGTGCTTTACTTGGATCGTCTTTTTTTTTTCAGTTTGTTTAGTATTCTTTTCTGTATTTTATGGTTGGATATTATCATACTTGTGTGGGAGAGAGACACGCTCCATTTTCATTGCTTAGAACACTCTAGTTTTCATTCTTATTGTTCTGTGAGTGTTCACTTTTTGCTAGTACTGCGTTTAGCCTTTGTTTTCATGCATCTGTTATTCATAGCTGTTAGCTTTTGTAGTTAGGTGTTTCTCATATATGTGCTTGGTTGGGAATAGAAATGCTTATGTGGTAGTTGGTATAGTGGAAAAATTCGCATGGTCTTGTAGATCACTAAACTGCTTCACTTGAATCACTTCTGTTGTTTTGAGATATTAATTTGCTTAATGGATAAACAGGAAGAACTAGTAAGTAGAAAATTTTAATGGTTTCTCTAAGAAACTTGAAGTTGTGCCACACTTAAATTACCAGATTATAGAAAAAATGGTATATGATTGCTACGAGTGATACATTTCTGATCGGCCTTTTGTTACGCGCTACGGTCGGGGTAGCTAACAGTGACTTGTCACTGCCACGGACCCTCTTGGAGTGATTTGCACTTTGCCTTGTAAGATGATTTACTTGCTGTAATCTTGTAACTCGTGAGTCTATGTTTCAGTTCCCGGCACTTCCACCATCCATATTTGCTAGCCTCTTCGGTATTGTGCATTGCCCTTTCTCACATTGAGAGTTGGTGCAAACTTCGCCAGTGCATCCAAATCCCGTGGGAGGACTTTGTTCTCCTACACATAAGCCCATATATTCTTCCTCAAAACAACCACCATACCTACATATCATGGCATTTCCATAGCCATTCCTAGATATATTGCTGCACAACATCCACCTCCATTATGTTACTTGATGATGAGCTTCATGGTTATTTATGCATACTGCTACACTGGTAGGAGCATGCAGTTGGATACATCAGAGATATTACATTATGAGTTATGAGTACTAAAAGTGTGATGATTCATTGTAATATAGGATGTTGCCCTACCAGTGAGGATATATAAAAAAAAAAAATGAAAAAGCCTAAAAAGAAAAAGGGCCAAAGAGAGAATAAATAGAGAGTGGGAGCATCACTATCCTTTATATACCACACTTGTGCTTCATGTTTAGCACCAATAATTCAGTTTGGAGAGAGTTTTCATACTATCATTCATTCATAACTATGTGGGGAACTTTACATTATAGAACTTGGCTTGTATATTCCAATGATGAGCCTCCTCAAATGAGCTCTAGGTCTTCGTGAGCAAGCAAGCTGGATGCACCCCCCACTAGTTCCATTGGAGAGCTTTCATAGACTTATAGCTCTATGTGATCCGTTGTGTGGCAATCCCTACTCTTTGCATAGCTTCGATTGTAAGACTTTCTCTTGTCTAATGAACACTTTCAGCTTTGCGAGCCTTTCTTCCATTGACCTTCCAAACGCCCCATAATGTACTCTTTGCCATAACATCCTGGTGCCAGGGACCAACGCAGAACACTTGCTTGTTTTTAGTGCGCAAATATTTTAAGATTCAAGCATTGCATCGTGTGGAAAGCTTGACTTGATCCTAGCAGGGGTTGTGAAGATAGTTTGACGTGCATGATATTGTTGTTCTTGAAAGCTTAAATCATCTCTAATAAACTTTGCACGGTTGATAGTCTTTTAGTATTGATTCATTAAAAGTTTTACTTATTTCTTCTTTGTTTATGCATTACTTGTTGATATCAAATATAGATCACATCTTTAGTTCATTTGATCCTAGTTTACATGTTCTACTTTACATATTATGATCAAGATTGTGTGGTAGCATGTCACCTCAGAAATTAATTTGTTTTATCGTTTACCTACTCGAGGACAAGTAGGAACTAAGCTTGGGGATGCTTGATACGCCATAAACGTATCCCTAATTTCTGATGTTCCATGTTGATATTATGCCAATTGCTACATGTTTTCCGTATGTTTTCCTACGTTTTCTTATGCTTTCCGGGACTAACCTATTAACAAGATGCCACAGAACCAGTTCCCTGTTTTCTGCTGTTTTTAGTTTCAGCAAAGTTGTTCTGGAAATATTCTCGGAATTGGAAAATTCGAAAGCCAGAAGTCCTAAAAGTCATGAAAGCTTCCAGAAGTCCTGAAGAGCCCCGGAGAGGGGCCACAGGGTGGCCACACCATGGGGTGGCGCGGTCCCCCTGGCCGCGCCACCTAGGGGTGTGGGCCCCCTGGCCACCTCCCGGCATCGCCCTTTCGCCCATATATACTCCCCGATGCATAAACCCTAGCACGATCGACCTTTTCTGCAAAATACATCTGTAGCTCCGCCGCCGCCGCGGACAAGTTTCGGGGGACAAATCTCTGTTCTGGCACCCTGCCGGGACCGGGAAGTGCCCCCCGGAAGTCATCTCCATCGACTCCACCGCTATCTCCATCGTCGTTGCCGTCTCCTATGATGAGGAGGGAGTAGTTCTCCCCCGAGGCTGAGGGCTCTACCGGTAGCTATGTGGTTCATCTCTCTCTCCCATGATGTGATCATTATGTGATCATGAGATTTGTAATCTAGTTCAATATGCTGATTGATCTTCATCTATTATGCTACTCAAGTGGTTTTGTTATCTCCGTAAACACTTTGATCATAGGGCAAAGATGACAGTGTGTGCTCCGTGTGGTTTAGCATGATATTTATATCTTGTGGTGGAAGGCGAACCTATGAAATTGTGGCGTTTGTTTACTAATTTATGGCGCTCGTAGTGACATTGGGGTGCCCTAGAGAGGGAATATGGACTTGAGGAGTGATGTTAAAGCCCTACGCAATGATTAGTGTTTGTTATTCGACTGGAGAGTGGTTCGGAGTAGCAAAGTGAAGAAATGATATTTATTAATTCAATTATGTGAGCATTGTTGAGAGTGTTCTGTAGTGAAAGTAGGAGCCCTGGGCCTTATTTCCTAGCATTGGAACACTGTTTTCCGCCTGTTCTGCTACATGTTTGTTTTCTGCCATTTTTATTTCAGATTGCTATGATCACTTATTATCATCCATATTACTTGCATTTTACTCTCTCTTCGCCGAACTAGTGCACCTATATACCTGAAAAGTATATTGGGTGTGTTGGCGACACAAGAGACTTCTTGTATCTTGATTGCATGGTTGCTTGAGAGGGATATCTTTGACCTCTACCTCCCTGAGTTTGATATACCTTGGGTGATCCACTTAAGGGAAACATGCTATTGTTCTACAAACCTCTGCACTTGGAGGCCCAACACTATCTAGAAGAATAGAAGCGTGCGTAGACATCATTGTGCAGCAATATACCTCGGAATGGCTATGGAAATGCCATGTAGGTAGGTATGGTGGCTGTTTTGAGGAAGAATATATGGGATTATGCGTAGGAGAACAAAGTTCTCCCACAGGATTTGGATGCACTGGCGAAGTTTGCACCAACTCTCAATGTGAGAGAGGGCAATGCACAGTACCTAAGAGGCTAGCAAATATGGATGGTGGAAGTGCCAGGAACCTCAACATAGACTCAGGAGTTAAAAGATTACATCAAGCAAATCATCTTACAAGGCGCAATGCAAATCACTCCAAGAGGGTCCGTGGCAGTGACAAGTCACTGTTAGCTACCCCGACCGTAGCGCGTAACAAAAGGCCGATCGGAAATGTATCACTCGTAGAAATCATATACCATTGTTTCTATCAGCTGATAATTTAAGTGTGGCACAACTTCAAGTTTCTTAGACCAACCATTAAAAGTTTCTACTTACTAGTCCTTCCCGTTTATCCATTAAGCAAATTAATATCTCAAAACAACAGCAATGATTCAAGTGAAGCAGATTAGTGATCTACAGGACCATGCAATCTTTTCCACTATACCAACTATCACAATAGCATTCCTATTTCCAAGCAAACACACATATAAGAACCGCCTAACTACAAAATCTAACAGCTATGAACAAAGGATGCATGCAAAACAAGAGCTAGAAGCACTAAAATATCTAAGCATGAATACTCAACAAATATAAGTGAAGCACAAGAGTATTCTAACGAAAAAGCGGAGCGTGTCTCTATCCCAAACAAATATGCTAGGATCCAACTATTTATTACAGAAAAGAAAAGAAAAATAAAATACGCTCCAAGTAAAGCACATAAGATGTGACTGAATAAAAATATAGTTTCACTAGAAGTTTCCCGATAAATTGTTGATGAAGAAGGGGATGCCTTGGGAATCCCCAAGCTTAGATGCTTGAGTCTTCTTGGAATTTCCTGGGATGTACCACCAGGGCATCCCCAAGCTTAGGATTTACACTCTTGTTGATCACATGATATCATCATCTTCTCTTGACCCTTGAAAACTTCCTTCACACCAAACTTCTCACAATCTTCATTAGCAACGTTAGTGCAAATCGAAATAATAAATTCACATGGTTCAGTTTCAACACAAGCCTAACACTCATAAACACATTAGCTACTGTCACAACTTCTTTTAAAACTCTTTTTCTCAAAATAATACCAAAAGAAAGAGATTAAGAGGCAAATGCAATTATTAGCACAAATCTGTCAAAACAGAACAGCAGGTAAAGATGATTTTTTTTCGAAAATCCTCTATTGCTCAAATCAAAAAGTGGTAAACCAAGAAAGGTTGCATATAAATCCCAGGATGACGCACAAAAAAACTCAGGTCAATTTGAATTTTCTGTGATGTTATACGGTTTTAACAGTGGACAGCAGAAATCTGTTTCCTACGCAGAAATCCTAAAGATAGTCTCAACTTTCCACTAGAGGCTTTACTTGGATCAACAAAGACACAAAAGAAAAGATACAAAGGGGTTGCTAAGGAAATAGACAACACCCAGGTGCAAACAAAACAAAAATAAACGATGGAATACGGGTTGCAAACGGAGAAATAAAACAAGTTGTCTCCCGAAGCGCTTTTCTTTTAATGCCTTTCAGCTAGGCACAATGATTTTTAAAAGATGCTCATATAAGAATAAGAGTTTAATCACAATAAGAGATCCTCAAGAAGAAAATATAAAACACATTTAAGTCTAACCCTCTTCCTATGAAAAAGAATCTTGTAGAAAAACAAGTCAACGAAGCACAAAGTGACTAGCATAAGAAGACAAAATAAGTGCAACTTCAAAAATTTCAACATAAAGAGGGGAAACTTAATATTGTTGAGATGTATAAAACCATGTTACCCTCTCTCATAATATCCTTAAGTAGCATCATGAATAAAATTAACATTATAGCTATCACATAAAACATTCTTATCATGAGCCACATGCATAAAAGAATTAATACTCTCCAAATAAGCATAGTCATTCTTATTAATAACAACGGGAGTATGATTATCATATAGAACTCGAATATGATAGACAAGTTGCATATTAAAGAGATGGTTTTGGGTAATCCCACCATAATTATGGAAAGTTCCAAAGGATGGTTGTAATTATAGCCTATGTTATAACTTTCTTTATAATAATTATCAAAGACTCGAGGCATATTTAAATCATAATTAATTTTCTCCTCAATAATAATTATCAAAGACTGGAGATAGAAACGGCGATGGAGATGGCGGTGGAGTCGATGGAGATGTCTTTCGGGGGCACTTCCCCGTCCCGGCAGGGTGCCAGAATAGAGATCTGTTCCCCGAAACTTGGGTTGACGATGACGGCGGCTGCGGAAGGTTCCGTGGAATTTCGCCGATTAGGTTAGGGTTTTCGGGAGGAAGGCCTTAAATAGGACGAAGATCAATGCCGGTGGGCCACTAGGGTGGCCTCACCACCCCCAGGCGCGGCCAAGGCGGGCCGTGCCTGGCTATGGTGAGGGCCCCCTGGTGCCCGTCTTCGACTCCTCTTCGGACTTCTGGATGCTTCCAGGGAAAATAGGAACTTCGGGATTCGTGGGGTCCAATTCCGAGAATATTTCCAGAAAAACTTTTTTTGAAATAAAAAACAGCAGAAAACAGGGAACTGGCACTTGGCATCTTGTTAATAGGTTAGTCCCGGAAAACGTGTAAAAATGCTATAAAGAAGGGAGAAAACATGTAGCAATTGGCATAATATCAACATGGAACATCAGAAATTATAGATACGTTGGAGACGTATCAGTGATCGAGGAGAAAGATACCAACGGCGTGGTGGGTGGTGATACCTCTAGGGGAGCATCACTCACAACGACTTTGCCGGAAAATATAACCCCTCTTATGTTCTTATGAAATCTAGAGATGGTCATGTTTATGATAAATACGTTGGTACTTCTTATGGTGATGATTATCATTGGACTATTTGGGTTCCTAAGACCCTTGTTACTAACAAAAGAGGACCCATTGAAGGATGGGTACCTAAATCAAGAAATTGATCTCTTGTAGGGAAGTGCTTCCGGGTCGAGTAGATGGACGGTGGATAGTGGTGCATCCCAACATATGAACGGAAGCAATGACGCAATGAGCAATACTGAACCTCCATTACCTCATCTCAATTGCGTCACTATTGGTGACAATTCCGAACTTAAGGTATTGGGACGAGGCAAGGTGGCTATCTCAAATGATCTAGCAATTGAGAATGTTCTCCTTGTTGAGTCCCTTGGTTATAACTTGATGTCCATTATTCAACTTGCAAATTATGGTTTCACCTCTTTCTTTAATAAATAGAATGTGATTGTCACTTGGGAAACAACTCTTAAAGTAGCCTTCGTTGGGTTTGTCGAGAATGACATGTATGTAATGGACTTCTCTAAAGGAGACATGTGTGCCGTGACATGCCTAACGGCTAAAGTTGATGTGGGGTGGCTTTGGCATCGCCGATTATCCCACACCAATATGAGAATGTTGCATGACCTTCAAAGTGGCAATCATGTTCTAGGACTAACCAAAGCTAAGTTTGCTAAAGATCGTGTGTGCAGTTCTTGCGCCTTTGGAAAGCAACATGGAGAACTTCACCCAACCAAGACTAATATCTCCACCACAAGAATTCTTGAGCTCATTCACTTAGATCTCTTTGGTCCACTATCTTATGATAGTCTCGGAGGAAAGAAGTATTGCTTGGTGATTGTGGATGATTATTCAAGATATTGTTGGGTGTATTTCTTCAAGAGGAAGAGTGAGACTCAAAAGAGAGTCGTCGAGTTTATCACTCTAGTGGAGCGCCAACACAATGCTTCCATATTGGCCATCCGGAGTGATAATGGCTCGGAGTTCAGGAACTATACCGTTGAGGGTTTTCTTAGCAAAGAGGCATTTCTCATCAATTGTCCACTCCCTATACCCCTCAACAAAATGGTGTTGCGGAAAAAAAGAACCGGACTTTGATGGATGCGGCTAGGACAATGATTGCGGAGTTCTCTTCTCCTTATAACTTTTGGGATGAAGCCGTCTCCACCGTTTGCCATGCTACCAACCGGTTATATCTCCGCAAGATCTTGAACAAGACTCCTTATGAGATTCTCACGGGAAAGAAACCGGACGTATCTTACTTCAAGGTCTTTGGTTTCAAGTGCTTCATTCGCAAGAAAGGTAAACGTTTGTCAAAATTTGAGACCAAATCTTATGAGGGTATTTTTGTTGGATATGCCACAAACGCCCACGCCTATAGAGTCTACAACAAGTCCACCGGACAAGTTGAAGAAGCTATAGACGTGGTGTTTGATGAGGATAACGGCTCCCAAGGGGGCGTATAGATCATGGTGTTGTAGGAAATGCAATTCCTCCCATCGTCATAAGAAGAATGGGGATTGGTGAAATAATTCCCCTTGAGGGTTACCGGATGACGGAGGGAGAAGGACTATGCCCCACTCAAGTGGAGCCATTGACACACAAGCTACCCAACAAGATGCACCAAGCCCTCAAGCTAATGATCAAGGTCAAGCAAGTAACCAAGGCCAAGATAATGATCAAGGCCAAACTTATCATCAAAGTCATGATCAAAGTCCCATCATTGTTGAGAGAGATCAACCTAGTGGTGATCCTTCACCCACTAATGATCAAGGCCAAGATGAAGATGGAGATGTCTCCAATGAAGAAGGTGATTCTCAAGCAATATCCAAAGAATCTTTAGAGGAGATAATAGCTCGTAGAGCAAAGAGAAGGATAGAGAATCTTGAACGAACGGGTCACACGGAGGACAAGATACTCGGGCAAGTTCGTGGAAGGGTTGTCACTAGGAAGAAATTGGTGGATTTTAGCGAGGCTCATGCTTTCGTATCTTTCATTGAATCCAAGAAGGTTTATGAAGCTCTAGAAGATCAAGATTGGCTTGAAGCCATGCATGATGAACTCAATAACTTCGAGCACAACAAAGTGTGGAAATTAGTGCCAAGACCCAAGGATTGCAAGAATGTTATTGGCACCATATGGTTGTTCAAGAACAAGTAAGACAAAGATGGTATCGTCATTCGCAACAAGGCAAGATTGGTGGCTCAAGGGTTTTCTCAAGTCGAAGGTGTTGATTTCGATGAACCCTTGCCCCCGTAGCTCGTCTTGAATCCATTCACATCTTACTTGCCTATTCATCTCATCATAATTTCAAGTTACAATAAATGGATGTTAAGAGTGCCTTCCTAAATGGTCTCATTAGTGAGTTAGTATACGTCAAGCAACCTCCGGGTTTCGAGGATCCCAACTACCCCGATTATGTGTACAAACTCGATAAGACACTCTATGGACTTAAACAAGCTCCACGTGCGTGGTACGAGCTGAAAGATCGAGAGGTTAACTAGAGGGGGGTGAATAGGTTAACTACAAACTTTAGCTACTTTTTTGAGTTAACAAGATAGTGCTCAAATATAGAATGTCTAGATTATGCAACTAGGTGAACAATCCTATATGTTGAGCAAGTACAACTATCACAAGGTAATTTATGACTAAGCTAGTAGCAACAAGTAAAGGCAAGTTGAGGAATAACCGAACACAATGACGCGGAGATTTATCCCGAAGTTCACTTCCCAATGGAAGCTAATCTCCGTTGGAGCGGTACGGTGCCACCAAAGTGGAACACCGAGTAGCCCTCAAATGGCACACGTATCTCCTTCGATTCCTTCCACCGATGTGGATAGGCTCGAATCACTATGTTGTCGTTAAGGTTGACAACTAGAACCTTTACAAGGATGAGACACACTCCACAACTTTGGAGGGTCCTCACCAAATCCCTGGAGCCACCAAGACACCGGGAAGCAAGATCCACGAGCACAAGAGCCTCAGGGACAACAACAAGGCTCCAAACTCCAATGAGCTAGAAGCAACAAGGTTCTTGGCTCCAATGAACCAAGAACAACAAGATCCCTAGGGGATGAGTGGGTTGATGACGAATCGGCTTGGTGAAGTTGTAGATCTAGATCTTCTCTTCCAAATCCCAAAAGATCAATGGCTTTGGTTGGGTATTTGGGGAGAACCTTGAGCTTGGCGGTGGTCAACAATGGTGGAAAGAGAATGCTTGTTTGAAAACTCCAAAAGGTAGGAGACAAGTCCTATTTATAGTGGGGGGAAGAAAGTGGTCGTTGGGGGTATCTTTGTGCTGCGCAGAGTGGCCGGCCTGGAGCCCGGCCTGGCCGGCTAGGAGGCCGGCCTGCGTGCAGGGAGCCGGGCCTGTGCGCAGGGAGCCGGGCCTGTGCGCAGAGGGCCCGGCCTGGGCCGACTGCTAGGCCGGCCAGCACACAGAACAGCCCGGCCTCGAGCCCGACCTAGGCCGGCTAGGCAGCGCCCGGCCTAGGCTGGCCGCCAGGCCGGCCACCTAACAGAACCCCCCGACCTGAGGTCCGGCCAGGCCGGCTGTCAGGCCGGCCTGGCAGTTTTTCTTCCCCTCTTCTTCCCTTCGATTTCTTCTTCCTCCTTCTTATTTCTTTGACCATTTTCTTCAACAAACAAGTGTTTTGACTTGTTTTTCTTTCTCCATTTTTGTGCTCTCATAGCTTTGTATATTTGTCATTTGTTCCCTAGAACACTTAAGCACAATGGTCAAATACTTCCAAGTGTTGTAATCAAACATCAAAAACTAGGATTAGGAAACATGTCCTTTCAATCTCCCCCTTTTTGATGTTTGATGACAACATATGTATCTAGAAAATTAATTGATTGAAGCATTTGTGAGGGAGTACGAATATATAGAAGCTCCCCCTATGTGTGTGCCTATAATCATAAATTGTGTTATCATATTGAGGGTACACATATTTGGGGTTATTTAAATTTCCCTACATGTTATATTTCAAATATAATCTCTAGAGCTATATATGTTTCCAACATTTCTTTATGATAGAGAATTAAACATTTTATCTCTAGGAATTTATCTACTCAATACATTGGCATTTTATCATCATAATAGGGCAGGATATGTATCCATAGCAATCAATCATGTAAGAAGGGATATGAGATCAGCTCACCATACTTCTCACCAAGGAATGAATATAGCTAGGATAACCATGATATGGATATTTCGAGAATGACATAGTCTTCAACATATAACAGTTATCTGGAGAACGACATAGTGTTACGATAACATATAGAAATAACAACCATAAACCAAATAAGAAGTTCAACTCGAAGAAAGAGAAAGGCAAATGGATGCATGCTATGCAAATGCAAAGATCACTGAGATAATTATCCCCCTTGGCATCAAAGCACCAAAAAGGGAGATCTCAAGCCGCGAAATCCTCGTCATCTTGATCATTGTTGTCCTCGTCCTCAACATCATCATCATGGGGTGGTGGAGGAGGCTGACTCGAGCTGGCCTGAGATGCATGTGTTGTCCAAAACGGTCCAAGAGAGGTGGCATCATCGCCAAGCCAGTAAGTATTCTTGGACTGCCATTTGTGCTCATCAAGTTCTTCCTCAGAACTCACAGGACCCGTATGGAGATGCAAATGCTCCATGATCTCACGTTGGTGACGATGGTAGGCCTTGCCCTTATTATACTCCAGAAAGTCCTTGTGATGTTTATCCACAAAGAAGCAATTCATCTTTTGGAGTGCTCGTTTGATGCTAAACTTATTCGGACCTCTGAGAGCATGAGTTGAAGAAGCAGCTGGGAACCATCAGGAGACACATCAACCTGAGGAGTAGCAGTAGCTCGTGAGGAGCGTGGAGGCTGAGCAGAAGTGTCCTGGGAGGCGCTAAGAAGGGGCTTCATAGTGGGAACAACCATGGCATAGTTGTTGATGAGCTGAGCCGGAACCTTGGTGTTGATGAGAGTCTGAAGATAGGATCCATGGATGGGGACCTTCATGTCACGAACCGTGAGCTGCAGCTCGTTCCATATATAATCCAGAACATCGAGTTTCTTGTTGTTCTTCTGGGCAGCCACAATATGGTAGAGAAGGTTGATCATCCACCCTCGAGCCATCCCCTTTTCACCAAACTTGCAATGAATGGTGTTCCGAAGAATTCTGTGAGTCACATACCAAAAATCTGAGAAGAAGGCAACCTTGGGGACGTGTAGAGAGCCAGTACGAGGGGGATAGCAGTGACTAAGTCCTTCTTTGGCCTTCATGAGCCTCTGTGCATCACCATGAATCCGGACATGGGAGAAAAGGCAATGAGGTGCCTCCGCAATACCAAACAGAGCACAAAACTCGGCCAAGGTGGCATGGCACATAGTTCCTCCGCTCATCCAAGTCATGGCACGTCCACTCTCGGTACAGAAGTGAACAGTGGCAAAGAATTCCCGGAGGAGAGCTGGAGAAAACTGAACAGAGCAGTCCATAAGCTTGGTGATCTGATGAAAATCCATGAGTTCCATTACCTCGGGCCAAACTGTTCTAGCTGCATCAATGTCAAAATAATGCACAGGCACATGGTCATTCTTCAGAGTGGAGACCACAAACTCACGAACTTACTGATGCATCTTGCAATAAAATCGAGTGTCGCGGCAGGTGCGGTGAGGGAAAGCATATGGGTTGAATTTCATGCGGTTCTCTTCCCAGTCAGTTGTGTTGAGACTCCCCCATTTATCATGGACTGGCTCATCTTTATTGACAGGAAGAGGTCCCCCCTGTGATTGAGAGGGAGTAGAGCCACAAGCCTCCTTAGCATTCCTCTTCATCCGCGTGCGAGCATAGGCCATGGGTTCCTTGCCTGAGAATGAATGAAAATGCAAGTGCATATGCAAGATGAGTGTACATGGTCATATGGAAAACATTGTTTTTTTTGTTATGGGTGGATTGATGAATTAGAAATGGATGAATTAGTGATCATGATAGTGAAAATATGAGCAAGAAAATACATAATGGGCAAACAAATTTCTTAGAGTTGGTTTGTTTGATGGCAGTGAGTACAATAGACATGAGGGTGGGACTTGAAATGGAGTGAAGCAGTGAGTACAAATCAAATATGTTATGGCCATGTGGGGTAAGCGAGATACTAGATTGATTTCTCATGGCATATGGGTGAGGTAGCACTAGTGGCAACATTTTAATAGGAAACCCCTAAGCATGGCATAACTTAGGCAAGAGATCCGTAAGCATGATGGAGACAATAGACACTAGTGGTATCATAAAAAAAATAAAAGACCCGAAGCCATAGCCCTAAACAAGTAGTCTTTAAGCATTAACATGGCGTCACACAGATTAAAAATTCTTAAGAGTAGTCGCTAATCACTAACATGGCATCACACAAATAAAAAGTCTTAAGAGTAGTCTCTAATCACGAACATGGCATGGCACAAAATAAAATTTCTTAAGCAACATCCCCAAAAGGTTTAGTCATAGCACATGGGAGACTAGAGTGAGGCAATGAGCAAGCACACAAAAAAACAAAAAACAAAAATAGTCATAGTACCCGGATTGGAAGCCATGGGGATGTTCTTCAAAGATGGGGTGGATCTCCTCTAAATCTCCACCAATGAGAATTCCGTTTGGAGGAGTAGGGGAGAGAGAGGCTAGGCTAGCAGATCTGAGTAGGGAGGATGGGATGGAGTCTAGAGGGAGGGGGTGGGTGGAGGAGACCTTGGGGCATGGCTCCCATGGCCGGGCACCAGGTCGGGCGCTAGGCCGGGCGTCCAACAGAGCTAGCCGGCCCCAACTCCGGCCTAGGCCGGGCACCGAACGGAGGACGACGGCCCCTAGGCCGGCCCTTAGGCCAGATTTTCTGCAAAAAAAAATTTCTTCCTTTTTATTATTTTTTTAAAGAAAAACTTCCCCTTTTTTGGATTTTGAATGTGTTGGTTTGTTCTCCTTTTTTTAGTAAAACACATTTAGGCATACTAATAGTTCTAACAACATAGGTACAAGAATTTGTTCCAAAAAAATATATTTTAATCAAGTTGTTTGACCATGTACATAATGCAAGATTGATGTATGAGGCATGATGTTGTGCACATGGAGCGAAGTGTTAGTATGATGATTTCTTCACACATCCAACGTAGGAAAGAATAAAACCATAAACGTTATGAAAAGCAACATTGGATGTGTTATGGAATAGAAGAGCGAATATGCATATGAGTTGCACTCCGAATGTCTTGTCAATATGAACAACTAAGCAAAACTCGAATCTTTGATTTGGGCGGTGGCCTTAGCCACCATGTATGAGTATACTCGATATGACACCGCGAAGATATATCTTGGGTGCATTGTCGAAACTCATCATTGAAGCACATTATATCATTTGAAATGACCATTATGCATCATTTGTTTATTTATGCATTATAGGAGTAGTGTTGACTCATTGATTGAGATACACCCCCTATGTCTATGTGTACATCTAAGAGCCAAATAGGAGTCTAATAGAGGTGTGTATTCAAGATTTTCAATCAACTAAAATTGCTTGCACATATGATATTGAGCTCACTCCTTAATTGCTTGAATCTCTTCTCATCTAGAGGTTTAGTAAGGATGTCGGCAAGTTGATCTTTGGTGTTGACATAGGAAAGTGAGATATCTCCATTGGCCACATGATCCCGAATAAAGTGATACCGAATCTCAATATGCTTGGTCTTGCCATGAAGAACCGTATTGTGACCAATCTTTATAGCACTCTCATTGTCACATAAAAGAGGCATTGTCTTAATCTCAATTCCAAAATCCTTAAGACATTGCCTCATCCATAAGAGTTGAGAGCAACAACTAGCGGCAGAAATATACTCCGCTTCCGTGGAGGAGGTGGAAATGCAATTTTGCTTCTTGGAAGACCAACACACGAGCGACCTACCAAGGAATTGGAAAGCACCTGAGGTTGATTTTCTATCCACTTTGTCACCTCCCCAATCCGCATCCGAATATCCCACAAGATCAAAAGTTGTGTTTGATGGATACCAAAGACCATGTGTAGAAGTGTCAACCAAATATCTAAGAATACTTTTGACCGCAATCATATGGCTTTCCTTGGGGTTAGATTGAAATCTTGCACACAAACCCACATAAACATAATATCCGATCTAGATGCACAAAGATAAAGCAAAGATCCAATGATAGAACGATAAAGTTTTGGATCAACCGGTATACCTTCGTGATCCATAGTAAGATTCACGGTTTTTGACATTGGATAAGCTAGTGGTTTGGCATTGTTCATATCAAACTTCTTGAGCATGTCTTGAATATATTTTGCTTGACAAATAAAAGTCCCGTCATAATATTGCTTGATCTCAAAACCAAGAAAGAACTTCAATTCTCCCATCATAGACATCTCAAACTCACTTGTCATTAGTTTGGCAAATTGGTCTACAAAACTCACATTATAAGATCCAAATATAATATCATCAACATATACTTGACATACAAAGAAATGTCCGTCTACACTTTTGGTAAAGAGTGTGGGGTCAATTACCCCAAGTACGAAACCACGATCCACTAGGAACTCCTTTAAATGATCATACCAAGCACATGGGGCTTGTTTGAGGCCATACAAAGCCTTATGGAGGTATTAGACATGGTTAGGATACTTGGGATCCTCGAACCCCGGGGGTTGTTTAACATATACCGATTCATTTACAGGACCATTTAGAAAAGCACTTTTAACATCCATTTGATCAAAGATGAAATTATGGCTAGTGGCAAATGCAAGTAATACACAAATAGATTCAAGTCCAGCTACGGGAGCGAAAGTTTCACCGTAGTCAAGTCCTTCGACTTGAGAGTAGCATTGAGCAACCAATCGAGCGTTGTTGCGAATCACTTGCCCATGGGAATCTTTCTTGTTCTTGAACACCCATTTTGTTCCAGTGACATTATGATCCTTGGGCCTTTCCACTAGTGACCATAATTTGTTTCTCTCAAAATTATGGAGCTCTTCATGCATGGATTGAACCCAATATTCATCTTCAAGAGCATCATACACATTGATGGGTTCAACATGAGAGACATATGAATGAATACCACAAAACTTGAGCACTTGTCCACGAGTGCAGAAACTTCTTCCCAAACCACCAATAATATTCTTTTGATAATGTGACTTTTGTTGCAATCTTAAGGCTTCACGATTCATGATGCGAACTAGGGCATCATCGGCATTCTCATTTGGAGGGATATCTTCATCATTTCCTTCATCAAGACCATGATCCATCCGGAGTGGAGTTCTTGGTGAAGCATCACCAGAATTATTTCCACCATTATCATTGGGTAGATCTTGATCACTTTCTTGATGAGGGGTATCCACTTGAAGGTCATGTTCTTGTTCTTGTTCTTGGTCTACCATTTGATTGGTGGTTGATGTAGAGGGCTCCACTTGCGTAGAGCTAGTCCCATCCACATTTGCCACAAGGTGTCCCTCAATGGGTATAAGTGGACCTATACCCATTCTTCCTATGGCTATGGAGGAAGGTTCATCACCTACATCATCACAATGAATTTGCTCCACTTGGGAGCCATTATCCTCATGAAACTCCACATTCATAGATTCTTCAACACGCCCGGTGGATATGTTGTAGACTCTATAAGTGTGAGAGTTCGTGGCATAACCAACAAATATACCTTCAAAAGTTCTAGGATCAAACTTAGACAATCTAGTTCCCTTAATGTAAACTTGACATTTACACCCAAAAACTCGAAGATACTTGAGGTTGGGTTTGTTACCGGTTAGGAGTTCATATGGAGTCATACCAATCATCGAACGAAGGAAGAGTCGGTTAGATAGATGACAAGCGGTGTTGATGGCTTTGGCCCAAAATTTATATGGGGATTTAAACCCGTCCATAATAGTTCTTGCCATATCAATAACTGTGCGATTCTTCCTCTCCACTACACCATTTTGTTGAGGGGTGTACCTAGCGGAATATTGATGTCTTAACCCCTCTTCACTCAAGAATTCATCCATGGTGTAGTTCTTGAACTCGGACCCATTGTCACTCCTAATTGACAAGATCTTGGTGTCATATTGGCGTTGCACTTCCGTGGCCCAAGATATAAACCTTTCTTGAGTCTCTCTCTTCTTCTTGATATAGAATACCCAAGTGTATCTTGCATAATCATCAACAATCACCAAACAATACTTTTTGCCACCGAGACTATCATATGTGGGAGGCCCAAATAAGTCCAAGTGAATATGCTCAAAGGGCCTTGTTGTGGAGATTATTGATGTCTTGGGATGATTCTTCTCATGCATCTTTCCAGCAATACAAGAGATACAAGGGCGATCTTTGGAAAAATTCACACTTGTTAGTCCTACCACGTGCTCACCCTTCACAATAGTTTGTAAATTTCTCATACCGACGTGGCCCAAGCGGCGATGCCAAAGCCACCCCACGTCGGATTTAGCCATTAGTCAAGTGGCGATATGTGTAGTTTCTTTCGAGAAATCCACTATATACATATCGTTTTCCACAAATCCAACAAAGTCTACTTTAAGAGAAATGGTGTGAAGAACAAGCACGTGATGTCTCCCAAATACACATGTAAAATTGCATTCACAAAGTTGCAAGACGGAAAGAAGATTATAGCGAAGGGACTCAATAAGGAGGACTTTCTCAATGGATGAATACGGAGAAATGACCACCTTGCCATGTCCCAATACCTTAAGTTGTGAGCGATCACCAATAGTTACATGAGAAAAATTGAGGAGTTGGAGTTTTAAATCATTCAACACTTCCTTGCTTCCGGTCATGTGTGCGGAACAACCACTATCAATCATCCATGATGTTCCTCCGGAAGCACAACCCTACAATGAATCAACTTCTTGTCTTAGGTACCCATTTTTGGATGGGTCATTTCTTGTTAGTCACAAGGGTCTTAGGAACCCAAATAGCATACTTGTAATCATCACCATATGAGGTGCCAACATATTTTGCATAAACATGACCATCAATACATTTAAGAAGCACATAAGATGGGTTGTACTTTCCCGCAAAGTTGTTGTGAGTAGTAGTGTTGCTAGGAACAATACTCTTAGCAATTATATCAAACTCATCTTCATCATTAGCCAACTCCCCCTCCTTCTTAAAAACAATAGAGCTAATGGAGTGAGTTGACTTCTTCTTGTAGGCAACCTTGGAAGTTGAACCAAAACCAAGGCCTTCCTTGCCAATAACTCTCTTTTGATTACTCAAAAGATCATTAAGGTTCTTTTGCCCTTGAATGCATGTGGCAAGACCTTTGTTGAGTTGTTCCTTCAACCTATTGTTATCCTCAATGAGAGTTGTCTTGACACACAAAGGGTTAGTAATACAAGAGTGTTCATCCACATTTTTTAACCCTTTAAAGTTTTTGAGCTCATTTGAAATTGTTCGATGATCAATTTTAAGCTTATCAAAATCCTTAATGAGTTCATTGTAACCTTGGATAGTTGCATCATTTAAGGCCATGAATCCCGTTACCTTAACAAAATCATGCTCACAATCAAGTTTTGCTTTAGCTATGTCAATTGCAAAGGTTTCCTCTATGCTTTCTATAAAGCAATGTGATTCATCTAGAGCTTTTTCAAGCTCCTCAATTTTACTAGCATCATCACGAGCAAACTTTTCAAGTAGAGTTATTCTCTCCTCATGTTCATCAGTGAGGCCATGTGCCTCACTTAATTGATCCATGAGAGAGACAAAGATAGATTTAGTTTCTCCTTCAAGTTTCTCTACAAAGTTTGTCAAGGGGTCTTCCTCGACACAATTTAATAGTGAAGGAGTAGAAGAGTTTGCAAGTTTGAGCGCAGGAGTCACCTTTGGGGGTATACCCTTGGCCATGAAGAACTTGTGACTCGAGGGACCCTTGTTGTCATTAGGGTTGGAGAAGAGAGAGCTTAAGTTAGGAGGTACGACGCCCCTAGCCATGGCCGCCATACCTACTTGTTCACCTTCACCATCACTCTCTTCACCACCGGACGTGTACTCAACTTCTTTTGCAATCATTTCCCTAGGAGGGCCTCTCTTGATGAAGTTCTTGGACTTGGTAATGAAGGTGGATTTCTTTATGAGTCTTCCACCATTTTCAATTCTACTCTTGAAGGGGCACTCGGCAACAAAGTGTTCGGTATCTCCAGAATTGAAGCAAGTCCTTGCCTTCTTCACGCTTGAGACTTATTTTCCCTTGTTCTTGGTGGCATTTGATCTAAAATATCCTTTCTTCCAACACTTGTGTTGAGCAAGGTCCAAGCATTATTCATGTGATGTCTTCATCTCTTTCTCGGAGACCTCATGTGTGGATCCACCATCATCACTTGAGTCATTCTTTTCATAGGAAATGGCCTTAGCCTTCAAAGAAAGAGATGGTTTCTTCATTCCATTTATACGGTCCATGACATCATCGGAGGTTTGCTTCATGACTTTTAGAGTGAGGAAGAGACCCAAAACATCATTGGGGGATAGATCCAAGTAATCGTCCCTTGATTGCACATTCATCACCATGCCTTCATTGTATGGAATCAAGGTGAGTAGAAATATCTCCTTGACCCAATTCTCCGTGCAATCCTTGAATCCACAATCTCTCATGTCATTTACGAGAGCCTTGAGTCTTCTAAACATGTCTTCAATGTTCTCTCCATCACCCAAATGAAAGTTCTCAACTCGTCTTTGGATGATTGACTTCTTGGATCGTTGAAGGTTGACGTTGTCGTCAAACATATCAACAAGGTAATCCCAAGCTTTCTTCGCACTTGAGAAGGACCATATGTGCTCAACTCCTTCCTTTTCCATCGCCTTCTCCAACATGTGCAAGGCATGAGCGTTGAGTTGCTCATCTATGATGTCACTTGAGCTTAAGTTCAAGGGATCCTTTGGCTCATACCCTTTTTCAACAATTCGCCATATTTGCATTGAAGAGATGCACATGTAAGACTTCATGGAAGCTTTCCAATTAGTAAAACGATGCCTATCCACCATAACATGTGGATGTTGAACATTTGAAGCATTGTTATAAGCAAAACCAAAAGAATTACCACCACTACCACTTCCGGGTGCCGATGTTGCGGACCCTTCCTTAGATGGAATGGGGTTTCCATGTTCATCTAAGACAACATTTTTTTTAGATTGATTAGATGAGCATGCCAATTCCTTTATTAGTCCCTCCATCTTTTTCTCGGAGTTATCAATCATAGCTTGGATTAGCTTTTGAATCCCTCCATGCTGACGGGTTCATTAGCCATCCTTTCCTCCTCTTTAGGCGGTAACGCCCTTAATAAAGAGACGAGGCTCTGATACCAATTGAAAGATCGAGAGGTTAACTAGAGAGGGGGTGAATAGGTTAACTACAAATTTTAGCTTCTTTTTCGAGTTAACAAGATAGTGCTCAAATATAGATTGTATAGATTATGCAACTAGGTGAACAATCCTATATGTTGAGCAAGTACAACTAGCAGAAGGTAATTTATGACTAAGCTAGTAGCAACAAGTAAAGGTGTCGTGGTGGTATCACGGCAGATGCCATAGGATGGCTAAAGGTTGGGGCCAATGGACGCTGGAGGTGATCGGGGAGGGATCACACGGCGAGTAGCCGCGTGTAGGATGTCTCAAGCACTGCAAACAACACGATCTTACCCAGGTTCAGGGCCCTCGTGTGGAGGTAACACCCCTACTCCTTCCTTTCTCTCGATATGTGTGTTTACCGAGTAGCCACAGTACAAAGTATGCCTCTGGGCCGGGTAGCCACTCAGCTGCTCTCTCTAGCTCTAATGTTGTCTCTGGTAAAGATGTGAAGTGAAGCAACATAGTCCAACGTCCCTCGCGCAGGAGGAGGCAGGGCACCTTATATACTGGTGCCTAGCCGAATATAAAAAGACTATAAGGTACGACTGATGGGACAGACACACTGCAGAACAGAGCACGCCTCCGGCTTCTCGCTGACGCGGGTGCGGCAAGCCGTCGCGTCGTTCGGAGATGGGACCTGTCCACCTTGTCAGTGAGATAGGGTAGTCCCCTAGACCTGTCCTGTCCCCTCTGTCAGTGACAGGACTTGACAGGCGCCTACCGCACTGTAGCCACGCCGTAGCGTGGATAATCACGCGCTCCGTAAGTTGAACCGCACGCCGGTACGGACGCAGGATATGCGGGATCCCTTGTCAGAATGACTCCATTGACTTCTGGCCTGAGTAGGATCACACTCCCTCTACTCGGACCAACTCCTCTACTCTGATGAACATAACTTCCTTGATTTCTCCTCTTGGCCATTGGTGGGTACGGCCGGATAGAAACCTACCAGGTAGCAAGTACCGGGTAGCCATCTACCCGGTCAAACAGCACCTTGCCCTTGCCTTTAGCACTTGCCTTACCCCTACTCGGGGGTAAACCCCCGACATTAGTCCCCGAAGCTGGTAGAGTCCTGCGAACTTGTTCACTGGGCCCTGCCAGCTTTAAACCAAACTGTCTTCTTGAATGAGTGACGTCGAGCTGCCCTCCAACTTGAACCAGTAACTCCTTCTCGAATCTCTTCAACTGTGCTTACGAGACCACCTTTCTGGTAGCTGAGTAGAGCAATTTCCCTCCTGAGCTGCCGAATAGAATGACTTAGTGAAATTTCGAACTCGCTCCCGCTGAATCGAAGCGAATCCACCTCTCCGTGTCCCTACGGGGCACGTGTCACACCCCTATGCCCCCGACGCCTCGGTGCCTGGGATACGGCAGGCCACGCGCCAGTAACTGCAACCTGGGCCCACTAGCCCGTTAGGTCACCTCAACCGCACTCAAGTGCCCACGATCTCGACATGGGATTAACTGCGCCCGTTACGCGCGCGGTATGCGCTGTGTGCGTTTCTAACGGTTGCGCAACCCACGCCGCACGATCATTGCGCACGATCAATCCACGATTAATCCATCAGTAACGGAAACTCGTGGGGGAGAGATAAATACCCCCGCGACGCTCCCTTCTCCTCTTTCCAGTTCTTCCCAATCTCGCGCCCCCTCGCCTCTCCGCCGCCGTCGAGCACCCCGCCACCGCAAACACTTGTTGCGCCGCTGCTCCACGCACCGCGAGAGAAACAGAGAGAGGCGCCTCCGCTTGATTCTGCCTCTGATTTTCCACAAGCACTTCCTCCTCCATGGCTCCTTACTGATAAGTTTGTGCCATTATCAGTAATGATGTTGTGCGGGTAGCCGTATCTCAGTATCACATCCTTCAGAAAAGTCACAGATGTGGCTCCATCGCACTTCCGAATAGGCTTGACCTCAATCCACTTGGTGAACTTGTCAACCATGACCAAGATGTGAGTCATGTTGCCTCTAGCCGGCTTGAAAGGACCCACCATATCCAAACACCAAACACCAAACGGCCAAGTAATGGGAATGGTCTTCAACTCGGAAGCTGGCATATGAATCTTACTTGCAAATCTCTAGCAGCCGTTGCACTTTCTCACTATATCTTCAGCTTGCTTGAAGGCAGTGAGCCAAAAGAAACCATGCCGAAAAGCCTTGTTGACTAGAGCCCAAGAAGAGGCGTGATGTCTGCATTTTCCTTGATGTATCTCCACCAGAATTTCCTCTCCATCCTCTGGCTCAACCCAGCATTGCAGCACGCCAGTAGGACTTCTTCTATGCAGCACCTTGTTGAGAATAGTGTAGCCCTTGGATCTTCTCTGTATCTGTCTAGCTGTGACCTCGTCACTCGGCAAGGTGCCATCCGTTAGAAAGGATAATATGGGCATATCCCAACTCGGTGTCTCCCGTGTGGGAAACACTGGTTCGTCCACTTCCATTGGATCAGCCACCAATACCTCTTTTGAGTTGGAGACGAGTCCCCGAGCACTCGGCAAGGATCCCCTCGATGAATGCGACAGTCCCTGAGTTGGGAGGGACAGTCCCCGAGTAAGAAGGGATAGTCCCCGGGTTGCAGGTGCCAGTCCCCGGGTAGGAGACGGCAGTCCCCGGGTTCTCCTTTGCAGCCTCCCAGTCAATCTCCATGGGAACAGCTTCCTCGCCTGGCAGAGAAGGAACGAATATAGACTCGGAGTTGGGGGAAGGCTTGATTGACGGCTTTCTCAAATGCTCCAAGGCAATCCCAGCCGGGATGAACTGCCGAGAAGACCCCAACTTGGACAGCTCATCAGTTGCGTCATTCTCTGCTCGGTGTATGTGTTGGAACTCGCATCCTTCAAAGAAACCAGTCATAGTCTTGACCAGAAACTGATATGATGCCATGTTGGCATCCAGAGCATCCCAGGTGCCGGATACCTGCAGCACCACCAAATCCGAGTCGCCATAACAGATGATGCGTTGCACGCCAACCTCCTTGGCTACCTTCAAGCCGTGTACCACGGCCTCGTACTCTGCTACATTGTTGGATGCCTTGAAATGAATCTGCAGCACATATTTGAGCTGATCTCGCTTGGGTGACGTGAGCACCACGCCAGCACCAAGGCCTTCCTTCACTTTGGAGCCATCAAAATGCATCTTCCAGTAGTTGGCTACTGGCGAAGGAGGCTCATACTGCACCTCAGCCCAATCCACCAGAAAATCTGCTAAGATCTGTGACTTGATGGCTTCTCTTCTCGCGTACGAAGGAGCGTACGTGACTAGCTCAATCGCCCACTTGGCTACTCTGCCACTTGCTTCCTTGTTGCCCATAATGTACAAGATGGGAGCAGAACTCACCACTGTGATGGGATGATCTTGCAAATAGTGCTTCAGCTTCTTGGCGCCCAGGTACCCGCCGTAAGTCATCTTCTAGTAATGCGGGTAGTTATGCTTGGAGCTGGATAGCACCTCACTGAGATAGTGTACTGGCCGCTGCACAGTCTTGCCTTCTTCTTCTCTCTCCACCACAATCACCACACTGACTACTCGGTTAGTCGCCGCAATGTACAACAACATTGGATCTTTGGGTAGCGGACTAGCCAGGATGGGAGCGCTACCCAGCATGGCTTTCAACTCCTTGAATGCTACATCAGCTTGTGGTGTCCAGACAAACTCGTCACTCTTCTTCATCAATTGATACAGAGGCAAGGCCTTCTCGCCCATTCTGCCCAGGAGGCGGCTCAGAGAAGCCAAGCAACCAGTGAATTTTTGCACATCCTCCAGGGATCTCGGCAAAGACATGCTCTCTATAGCTTTTATCTTTGAAGGATTGGCCTCAATGCCCCGACTGGATACCAAGAAGCCGAGTAGCTTGCCAGCCGGGACGCCAAAGGTGCATTTAGTCGGATTCAGCTTCATTTTGTACTTGCGCAAGTTGGCAAAGGTTTCCTCAATGTCACTAAGCAGAGTATGTGTTTTATTCGTTTTGATGACAATGTCATCTACGTACACCTGCACATTTTTGCCAATTTGATCATGCAAGCATTTCTGCATGCATCTCTGATAGGTAGCCCCAGCATTCCGCAATCCAAAGCACATGACACGATAGCAATAAGCCCCGTACGGGGTAATAAAGGTAGCCTTTATTTGATCAGCAGGGTTGAGAGCTATCTGATGAAAACCAGAGTAGGCATCTATGAAAGACAAAAGCTCACAACCAGCAGTGGAATCGATCACCTGATCTATGCGGGGTAGCGGAAATGGATCCTTGGGGCAAGCCTTGTTCAGGTCGGTGTAGTCCACGCACATACGCCATGCGGTGTATGCCTTGGGGTCCTCCTTCTTCTTCTCAACCATAACCGGGTTGGCTAGCCAGTCCGGATGCAACACCTCCATGATAAAGTTGCTTATCAGCAACTTGGTGATCTGATCACCGATAGCCTTCCTTCTCTCATCACCAAAGCGGTGCATAGCCTGCTTCACCGGCTTGGCATCATGCCGCACATGCAGCGAGTGCTCAACCAACTCCCTCGGGACACCCGGCAAATCCTCATTGGACCAGGCAAAGACGTCCCGATTCTCACGGAGGAAGTGGATGAGCTCGCTTTCCTATTTCTCTCACAACCCGGCGCCAATGATGGCAACAAGGTCTGGGAACTCAGGGTCAACCTGGACCTTCTTTGTCTCCTGGGACGCCTGGAACGCAGTCCCGTATTGGGAACTCGGCATGCCAGGCGCACCGACTTGCGCTGCTTGCGCCATAGCCACCACCTCATAAATCTTCTTCTTCTCGGTAGCAATGACCATGGATTCCCCCAGCTGAGAACTAGCAGAGGCACACTCCAAAGACCTCTTGTAATCACCCGAGATGGTGATGACTCCATTGGGACCAGGGATCTTCATCTTCAGGTAGGCAGCGTGGGTAGAGGCCATGAACTTGCTAAGGGCAGGCCTACCGAGTAGAGCATGGTAGGGGCTCTGGAGATCAACTACCTCAAACTGCAGGCTCTCAGTGCGGCAGTTCTCCCTGGTACCGAATAGAACATCCACCCAGATGCGGCCGATTGGAGCACAAGATACTCCCGGCACAATGCCATGGAATGTGGTCCTGCTGGGTAGCAACATGTTCTCGGCAAGGCCGAGCTTCTCCAGTGTATCTCTGTACAAGATGTTGATGCTGCTGCCATTGTCTATCAGGACCTTGCTGAACCTGACATTCTTTTGAGTACCCAAGAAGGTGGGATCCACCACCAAAGCATAGGTACCCGGGTTGGGCATCACCCTAGGATGATCAACTCTGGACCACGTGATCTCTTGGTTGCACCAGTGCAGGTAGTGAGGCACAGCAGGGATCACAACATTGACTTCCATCGCACGCCTGTGCAGTGACTGCTTGTCGGCGGGCTCAGTGACGAAGATCATGTAGCTCTCATGGTGTTCCTGGTACTGGTTGCGGTCTTCCCCACCATTGTTGCCGTTGTTGTTTTTGTTGTAGTTCCTGTTGTTGTTGTTGTTGTTGTTGTTGTTGTTGTTGTTGTTGTTGCGGTTGTTGTTGTTGTTGAAGTTGCGGTTGCCGTTGTTGTTGTTGAAGTTGTTGTTGCCGTTGTTGTAGTTGAGGTTGGCTCCTTGAGCCACTTGGTTCACGTTCTCCCTTCTCGGGAACACTGCAGGCCTGGGAGCAGCTGCCCGAATAGGCTGCACATTGGCATTCACAACTGGCAGAGGAGGAGGAGGGGGCAGGTCCTCATTCTTGATCAGGTCCCACCTGCTGCACTGCCGGGTAGTGTGGTTGGCTGGCCTACTCGGATGCCGAGTATGGAAGCTGCACGGCCCAACCTTCATGTTCTCAAAGATGAAGCTCGGAGCTGGATCCGGGTTGCCGCTACCCTGCTGGGGAGCATTGCACAGATTCTTGATGCCTTGGCCCTGATTCTGGTTCTGCCCATACTGGGCTCCAGCAGTTTTTTGCCTTTGGCTACTCCCAGCAGCCGTAGTCACAGTATTCACCTCCTCGGGATCATACCGAGTATCAATCCGGCCACATCTGCGTTGTTGCGGGAATCATTGCGCTTGTTGTTGTCATAGTTCTTCCTTCTCGGCTCAGGAGAATCAAGCAGAGGCTGAGTTGGGTCGCCGAGTGCATACATATCTGTAATCTTGATCGTCTCGGCGAGCGTACTCGGCATCTCGCGCTGCAACTTCTGCCACAACATGCTGCCATGCTTGCAGCCCTTAGCAAACCAAGTGATGGCCTGGGCCTCATTCACACCTTTACAGGTGTTCCTCAAAGTACTCCACCGAGTAAGATACTCGCGGTCAGTCTCCTCTTCCCGCTGCTTGCAAGCGGATAGATGTTGCAGCCTATTCGGCCTCTTGTACGTGCTGGTGAAGTTGCTGATGAAGGCTTCCGAGAAGTCTAGCCAGCAGTTGATACTGTCCTTGGGCAGGTTGTTGAGAAAAGTCCGAGCAGGGCCCTCTAGCATCTGCGGCACATACCGCATAGCCCATCTCCGGTTGCCGCCTGCGATGTGCACAACGGTAACATAGTCACTCAGCCAGTCTTCCGGCTTGGTGCTGCCATCATAGAACTTGGTCCCCCTAGCCAGCTGGAAATGGCTCACGGATGGCTCCTCCATGATGTGGCGACCAAAACAATATGGGCCAGGCGGCCCCCTGCTCTCGAGTTGCGCAAACCGATTGATACGGTCCAGCTTGTACCTTGCATCACTGGGCTCCAACATGCGGTCACCCAGACGGTCAGTGACATCTCTTGGGTCAGCATAGCCAGCTAGCCCCATCGCCGAGTAGCCATCATCATATATGTCCTCCTGCACAACTGTGGGCTGTACCACCGGGTTGGCTGCTGGCGCAGCCGCACGCGGCTGCTGGCTGCTGCGTCCTCTGCCGAATAGGCTGTGCGGCAGGATGCCGAGAAGGTACTGCCTGATTTCCATCTTGCCTCTTGCTGTGAGCTTTATGGGCTTGATAGCCCGCTCCTGCAGTAGTGTGTTTCTGACCGGGCTATCGCGACACAGCGTGCTGTTTCGCGGCGAGAGCCGGGTTGTACACCTGCATCTGTCCGCTCTTCCCAGAGTGCACACTCTGGTCCCTATCATTGTCGGGAAGCGGCGATGAGGCCTGATCCGTAGATCTGACCACACGCGAGTGCACAATCTGAGTAGCGCCAGCACCCGGATTGGCTTTCCGGAACTCCTCATTCTGCCTAGCAGCCTCTAGCACTAACTCATTGAGCCTCTCCTGCTGCCTAGCGCGCGCGTCGCCAGCGAGATTCGGCAACTCAGCAGCCACAGCCTCTGCAGCCCTAAGGGTTTTGGTGGGGGTACTATACTTGGGCCTCGTAGCAGTGTTTAAACTAGCAGACTGGCTAGCGGCCCCACCAACTACTGCCATCTCAGCGCCTAAGTTGCGACGAGTAGCTCCTAGCTTGCTAGGCTTCCTAACCACAGGAGTAAAGCCGTGGGCCCTGTTGTACTCATTTTGGTCTAGGTTAAGCTCAAGCCTAACCTTCTCCAGCTCCAGGTGCTCCGCGAGCAGCGCTTGACGCTGTTGGTCGAGTTGCGCCCTCATGGTCATGAGCTCAAGCTCGGTGGGAGCCGGCATGCCCATCCGCACGGCGGATGCCGGTATCGTCGTTGTCGTGGAAGGAGGTATGTAACCTGGAATGTTGTGGGGCGCCTCGTAGGGCTTGTGAACTTTTGCGCCAGCACTTGGGCCAGCAGGCTCCTCGATGACTCCCGCGGTAGCGGCCGCGCCCTTCCCGGCATCGGTAGTCGGGCCTGTCATCATCACCTCCACGCTGTCCGCAGAGCAGCCAGTTGGCTTCCCGCGGGCAGCGAGCACAGCAGGAGGATCTTCCGCGACGAGCACCACCTCTGGGAACTCGCGGATGACGGTGGTGGCGACGTAGACCAGGTGCATGCCGAAGGAGATCGCAAAGCCGCCTGCCGGGATGGGTCTACCGCCGAAATCTCCCGCGTTGTCGGTGACGAAGTCGAAGGAGCCGAATCTGTGGACAAGGCCACAGACCACGTGCTCCCCCGTAGCAGAAACGAGTCCCGTCTGAACATGAACTCCAGCCAGCGCCGTTGGTAGCCCCACGGTGGGCGCCAACTGTCGTGGTGGTATCACGGCAGATGCCATATGATGGCTAAAGGTTGGGGCCGATGGACGCTGGAGGTGATCGGGGAGGAATCACATGGCGAGTAGCCGCGTGTAGGATGTCTCAAGCACTGCAAACAACACAATCTTACCCAGGTTCAGGGCCCTCGTGTGGAGGTAACACCCCTACTCCTGCCTTTCTCTTTATATCTGTGTTTACCGAGTAGCCACAGTACAAAGTATGCCTCTGGGCTGGGTAGCCACTCAGCTGCTCTCTCTAGCTCTAATGCTGTCTCTGGTAAAGATGTGAAGTGAAGCAACGTAGTCCAACGTCCCTCGCGCAGGAGGAGGCATGGCACCTTATATACTGGTGCCCAGCCGAATAGAAAAATACTATAAGGTACGATTGATGATACAGGCACACGGCAGAACAGAGCACGTCTCCGGCTTCTCGCTGACGCGGGTGCGGGAAGTCGTCGCGCCGTTCGGAGATGGGACCTGTCCACCTTGTCAGTGAGATAGGGTAGGCCCCTAGACCTGTCCTGTCCCCTCTGTCAGTGACAGGACTTGACAGGCGCCTACCGCACTGTAGCCACGCTGTAACGCGGATAATCACGCGCTCCGTAAGTTGAACCGCACGCCGGTACGGACGCAGGATATGCGGGATCCCTTGTCAGAACGGCTCCATTGACTTCTGGCCCGAGTAGGATCACACTCCCTCTACTCGGACCAACTCCTCTACTCTGATGATCATAACTTCCTTGATTTCTCCTCTTGGCCATTGGTGGGTACAGCCGGATAGAAACCTACCGGGTAGCAAGTACCGGGTAGCCATCTACCCGGTCAAACAGCACCTTGACCTTGCCTTTAGCACTTGCCTTACCCCTGATCGGGGGTAACCCCCCGACAAAAGGTAAGTTGAGGAATAACCGAACACAATTACACGGAGATTTATCCCGAAGTTCACTTCCCAATGGAAGCTAATCTCCGTTGGAGCGGTGCGGCGCCACCAAAGTGGAACACCAAGTAGCCCTCAAATGGCACACCGTATCTCCTTCGAGTCCTTCCACCGATGTGGAGAGGCTCGAATCACTATGTTGCTGTTGAGGTTGACAACTAGAACCTTTACAAGGATGAGGCACACTCCACAACTTTGGAGGGTCCTCACAAAATCCCCGGAGCCACCAAGACACCGAGAAGCAAGATCCACGAGCACAAGAGCCTCGGGGACAACAGCAAGGCTCCAAATTCCAATGAGATAGAAGCAACAAGGTTCTTGGCTCCAATGAACCAAGAACAACAATATCCCTAGGGGATGAGTGGGTTGATGACGAATCGGCTTGGTGAAGTTGTAGATCTAGATCTTCTCCTCCAAATCCCAAGAGATCAATGGCTTTGGTAGGCTATTTGGGGAGAACCTTGAGCTTCGAGGTGGTAAACAATGGTGGAGAGAGAATGCTTGTTTGACAACTCCAAAAGGCAGGAGACAAGTCCTATTTATAGTGGGAGGAAGAAAGTGGTCGTTGGGGGTATCTTTGTGCTGCGCATAGTGGCCGGCCTGGAGCCCGACCTGGCCGGCTGGGAGGCCGGCCTGCGTGCAGGGAGCCCGACCTGTGCGCAGAGGGCCCGGCCTGGGCCGGCTGCTAGGCCGGCCAGCACACAGAACAGCCCAGCCTCGAGCCTGGCCTGCGCCGGCTAGGCAGCGCCCGGCCTGCGCAGGGGAGAGCCCAGCCTGGGCTAGCCGCCAGGCCGGCCACCTAACAGAACCCCTCGGCCTGAGGTCTGGCCAGGCCGGTGGTCAGGCCGGCCAGGCAGCTTCTCTTCCCCTCTTCTTCGCTTCGATTTTTTCTTCCTCCTTATTATTTCTTTGGCCATTTTCTTGAACAAACAAGTGTTTTGACTTGTTTTTCTTTCTCCATTTTTTGCTCTCATAGCTTTGTATATTTTTCATTTGTTCCCTAGAACACTTAAGCACGATGGTCAAATACTTCCAAGTGTTGTAATCAAACATCAAAAACTAGGATTAGGAAACATGTCCTTTCACGAGCACCTTAAAGAGTTTCTAGTGGATCGTGGGTTTAATGTTGGTTTAATCGATCCCACCCTCTTTACCAAAATGGTTGGAGGTGACTTGTTCATATGCAAACTCTATGTGGATGACATCATTTTTTGGTCTACTAACACTTTGTTCAATGAAGAGTTTTGCAAGCTTATGACCGATAGGTTTGAGATGTCTATGATGGGAGAATTGGAGTACTTCCTTGGCTTTGAAGTGAATCAATATCATGAAGGAACTTTCATCAAACAAGCCAAATACACTCAAGACATGCTCAAGAGAGTCAATATGCATGATGCCAAGCCTATGAAGACTCCCATGTCCACAACCCTTGACTTGAAACCCTACCTCAACGGTAAAGAGTTAGATCAAAAGTTATACCGCTCCATGATTGACTCTTTGCTCTACATTTGTGCATCTAGACCGGATATCATGTATAGTGTAGGTAAATGTGCAAGGTTTAAGGCCTCTCCGAGGCAAAGTCATTTGGAAGCGGTGAAACGAATCTTTCGATGTTTAGTTCATACCCCAAATTTTGGTCTTTGGTATCCCAAGGGTTCAAGTTTTCAGCTCATCGGGTATTCGGATGCAGATTATGTGGAAGAGAAGATGGATAGGAAGTCCACATCCGGGGGTTGCCAATTCCTTGGTCTCTCCTTAGTGTGTTGGTCTTCAAAGAAGCAAAACTGCATTGCTCTCTCTACCACCGAGGCCGAGTATATCTCCGCGGCAAGTTGTTGTTGCTTTGGATGAGGCAAACCTTGAAGGATTATGGTATTCATTTTGACAAGGTGCCTCTTCTTTGTGACAATGAGAGTGCTATCAAGATCGCCTAAAACCCCGTTCTTCACTCCAAGACGAAGCACATTGAGATCCGTCATCATTTTATTCGGGATCATGTTGAGAAGGCTGATATTGATCTCTCATATCTGTCCAGCAAGGATCAACTTGCTGATATCTTCACGAAGGCCCTTGATGAACCGAGATTTTGAGCTTTGAGGAATGAACTAAATGTCATCGATTCATCCAACTTCACTTGAAACCTTATAGGTGTTATTAGGTTTGGATGTAGGCATGGACATAGGGGGAGCGTCACTCAACTCATGAGTATACACTCCTCTTATTATGCGAAAATCAATTCGTCATTGCATATCTAGTCATTTGTGACTCATTGTGCTTAATTGTGACTAGTACTCTTGGACCCAAGATACATCTTCGCGGGTGCCAACATACACACTCAAACATGGTGTCCCCGGCCACCGGCCTCTTACTCTCGGAATTGTTTTTATTTTGGTTCTTTCACGCACATACTATCCCCCCTTGACAACTTGTGCGGGTTCGGCTTTTATTCCTTTGCATCTTGCGAACCCACATCAAGTAATGTCTCTCGTATGACAGTTACAAACCATCCAACCCAAGCTCCCTTTTCCCAAAAGATCATTTCCATCTAAATGCTCTCGTTTTTCCAATCTTGGTCTGTTGTGACTGGGTCTGGCGGAACCTCCGGTGAAACCACCAGAGGCTTCGCTGCGCCTGTCCACCTGTGCCTCCGCTGGTGCGAATCTCGCCCAGCGGATCCGTATCGATCCGCAACGTGTAGACAGGGGGAGGAACCTCCGGTGAATGCACCGGAGCCTCCGCCCACTACGGTTTCGCTGGGATAAGACTACGGCGAGTGGGTCAACAAAATCTAAGATCTCATTTTCCCCACTCGCCCTCACTCTTTCTCCTCCAAACCGCCGCCACCTCCTTCGTGTTCGCCGTCGGGAAGGGCACCCCACCGCCGGGAGGACCTCCTCCTTGCCTTGGATTGCTCCGGGATCTCCTTCCTCCTTCACCTCCCTCCATGGATGCGGGTATGTATCTCGCTCTCTCCCATCTAGTTTATGGATGGGAAGCACTAGGAGCCACATGTTCTTCACATCTAGATGAATGGATTTAGGTTTTGGAGTACGAAATCACGAGTACCAACCCTAGAAACCTAGATTGTGAGTATTAGGCATGAATTACTTTGGTTCCTAGGGTGGATTTGGTTCATATGCCCTACCTCCTTGTTATTCATCCCTAATATTCCTCATATCTTTGTTTCTCGGATTTGTGCGTCATATAAACTTGAGCATTGTCTCTTCTTCATGCTTTTCTCGCTATATTTCGTTCATAGGTGCCTCCGGTTCCAAGGGCAAGGGCCCTCGCACCAAGAGCATGGCCGGTCGCAAGGCTCCAAGAGTTGATGAAATTGAGGAGACATTGGATCCATCTCAGCCCAAGCGCAAGCCAAGATTCCTGACCCCCGCGAAGACTTTGCCTCGCAAGGAGAAATCTGCCTCTCAAGTGTCCGAGGGAATGTTCTTGGAGACTCGTCGCGAGAACCCATATAATGTTTTACCGCAACCGCTTCATGCCACAGTTCCGGGGAAAGGATCCACGATTGCACACCATGTTTCAATCTCAAATCTATCATGAGATTCTTATGAGGAAGCCCAAGGATAATGTTGCCCCTCAACATGCTATCAACTTTGGTTATATGGAGAGGAAGCCCGATTACTTTGGAGAAGACCTAGGAATTATTGATGCATTCGGCCTTGCTCCCATTATGCAATTGCAACAAGATTATGATGAGGGATTGGTTTGTGAGTTTTTGGCCACTGTGCACCTCGCCAACAAAACTGGGCGTCATCTTATCTGGATGACCAAGGGACATAAGCTCACTATCAAGTGGTCCAAGGTTGGAGTTCTTCTTGGCGGCTACCCGGATCATGGACCTTTTGCTAGTGGCCCGGATTTCGACCGTGAGTGGTTCCGTGTGCATGCACCCAATGCCTCCTCCATCTCCAAAGATCAACTGTCACCTCTCTATCACTGGAAGAAGTTTTTTGTTGGGTTTATCAAAGGCCTCTACCCCGCATATGACATTATGCTTCGCATCTATCGAGAGACTATCAACCCAAGGCGAGGAACACTAATGAGATACAAGGCTTCCTCAAGAACCTCATGCTTCTTACTCATGAGAAGCGACTTTCTGGTATGACTCAGAAGCTTGATGTTCTTGATTATATTTGGAATGAATTGTGGCATGTCATTGTGCAAAGAAAGAATGCTTGCTTTGGGCCTTTCATAATGAAGATCATCTTGAATGTGTGGGAGAACAAGTTCCCGGAAGATCCTCTTGATGACACTCATTGGATCCCACACACGGAGAAATGACTTCTCATAAAGGACCATACTGAGCCTATTGTGCATCCCACTCCTGCTGCTCGCAAAGGCAAGGCCAAGCCACGGGTGATTGTTGATGAGGAAGACGAAGAAGAAGAAGTTGGTCCCTCTCGTCCTCCTCCTTCTGACAATGCCTTCAAGTGGATGGCTAGGGCTCTCAAGAAAGTGTATCGAGTGAACAAGAAGATCAAGTATCATCAATGGGAACTTCACTATGACAAGGAACTTATGCACCGCAAGGCAGCAAAGGCCGAGAGACAGCTTTGTCGTGATGGTGGGGAATCTGTGGAGTCCCCGGAGCAAGATAGCATCACCAACTAGGACAAGTGGCAAGCCAAAGACTCCAAGGGGAAGATCATTGAGTGGTCTGATGAGTAACCTGGAGAAGACGTCACCAGCTCTCACCGCCACACCCGTCCTCCTAGCATGGACAACTCCTCCGAGTGATCATTGGGACGTTAGCATCGGTCTCCTCCCTCTTTTGGTATCTTGATGCCAAAGGGGGAGAGATATCTACTTAGGAGCGGGCATTTGCATTGGTTCTCTCTCAAGCCGTGTTCTCGATTTGCGTCTTTTCGTCTTGCTTGAGAGAGTTGGTTCTTTGCAAAACTTCGTTTGTTCAATTATTGTTCGATGTGAACTTCATTATGCATTATGTGAGCTTGTGAACATAGTACTTTAATTCTATCACGTGTTATGTGCTCCCTATTATGTGTGTTTAGCTATCTACATTGTTTAATTCTCTCAACATGAAGGGACCATATCTCTAGGGGGAGCTCCGTCCATGTTGTGTGTGTTACAGCTATTCAAATGGTTATGTTGTCATCAATTACCAAAAAGGGGGAGAATGAAAGATCATCTTCCGTTTTGATAACTGATGACAACATAACTATAGGACTAATGTCTATCTAAGAGTATTTGCAGGTTCTATTTGATATATATGAAAATGCCCAGGTTCTTCAAGTACACAATCTCAATGGATTACAGGAATGATTCTAATAGAAATAGCTCAAAGAAACAAAGTTGGGATACTGTTTTTGCAAGCAGCGGAGGCTCCGGTGAAACCGCCGGAACCTCCGCCCCGTTCATTTCCCAGCTACTTCCAGGCGCCAGCCTCCGGTGCAACCTCCGCTAAAAACACCTTCGGGTGCATAAGAGCGGAGGCTGCAGCAGAGCCTCCGGTGAACCTCCGGTGGGCGGAGCCTCCTCCAAAACCACCGGAGCCTCCGCTGGTTCCACTGCCCCACTATGGGCCTGGCCTCCGGTGGTGACGAAGGGATGGATCCTAGACCTATCGGGTGAGCCTACCCGGTCTAAGGCCCAAGACCCAAGCTCCAAGGGAGACACCGTGGACTGTTCTAGAAAGCCCAATCAAGGCCAACCCGCAAAGCCTTGCGGGTTGAGAAAGGAAACCTGTAACCGACTTTAGGTTAGGGTTTGTATCCCCCGGGAACGGTTTGAGACCTGGCTACCTATATAAAGCCAGGAGAACCACCGGGAGGGGGAAAAAGCAATACCGCACCACCTATGCCTTGAGATTGAGATCTACTCTCGACTTGAGCACCCCATTGTAACCGATCTATCGAGCTAATACAGATCGACAGAAGCAGGAGTAAGGGTTTTACCTATACGGCGGCCCTGAACCTGGGTAAATCTTGCCCCCTGTTAGCCGAAGATTGTCACCAGCGCCTATTCGTTCTCTTACTCAAAACCCTATCGGTTCACCTGAGGGACTTGTTGAGATGCATATTTGACAATTGGCACCGTCTGTGGGAACGGCAGGCGCTGGATCTGCGGCATCTTCGGCCTCATCGTCGTCAAACTTCAGCTGGAGCCCCGGAACTTCGACTCCGGCCGATCCGATCCGGATCGGGTCAGTCATCGTCGCGCCTCACTCAACGGAATCACGTCCGGCGTTCAGCGACCGGGATAAAAGCATCACCTTGAAGTTTGGAAGCTTCAAGTTCTACACCAA